>JAHWFO010060970.1:12131277-12349826 GCA_023313115.1 Rhysida immarginata | reverse complement strand
AAGAATGAGGAAATTAGCTAAGGGACCGATCACCTGTATATCCCTTTCTCATAGCGTTCGAAAATAATTAGCATATTGAAATTGCTATAATTTTCATATAATTTCTGCATTTTTCAATTGTGGATCTTCACTTCCCTAAAAAATTATTTGCGTTTATACTGTATCTTTAATTAATTTTAAAATGGCAAAAAAGAACTTTTTTTCGTAGGATGGTATTTGTTCTCTGTAATGCCGTCAATTGAAAAAAAATTCAGTGATAGGTCAAAAGCCATTTTCTTCGTATGCTTTTAATTTTTTCAGGATCTGGACTGTGAAAGAACCAAATTGCTGAAAGCTTTATTATGTTTGGGGTCGAAAGGTGCCTCTTTGAGAAAGGGCAAGTTACATTTCTCGAATTTAACCGCAAGCATTACTTATTTACCGAGAGAAAGGCCACTGAAAATCAAAAGCAATTGAGTGCGAATACATCCATGCTGGGAGAAAAAATGAAAAATATGGGCTGAAAGAAAGCAAGAACCAACTATTTAAAGGAAAAAAATAAATAGGAAAACAGTAGTTTAAATTAAAAGACTTTGAAATGCCTGACATCATTTTCCGAAGTCCGCGGGAATTATTTCTGGTTGGAATGGCGCTCACGGGAATCCTTTGTGGAATGAAAAAAAAAGTGTTTTTCCTATTTAGAACTCGTCCATTTTATTTGTGCACGAGTGCATTACGACTTGAAATTGCTTGCATTTCTCCATTAACTGTTTATAATTTCTTTTCTTCCTGGGCAAATGTTTTCATTTATTCACTTCTGACACAGGGAAATTGATGACCGTTTGGAAATTAAAACGGAAAGTGGGGGAAGACAAAAAAAAAAAAGTCCATCTCTCTTTTTTGCACTTCGAAACCCCCTTCCTCTTATTTCCTATTCCATTTGATTTACGGAGAAAATGCGACAGTAATTAAACTTCGCTTTTATAGTTACTGTTAAACGGCGTACTTTATGATTAAAACAACAATGACTATTAAAGAAGGGTAGAAATAGGCAGCGTTTTATTTGTTTTTCTTTATCTTTCATTGATATCTGGAATAACCTTTTATGCGTACTTCGTTTCTTCATTAAATTGTTCCATCAGGATGGGAAACTCCTTCCAATAAGGCGATTACAATGAAGAGCAACCTTCAAATGCAAATTTTTTTTCACTAGTATTAAAATTAATATCTCGTTATCAAATTTTATTTTGATAGTCATTTTTTTTCTTATTCTGCCACCGAGTTTATATAAATCTATAGTTAATATTGTAAATCATAAGTTCACAACCTTTATGAATTGGGTCGATTCAATCGCTCGCAAATAAAATTGTGAATAATAAGTTTTTCGTGAATATGCATATTATTGCGTAAGAAATCCTGAAATTTTTTTTGAATCATGAAATTACTTTCAACAAGTCGATAGACCCACCTTCTCAATGTATATTCTCGCTTCCAAGTATGTTGAGCTGCATTTTGCGTTTGTCATTAATTTTTCTAGCTCGAATTCCCTCAACAAAAAAGTTTTATGGAATGACCTTTCGAAAATCTGTTGCATCATGATCTTATAGACTATCCTATTTCATTATTTTTAAAAAAATTTTAGTTATTGCTTTCGATCACATTTCACCATCACTTGATATTAAATGGGAATTTAATTAAGAACGGATCCGCTTCATTTCTGACTTGTTTGGTTTCTGTTCGTAAAAACGAAGCTCTTGAAAATTTTAGGTTGTCTTGTCATGAAATGCTCTTTCTATTCATTCCAGAATCAATGAAATCAATCGTATCTGCTTCGCTCATACTTTGTTTTAGAGCCATGGAAAATTTTTTATTCATATTCAATTAGATAATTACATCTATTAATAATATTAATTGGCTGATTCTCTGTACCGTATTGTTTAATTCATACACGTCATTGGAGGGTTTATGAAATATCTGGTTTTTGGTTTCAAGAAGTTTGTTTTCTATTATATTAAACCAATATACTAGATAGTTATATAGAATTTTATTTTAATGAAATTAGAACGAATGAAATTGTAAATTTATCCATAAAAATACCTCCAAAATATAAGATTTATACAAATTAACATTCGAGAATCATCCAAACATTTTTTGCTCCCATTTTTGAAATCCCTATTCTATTCCAGATAATTTGAATTTCTGCTCATATTAAAGTAAGCATCGTAAATTGGCTACGATTATTCTGTAAATTCTGCAAATTTTCTAAAAAAAAAATCTTCAATGTCCATTTGTATTTTCTTAATTCGCATTAATTTTATTTAGAGAAGGACTTTTCTTAGCGAATCCTCATAGTAATAATAATAAATGAAATAAAAATACCTGCAAGGCTGTAGATGTTTATTCATGAAATCCTCATGTTCTTAGAAAAGAAGGAGCGTTCTTTTCATCAACGAAAGCAAGACGAAAAACGAAGACCGTAAGTCTACAAACGAATCATATCTCGGAAAATGATTAGTGCTCGATTTCTAAAGTAAAAGATATCAATTAATTCTCCAAACTGTCGTTAATTAGAGAAAAACTGCGTGTGCGTTCGTTGCGTTCAAAATTCAGGCTGTCATGACACCTGCTGGAAGCAAGATAAAGAAGTGAGAACCGACAAAAAAGTGAACATTGTGAGAATTGTGCAATTTGAGAGGTAAGAAATTACTAATCCCTCATAGGTACAGAGAGAACAGTATGAAAAGCTCTTGACGTTTAACTACAGGGTGAACATGAAGATCTTCTACCCTATAGAGTTTGAATAACTCTAATTGTATACAGGATGAGGCATTTATCTTGAGACAACTGAATATCTCGGAAACTAAGCATTGTACGAAAAAATGTCCAAACTCAAACGGGTCCGCGATTTGTTTGATTTTGTCTTTTATCATTTTATTCATTGGATATCCCTCTTGTATTTTCTGTTATTGGTTCACACTTCTGTATTTCCATTCTCCAATCTCTTTGCTTACTCTGTATCTTGATTCTGTATATAAAGGCCTGCAAGTCTCTTATTGTGTTATCCTTGATAAAGCCGGGAATAAATGGCGAAACTAGTTGGAAACTCTGTTGTCCCTCTGTGATACTGTAAGGTTACTACCAATTTCGTTACCCCTATTTTAATGGTATATTCAGATGGTATATAATATTCGAAAAATGTTTTATTCTTGTTGCGTTTTCAATTGATCCAACCTTTTAGGAGGCTCTGAAAGTGTGGAACTTTTTAAGTTTTGAATCCAATTTTATCGATGAAGACAAAGACATAGAGAGTGGGTCTTACAGACATTCCTATTCTACTTTTTATGGTCTTTCAGAATCAGAAGTCAGAATTTCAAAAATCCAATATACACTGGCGGAAAAAAAATCCCAACACCACGAAGGATTTGTGCTAGATGAATGAAATTTGGACAGTATATTCAGCTATGGTATTTATTCAATTGATTCAAGTTTCAAGGTTACAACTTATAGGGGGCGCCACCAGCCTGTTGTACCTGGATGGTCAGATCAGCGACAGTTGTTGCTGGTTGTGGAAGAGCCCTGACACGGCGTCCGACTATGTCCCAGACGTTCTCGATGGGCGATAGATCTGGTGATCGTGCTGGCCATGGTAGTATGTGGACACGTTGGGTTGCAGCGGCAGTGTGGGGTCGAGCGTTATCCTGTTGGAACAGTCCCCCTGGCATACCAGCCATGAATGGCAGCACAATGGGTTCAACAAGCATCCGAATGTAAACATTTGCCGTCATGGTGACTGGGATAACCACCAGGGGACCTGCTGTCGAAGGAAATCCCTCCCCATAACTTAACGCCAGGGGTGGGGCCAGTATGCCGACGACGGGTACTGCTCGGTAACAGGACTTCCCTACTCCTCCTCCTGACCCTTGTGCGACCATCACTCTGATCCAGACAGAAACGACTTTCATCCGTGAATACGACAGATCTCCATTCTGCCCTCCAAGTCGATTTGGCTTGAGACCACTGAAGACGTGCCGCACGGTGTTGAGGGATAAGAGGCAAACATGCCACAGGGCGCCTGTAGTGGAGGTTCCTGGCCAGGAGACTGTTCCGAATTGTGCGTGGATCTCCTGGAATCCTGCCTTCCCTGGACCATTGCTGCCAACAGTGAACACAGTGGCCACGTCTCGACCCATGCGTTCTGCAATAGCACGGAACGAAAGTCCACCCTCTCGAAGGCTCACTACACGTCCTCGTTCGAATTGGGTTAGCTGCCCATTTTCACGTCGCAGTCGCCTTCGAGGCATGTTTTACGTACTCTATCACTCACGTCCACAAGTGTCTGAAGTGACACAGACGCGCGTCTGATCTCCTTTATATCTGTCATTGGAATGTCTCATTTGCATGTACAGGGTGGCGCTGGTGGCGCCCCCTATAAGTTGTAACCTTGAAACTTGAATCAATTGCATAAATACCATAGCTGAATATACCGTCCAAATTTCATTTATCTAACACAAGTCCTTCGTGGTGTTGGGATTTTTTTTTTCCGCCAGTGTATTTCAATACTACGCATAGACTCTTGGCTCCAAAGGACTGATGCCCTCAAAAGTTTACTTGTGCACTAAAAAATTTTGAATTTTTGAAATTCTGACTTCGGATTCTTAAAGACCATTAAAAAGTAGAATAGGAATGTCTGTAAGACCCACTCTCTATCTCTTTGTCTTCATCGATAAAACTGGGTTCAAAACTTAAAAGTTCCACACTTTCAAGGCCTCTATCTCCTAAACAGTTGGATCAATTGAAAAAACACCAAGAATAAAACATTTCTCGAATATTATGTACAATCTGAATATACCATTAAAAATAGGGGTTCCTATTTAAGATTTCAAAGTTACCCCCTCCCCATTCCCCCTCACAAGAGGGGGTAATTTTTTAACTAATGAATTTCCCCCGCGAAATAATTAACTTTTGAATTTGGACATTTTTTCGTACAATGCTTAGTTTCCGAGATATTCAGTTGTCTTAAGATAAATACCTCACTCTTATTCGCAAAATTAATGAAATTTTACTTATACTTTCTCATATTTGATAGAGGAGCTGACAGATGACGGTTAAATTGTCCTTCTGGAACTCCTTTGAAGTAGCCCCTAGACGATCAAAATTTTGATCAAAATTCGCTTCAATATTCATGGAAGACCATACTGATGCAAATTTTGATCGTCTAAGAGTATTTTGAAGCATCCTATCAATATTGAACGTCTAGCAGGTTTTTGTCAAAATTTCCTTCAATATCAAGGTTATTTGCGAGACCGCGAAGGTTTCCTTCAGTTGTTTGCGAGACGGCGAAGTGAGAACATGGCTGACCCACCGAGCTCACCAAGCTCCCCTTCTAGTGATCGGGATTTCACAACCCTGCTAATAGCTGCATATCGTGATTATCCGGAATTGTGGTGTGTGAAGTCAAAAGATTATTATAATAAAAATAAAAAAACAATTGCAATGCAAAAAAGCGGCTTCTCAGCTTGTACCACTCTTTGAACCAGCGTCTATTTCTCTTCCTCTTTGATTTTTTTTGTTCGCACAGTGCAAGAGTCAATGCTAGAAAACCCAAATCCGAATTGGAAAACATTTCGAAATTTTTCAACAACCACGGCCAAGCAGTACTAATATTTTTCGCTGAATGAGTATTGGTGATGCGTTTTGGAAAATATGATCCTCCATCAATATTGAAGTAAATTTTGATGCGTTTTGAAGCATATTGATGTGCGCTTCAATATAGAGCATCAATATTGAAGCGAATTTTGATCAAAATTTTGATCGTCTAGGGGCGCCTTTACAGCTGGGATCTTTCTCTTTTCGGGAAAGGGATTCTATTATCTCCCTGTATTTATGTAAATTTTTAATGAGAGGGAAAGCACTCGAGAAAGAACTAATGCTGAAAAATTTGGCTTAGTTCTAAAGAAATAAAATTGGGTTTATGTTGAGTAAATGCCAGCTTTGTGTCACTCTGTGTCAATAACTTTGAGATGATCCAGGTATTTTATTATTGACTTTAAACAGTTGGCCAGTAGCATTCGCTTTGCACTTTGTAGATATAGCATGAAACGTTATCATGTGAATTACGCTTTTTATATTTATTTTAAAATGTAAAGGGTTGTGTAGGAACTTTTAAGCACGTTAGAATGCCAAGTGCAGCATTATAAAAAAAATTGATCGTCCTTATATCAAAATATTGCAATGATTTTATACGAGGGGCGATTGATAAATAAAGTCTCCATGGCTGTAACTTTTTTATTTGTTAACCGATTTTCAAAATTCTTTTTGTATCTTATACTCACATTTGTTCTCTATGTAATGCACTATTCACTTTTCGACATAGTCCCCATCCCTTTCCACGCATTGCGCCAACGCATGACTAGTTGGGTGAACCCGTCGGAGAGGAATTCCGGAGTTGTTGTCGACACCAGGATTGAATGGCAGCTTTGGACCCTCTTCTGGAGTACGATAACGTCCGCCCGCACACGTGTCACTACACACCAGAGGCGTTGCAGCGCCTACAGTTCAAAGATGAAAAATTGCAGTTCAAAAATGAAAGACTTTGCACATTGCGACTTTCACCACTTCTCAAAGAAGAAAGCCCCTTAAGGGACATGAGTTGGTTCTGACGGCGAGGTAAACGCTGCCATTCAATCCTGGTGTCGACAACAACTCCGGAATTCCTCTCCGACGGGTTCACCCAACTAGTCAATGCGTGGAAAGGGATGTGAGTATAAGATACACAAAGAATTTTGAAAATCGGTTAACAAATAAAAATGTTACAGCCATGGAGACCTTATTTATCAATCGTCCCTCGTAATATTAAGCCCTATATAGCCGATCCGGTGGTCGAGAGCGCTTGTGTGAAAGCGTTCCAATTCTGGAATCCCACCGTGGTCATGTATGCGTCTGCTTGTCCTCAGTATGGATAAAAGATAATTGTCATATTGAATTCTCTTGATTATGTAAAGATATTAGTCATGTGAAAGGGAATAAAATAACTTAGCTGTTAACGCGCTCATAAACCTAACGAAAATCTTATATACATAGGATGATTGGATTGTAACCTAAGAAGTTTGTTTAAAATTTCAAAGATCCGAACATTTTAAGGTTCGAAAATTCAACAGATCACTTTATTTATTTTTTAATACTCCACTTAAATAAAGTTAAACAAAGTTATAATGAAGTCTGCAAATTTAATCGCAGTAATTCGCTATCGGTAAGCGGTGGCAGTAGCTGCATTAGTGGAATGAGGGTCTCTTAACAATATATGCCAACGTGCAATTTAAATTTAATGTTTCATCAAAAAGTCTTTTGAAAAACAGCAGGGAGCAACTTTGTCTATTGAAATGTTTAATCTCCGAAGCTTTCGAAAAGAAGATCTCGATTGTCATGTGATCCAAATACAATCGATGCTTTAGGGGTTCTTTCTTGCTTAATTGCGTCACCTAGGTAACCCGTCAAATCGCTGGCCTTCTGCTCCATACGCCAGGTGTTATTCAGGTGCATCATCCCTTGTCTGCCAATTTGGGCTTACAAGAGGCTCCAAATTGTCAATTAGGCGAAAGATTCACGGTGCACAGCAGGTGGTATACTTTTCCACAAAAGCCCCGTATTTGTCGTGGGCGATTCGTGCGGGCAACTGGCTCCTGTCCCCCCGACCACAGACACCAACAGGTTGCAAATCGAAAAGAGAACGTTGATTATTTTCAACAGAACTTTTTTCCTGCCTCTCTTTTTATTTATTTTTCCCCACTATGGTTGTAATGTATTTTGATTCTATCTACGGTTCTTCGTTAATTCTGGGTAAGAAAAAAAGAATAAAAAAGTTCTCAGGAAGAGGTGCAACTTAATTAACCGCTCTCGCTAACTTAATTAATCAATTAATCATTTTCTAGATTAAATGATAGCACTGAAGGCCTTCTCTAGATAAGCCTCAACATTCTAGCAAGAATTTGCTGCGAATTATCGATAAGCTTCTAAGGTGACATTAATTAACGAATATAGATCCACTGAATTTTGGCTATTAGATATTTAATACGAGTAAGGAATTTGTATGTAATTTGAACGACATGTTATTGATTATAAAGTATATTATTATTGATATTGCTTCAGCACAATGTTCAGAAAACTTGATTTTTTTATGGAATGATTTTCGTTTCTTTTCTTCTTTTTTATTTGAAGCTTGGTAGAATTCAAAATTTTTATCATTGTGAAGCTTAAATTCGAATTTTTTTTATTTGTGAATTTCAAGACGTTTGCACTTAATAACATTGAAACTTCTCGAATCTCAACCATTTTCTTAAAGAAAAAAACTCTACTCAAGGATAAAATCACTTCGGAGATTTAAATTCAATTTAGTTTGCGAACTATATCTTAGACTGACGCAAGCGCAAAGAAATAAAATGATGAAGAGGGGAAGTTTAAAACCCTTGTAACTTCGTCATCTGCAAAAATAAAATGATATTCTGATTAGATATGGTATTTCCAATTTTCTCGGATTACCCAAAGCCTCGGTGGAGGAGCTTCGGAAGCCCCTACACTTCTGCTGAAAAACGTCAATTGCCTTCCTAATTTTTCTTTGGGGAAATGATTCTTGAACTTTAATTTACGATCGGCATTCGAAACCAGTGTAACGAGGGCGAAAAGAGAGAGCTGAGAGGAAGAAGACGACGAAGGAAGGAAGGGAAAGGAGCGAAAAAAGAAGAAATGACGTGTAGGAAGGGGTAAAAAAAATGGGCAAGAAATAATAAGGGAGAAGCTTCGGCGGCTCTGACCTAATATGAGCCCGTAAAAATCCCGCGAGAGAAGTCTTGTGCTCGATTGCTTCTTACGGCACCTGCATTCTCACATTCCCTTAAATAAAACACCGTTCAGGGATTGGTTGAATAGGCTAAACCCCGCTGTTATCCCTAATGAAATGGAAGCTACTTCCATGCTGTGAATTTGACAATTTCCGATTGTTTCTTTTATTTTTTTTCTCCCCATTCCTAACGTTGAAGTAAATGCTCGGTTTTATTCGGAGGAGGAGGAGTATAGTAAAAAAATGAAATTAATAACTTAACATCCTTTAAAATCTAATAAAATGTAAAAGAATAAGAATAAAAAGGAGAGGGTAGAGCAGTTTAAAATTTTAAATTGCAAAATGTTACCTGGAGGTCATTTAAAATGCCGAAAGTGGATTTTATCATAAAGAAAACGTTTCCTTCAGTTGCATATTAAAAAGCTTAGTTTATGAAAATTTTGCATTTTTTGTTTTTTATTTTATTTAGGAAATGAAAAGGGGTGGGATAAAGTGGTAGCAGATATAGTAAAAAAAAAAAAATTATAATCTGATTTTATTATTGCAATAAAAGAAACCATTTTTAAGGTTATAGAATTCTTTATTTTTCTAATTACCATAAACTTATTCTATTACTAATATATTAAACAATTTAAAAAATTCATTTCAAAGATCATAATGAAATAAAAATGGGCATCAGATTAATTTCATACGGTTTTTAACTATTCCTGCTGGTTTTCAAGAAGTGATCATTGAGCAGAAAATCAATAAATTTCGCAGATACTAGACCATTAATGGATGGCTGTTTACAGTATGTCAACAACTTCTGATAGCGAATTGCTGGGATTAGTTGCAGTTAATATGGAGACCTTTAATAGGAATTTCTAATAAATTGGTTGTCAAAATTTTCACTCTGTAAGATGCATCAAAAGGAAAAATTGGAGTTTTAGGTAGCGAATAGCTTAGGCAAGAAAAAAGAGCAATCGCCCCAGTTTAGCAGGCAGAAAGCATTCTCGCCAAGAGAGTACTTTAAAACAGTCAAGATACACCATTAAGAAACTCGCTGAAGAATTCATATAAGGTTTTCAACCTTCTATCGCTAATGCTGTACAGAGAAGCTAACTTCTCCTTGAAGGCGGAGGATCGCAAAACTAATGCCAAAATCTCATATCAAATACTTCATAAAAAAAAAAAAATTTACAAACACAAAACGTTAACGGGAAAGACATTACTTTTATACAGGGTGATTCAGAACTTATGTTACAGAAGAATATGATAGATAAGGAGTACTAAAACAAACATTTTTTTATTAAGCAATGTTCAACGGTACGGCGCTACACTTGTTTCAGTATTTTCCTGTCCCATGGCCAGCAAGATCACCAGAAATTAATCCGCTGGACTTCTTCTTGTGGGGACATCTAAAGACATGCCTGTAGATCATGTCGATATTCTTCTTTCACGGATTGTTGACGCCTGTAACACCAAACTTATTATACCTGGCATTTTTGAACGGGTGCGGCAATCAGTGCTTCGGCTATGCCAGTGTTGTCAAATGTCATTATTCGTTTTTGTTCAGTGAAAGCTCAGTCATCAGAGAGTCAAGCCACTGGCCCTTACTTGTATGGTTATTGCAACTGAAGCAAGCGTAGTGCCTGTCCCGTGCGAGATAGGACATACATTGCTGAATAAAAAATGTTTCTGTCAGTACCCTCTATGTACCATATTCTTTTGTAATATAAGTTCTGAATCACTTCGTATATTTGTCTCATGAGAATTAACCAACACCGGAGAACTAGAGCAAGACCAGAATGGACGGAGACCAGGACTGTTGTTACCTGACCAGAATGGACGGAGACTAGGCAAGACTGGCTCTAGAGCAATGGTTCCTAACCTTTTTCGAATCGCGACCGCCTTTTCTAAAAGTTAAGTAATTCGCGACCCTCTTTTAACAGGGTGGTACATGGAGAAATAAAAAAATCTCAAAATATTCTAGCTCGGCGACCCCCCAGAAAAAGTTTCATTACCCCAAGGTTGGGAACCAGGGATCTAGAGCATTCCATGATTTAGGCATGAAACACCCAAGTAGTAGGCTATACCTCTTTACCAATCAAAAAATAGAAATTAATAAGCCGTAAAACAAACCTCCACAGATAAGGGGTAGTAGTAGTAGTAGTAGTAGTAGTAGTAGTAGTCGTCTTTGATCTCAGGCTTAAGTCCTTATTAGGCTATTGCGGCAAGGTTCAGAATTTTATTTCCGAAGTACGTTGACTAATTCCTAGGCTAAAATGCAATATCATCTATAAACTGCCCAACATTTTTTAAATTTAATAACTATTTTTCTGTATTATCTTTAAAGCTTGAGAGCCTTTATAGCTCATCTATACGACAAATACAGAGGTCTATCCTATTTGGAATTGCCACAAATAACTTTTATTGTTTTTCGTTATCTCCCTCATAGAAATTATAGTTGAAATTTTGTAAAAGGAGACAATATCTGAATTGTCTCATTTCAAAATACGATAAGCTATGATGTATTAGACCGTTCGGTTTACTTTGAGCCAATCCTTTTTGCGATGTATTCGACTGAAGAAGATGAGCTAATGCAGGTGGATGGATAAAATCCTCTAAGTTTAAAGGTTGTTTAAAAGTAAAGACCAGGACAAAGGAAAACAAAGAATTCATTAATATTTGACCATTTGAAGGTTGAAGAGCGAGGATTTTATCCCATAACCGACCTTATCTCTTAAGTGTAATTCAAAAAAGGGGGGTTCTTCAGAATTGAGAGCCGAGATGATGAAACGTGACACCTGTTGACGGCGATGGCTCTATGACATTTAACCGAATAGTACTGAAGAACTGTCGGTAATATTGTTTTTTTAAGTTCTCATTTTTTTTAAAGTGATAGGACGAGGTAGATAAAAGAATGTTGCTCAGGTTACACTTCATTTTGATTTTTATCTCCGGGTAAAAAAACACGTTTGTGGTTGATGTTGTTATTGTATGGAGATAAAAGAAAATTCATGTTATGGCTTTGTGTCTTCTTCATGATAATAAAGATAATGAGTTAGTTGCATTACTCTGCTTTGTTGCAGATCTTTAGGAGGATCTGTGTTATTGTAAATTCTCAAGAAGTAATCTTATGATCCAGTTTTTATATTAACTTCGAAGTTGCGCAGGCGTTGTAATAATTGGAGTCCCCTTTATATTATCTAAGGAGAGGCAGGGTGTAGATTTCCAAGACTGAAATAAACTTGGTTTAATTAAGGCTATTTTTTGCGTCGAAAATCATTAGCTGTTGAACATTGTTGCTTATGGCGTGGTGTGATTAAACTTTTTCATGAAAGAAAAGGAATTTTAAGTTGTTTTTTTGCTTTTTAATTTGTAACTTATTTTAATTAAACACGAAATGGAATTTTTTTAATCTCGAAAGTATGTTTTTCGGTTCTGTTTTTTAAACCTGATTCATGGAAATCGTTGAAGAATTAGGTTCGTTAATTAAATGAAAAGAGTGTAAAATTACCGACGTTCTTAATAACTACTTCTTTGTTGTAGAATCTAAAAAATGCATGAATGAAATATTCTCCTCTTCAAAGCGAATCTTAACGACTTTTTTGTCTTCATATATTTTCTACAGATGTATGATTTTCTGTGACCTAAGACTGAGTTATTTTTAATTAAATCTTCTTCAAACTAGTGTTCTACGAATTAAGCGGTTGGCCTAGGTGTTTGATAGAATGAGGTTTCTGCTCTTTTATACCAAAGGTCAAAGAAATGCATCAAATTGGAACGTATGCTAAAGTTAAACGAAAATTCCTTATTTGAAATTGTATTGCTGTTAAAATCCTTTTACAATCATAGGCCATTAGGATTATTAAGATGATTAATCGTTCTTATAAATTACGTATAAAAACTCTTTAAACAATACGGATCGGAACACTACGGTTTTGAAAACACGGTAAACACGGCATTGAGACCTCGATATAAAAATAAAAAAGGGTTCGCACCATCTCACAACACAATAGCATAGAGGGATATCGAGTAGAAATCCGAAACATGGCCCCCTTATGCAACAATAGATTTTCATTTTCTTTACTTAGTAACAAAATCATACAGGGTTACTTTAAAAAAATTGATACTTTCAAAGTTTATTTATAGAAAACAAAATACAGTATACATGTTTTATTAGCGATATTTTAAATAATTATCTGAATTATTCAAAGGATTTGAAACTTCATTATAATTATCTGAATTTCTTTGCAATTTGGATGATTCGGAAGTAAACATATGGAAGACTTTGCAATAAAAACTTAATCTGACATAATATCTGATATTATTGCGCATGGTGTAAATTAAATGTTGGGCGCTACTTTTGGAGGATCGTTTCCTAAGGAGTAAATAAGATGAAAATGTTCTTGGAAGTTTTAATAGACGGCATACGTTTCGAGAAAAATGACTTTGAAATGTGATGGCAATGTGGTTAATATCAAATTTCAAGCTGCTTAAATACTGTGCCGGCCAGATGGCCGAGAGGGCTAGGGCGTAGGCTTTCTAGTTCTCGAGTCCACCTGGCCGTGGGTTCGAATCCCGCCGTGGGCATGGATGCTTGTGTTTGTCCCGGGCTGCGTACAGATATAACTTGTGTAAAAGGCGCAAAATGACCTTAGTAGTCGACGCCTAAACTTCTAGAAATCCCCCCCTCTTAAGTACTGTACCATATGTATTTACAGTAACTGTTCAAAATGTCTACCATGAACTTCGATGCACTTTGCTACGCGGTTTACCATGCGCTCAAAAATACCAGGCGTGACATCTGATTTGCTGACAGCTCACATCAATACTCTAATATAGACCATCATGGTCGTTAATTGGTGTGAAATAAACTACTGATTCTAAGTTACCTCAAGGTATGACCAACACATTTCAAAGTTACTTTTCTCGAAATGCAAGCCGCCTATTAAAAATTTCCAAGAAATTTTCGTGTTATTTTGTCCTTAGGAAACGATCCTCCAAGTAGCGCCCAGCATCTAATTTACAAAGACGAAACTTGTGGTTTCTGGTGCGATCCCAGGTCGCGGTATTTTTTTTCGTTTCCTGATTTCTATTTATTAACAACATATATATGAATTCCGTATGATGACTAGTCACGAGGCTAATCTTTTAATTATAAATTTTAAAAAAAAAATTGCTGTTTTTTAATGCTGTGTGATCTATTTCATTAGTTCAGAGGTAACTCGAACAATTATTGCTGTAGATTCTTTTGTAATCATCTGTTGGAAATGATGCCTTATTATCTAATTTAAATGACGGATGTAGAAGGACAAAATAAGGACGAGACAAAAAAACCTTGGAATAAAGTAAAAATTGGAAACTGAGTGATAAGACCCCACTTGTGTCTGTATAAAATGTCTTTTAATCCCTTTCTTATGACTTTTATTTTTTACTTTGACAAATGATAATCTCTATCCGAAACGTCAGCTTTTTTTCAGGGCCTTTCCACTCTGTTTTCAATTTTTATCTAATTAAAAGAAACATCTTACCTATTTAGCAATCAAACCAATTAAAAATTCAGGAGAAAAAACTGGAAATATATAAACGTTGATGATGACGAACAATGCCGAAATTCTACTACGTACATTTAGTTGAAGACCAAATTTCTTTAGAAAACCATCATAATTATTGTTCGTGTTGTCATGCGCTTTAAATCTACGTTAATAGCCAATTAGGGATTTATGAATTTAGATAAACACGATATCGTCATTGTGCAAAAAAAAAACAAAAAAAAAACAGCAACATGATAAAAGTTGATATGATATTTAAACTAGATAACAAGATTGAGTTTCACAACGTAGCACAAGTGTTTGATAAATGGCAAAATTTTATTAAGCAGTGTATTGCTAAAATTGAAAATTTCTGACTCTCTTAAGAAGAAACCCAAACTCAAAAAATTGATTTACAAAATATCCTCATAGATAATATCTTTTTATAAGTGTAAAATTTTAATATTTATACATGTACAACAATAAATTACAGTACAGTCGAACCTCGATCTATCGTACCCGGATATATCTTTTTATCGAAACTTTCGTTGTTTTTCGTTGGTCCCTGCGCAACTGCTGTTGAAACCATGCTGTTAACACCCGCATCCATCTTTCGTCTATCTCTCGTTTTCTCGGATCTATCGTTTTCCCGCATTTATCGTTAAGAATTTTAGTCCGAAATGACGTTTTCCCGTATTGATCGGTTTTTTTTTAGCAACTTTGCAAAGTGGATGAAAAGAAAAACATGAAACGATTGCGAGTGTCTGAAAATCTTCCGCAACACAGCTTTACTTGAACAGATCTTTTATAAGTGAGGGTGTGAAAAAACTTTGGCGTGAGAAAGTCTGGTACGAACAAATGATGAAAAAAGATACAAAATCATGGAATCTATCGTTCTGGAACAAAAAGAGAAATTCGAAAAGCTTTTTTTATTAAATTTGTGTACGTTACATACAGTAACATCAACTTGGATTTGCTTACTGTATAAGCAAATTCAGTGTTTTTATTCATTTAATACATGATTGTTTTCCCGCATCCATTGCTTTTTATCAGTTGTCCCCATCAAATCGATTAATTGAGCTTCGACTGCATCTATATTTTGTAATGATTTTTATTCTGACAATAGCAGTCATTCAGTTATCATAGTAACGCGTTAATAATTGTAATGCTTCTAGCAAATATTTTTTCTCGAGGTTCTCATTAGAGATAAGCAAGATTGCTGTGACAATTATAATTTATAAAATATACAGGGTATACAAACTTTGAGGGCGAGTTCCTAACACTAAAATAAGAAGCATAGCCCATATAACCATATGTCCGAAAATCCTTAGATTTTGAGATATTAATGAAAGTTTACGTTCATCGCGTTTTGAGGAAGTTTATTTCAACCAGATGGCGCTAAGTTGCCATAGATACTTGTTTACATTTGTCATCTATGTACATTTGTGATTAATTTTTCTTCAACGTTTCACGTGTGTAGTAGTGGGTTAACTGAAAGGTCTTCCGTTTAACCATGGCAAGATATCCATTTTAGTCTAATTGTTCGAAATGCACTGACTGATATCTACCATGGCAACGGATAAGTGGTGGAGGATCAGTTCCATGGCCTGCACATTCCCCCGACCTCAATCCTTTGGATTTCTATTTGTGGGGCCACCTAAAATAATTGATTTACGCAGCCGACATTCCTAATGCAGAGACGCTTCATCAACGTGTTATTTGAAGCCTGCGAAGCCATTCGGCGCCGTCAGGGATTATTTAAACGGGTGCGATAGTTAATGATCCAAAGAGTGCATGCGTGTGTAAAGCACGCGGAGGACAATTTGAACATTTGTTTAAGAGTTCCTTAGGTGAGGTATGACGTAAACTTTCATTAATACCTCAAAATCTAAGGATTTTTCGGACGAATTATGTTTGTTTTTGTGTAAGGAACCCGCCCTCAAAGTTTGTAAACACATTTTTGACACACTTTGTATATAATTGTTTATTTTTACGAATTCTTTCTTATAAAAAGCTGAAGTCAAGTTTTTTCCTAATAATGAATAAGAAAAGTTTGAATTGGAATAAATGAGTGTCACCCGATCTAGATATCCAAATATTTACTTAACATTTTTTTTTATAACTATGAGAATCATTTTACTTTTCTATATTACAGGACGATGTATTTGGATAGAAATTAAGTCTGGAGGATGGAAGCTGGATTTTCGGTAGATATGGCGATAGGTGAAACCAACAACCTCAAGTAAAAAATTATTTTTCCTCGATAGGTGCGTATGTCTTACGAAAGGTTGTTGTTGTCGTCCCTAAAAGTATATATGTCATAGGCAAATATATCAATTGTAAATCATTACTTTAAAATGATACCTTATTGGATATAAAGTGTATATTCAATAAGGTAAATGAGACACGGGAGTTTTCAGTTAACACGCATTTGCGAATGATCGATAGAAATAAAGCAATTCTTAAAATTCGTGTATATTCACAAATGAGACAAATATTTCTCTTTTGAGAAGACTTACAAATGTTATTTTTTTGTACTTCAAATGGATATCTTGATACCAACTCGTCCAAGTCTGCTGAATCGGTTAGAGATCTATGTTCGGAAATTCTTGAACATCGCCTTCAACGACTCTTGATTTGGTCGCAAAGAATGTTTAACTTGATATGAATTTCCTATCTTACTCACGCTTACTCGGGCTACATAAATTGGTTAAAAAAAACAAAACATAAAACACAACACCAAAACAACTAATGGCATATATACTTATTAGGTGGCAAATTGGTTTTATTAATTTCTAATCAAAATAAATCGCCCTGTTTTAGACGGTGGCATTATATTATTTGTTTAAGGAGATAATGTTTATTTAGAATATTTCATTTTTCCATCTCTTTGCTTATACATGAACTTTTTTTCATATATTGATAGTTACTTTTTTATTTTATATGGTTTGAAGATTTTTAAATTGATAAATGTGTGTATTTGCTTTCTTTATTTTTTACAAAGATTTATAAAACCATGTTTCTTTCATCCTTTATTGTGTATTAAAAACCCTGTTTGTTCAATTCTTCTAGAAATTAAATTTTCACATTTATAGCAATTATATATAAAATTTTGGTAGTTCTTTTCCATATTAATTTGAAAATGAGATAAAACATTAATTATATTTGCGGTTTTACATTTGTAGAACCAGAGCTAAAACATGGAAATTATTTATTTCAGCGTAAGTGTCATTACTTGTTGCTTCCATCTTTTATTATATATATTAAAGGGAAAAACACTTTAATATCAAAACTTTATAATAGTTTACAAATATAAGGCAATTAAATTAAACCGACATTAAAATTTCTTTCTTTCTTTATTGTGTGAAAAATAATTGAACTGAGTTTGTAAAGCTTAAAGAACTCGATAAAAAAAAAAGCGAAACAAGTCTGGTTCTATTTTCATTATATAAATCCTCCAGTTATTGTAAGTAAAATGTGTTAGAAAAAAATAACTTTACAATGTCTTCTACTTATACTGGTTATCCGTGATATTTCCAATTGCACTTACCTTGCAGCTGTCGACAACGAGTGTCGTCGATGACGCCTCCTAACGGAGATCGAAGGGTACAGCGTGATGACGGAATCGCGGCCAAAGGGCTCACGAAGAGACAGAGAATGGCTAGAAGGGCGCCCACTGGGTTCATGCGCACCATGGTCACCTATACTGTAATCCAAAAGAAAGAATTCTGCATCAGAATTCGTAGTTTTCAGAACCGATTACGACAAATTACGAATCAATAGCATTTCACTCTAATTAGGCAATTGTCATTCGACTAGGAACAATGCAAATGAGCTCAAATTAATTTTCTCCTAGACGAACAACGGATTCGTTTTCAAGCTTCTCATTAAAATAATATTTCATGGTTTTTCTCAAAAGTATTGACAGAAGCTTAACATTTCATTATTAAATATGGAATTAAAACAATATTTGTTTTTCTTCCTTTTCCTGAATAATCCGATGAATAGCAATGACATTCATTAATACAAACGTAGAGGAAAACAAAGAAGATTATCTCGTGCTTGGGTTTAAAACAAAATCGCATTAAAAGATCTCGATATTTTTCGTAATCTCAGCTTGCGCATTTGATTTTTAGAACGAGAATTCCAACGTTAACCTGATATTTAAAATCGAATTCACCAAATGAATTTCATAGCATTCCACGAAAAGATTTGCCCGTATGGTATATTATATTTACATACATAATACATTCCCAGATCTTCTTAATCAGGAATCAGGGCTGGCAGGAATTTTATCTTGATCTCCAGAATTTTTCAATGTTCATCGTGGATTGCCAATAAACCCATTATTAATCTTGGAGAGTGATCTGTAACGCAAATCAATTTGCTGCTTAAATATCAAGTGCATGAACTCTTTTGGTTGTGATAAACTTACGTATAAGCACATAATAAAAGAAGGATACGAATACAGCAATTGACATGTTTATTAATTGGGATATTGGAATACAATACTTCGTAGTTCTTTATGGTTTTATGTAATCTATAGTAAAGTCTTAATTCTCTTTGTACAATTCATTTCGTACCAGGTTTTCGTGCTTGTTACCGTTATCACAATCGATTTCATAGAGTTTCTTCTATTTAAGATGGTTTATATTTTGACTATCACACTTCACTTCTATACTTCATATCTAAACCGTATTCATATAACCAATGTGCTGGACGTTTATCTAACTTGATAAGTAAAAATTTAATACTAGATGTTTCTCTGATCTTAGTCAGAATACCGTATATACACTTTCTGTTATATACATCTGAAGTTTGATTTTCACGGTGTAATACTTAATTATCTTATTTATTAAAAAGCCTTATATTAAATTTTGTTATGTTTAAATAACGACTACGATATCAAAAACTATCAATTTTTTACTAGGTAGTCTATGCTTCACCTTTTTACAAGATGATATATTTTATACTCTATCGACTTTCAATAATTATATTGCCGATCTAGCTTTGCACGTTATATCCCAACTACTGTAGATCGAAAATATTTCTGTATTTGCCTATTCCTAAACTTTAACTCCAGAGGAATAATTACTTTTGTAAGTGCATCTCTCGTGTTAATTTTTTCGGTCTCAGACCATTAGAACCAACATCATCAAAACATCGTTCTGTTTATTTTTTCTTTTTTTACATTAAACCCGTTGTTTGAATCTGCATGTCTATAAGGGGGATAGTTTTCGGCATTTTCCGAGCTATTATTTACAGTGTCAATTGCCAACCTTTACAATTGATGATATAGAAATAAACATGAAATAAAAACTCTAGAATATTATACAGTGGGAATCAATCATATAAAATTCTTGCTGAAATGCTGACGGGACAAGAAATGAACAGCGATAATCGTAAAGAAAGTTTTATGTTCAAAGTTTATCTTAATTTGTTTTATTACCTTCTGAAAATTTTCTGAATTTGATTTCTAATTTATTTCATGTAATTAATGACATCCACTGCGACAATAGAGTGGAATGTCTAAAGAAAGGACACATTAATTTCACTAATGAACCTGAGTGCATATCTGGAATGCCTGTCGCCATGGTTGGGACATTGAATTCACATTTTAAATCTATTGATTTTTCACCTTCCCATTATCTCAATGGAGGTTGCAAACATTTTTTGTTAGGATTATAAATTGCATAGGCTGTAAATATTAGATAATGTTATCTGATACTTTATCATTTTATTTTATTCCTCTTTTAAACATTTTTTTCGAAAAACCAAAATATCGAATGTAATGGGAGCTGAATTTCTAACTCACTCGCTGTTATTAATATTTATTAGAACAGTTATTTCATACTGGATATTTGAGGCAGCAAAATGATCAGGAATCGTCATAATATGGCATCAGTTTGAAAAGGAATTTGCAAATATCAATACACTGTCGTATATTCGCTCGTAAATACCAATAACTTAAACAACCATGACATTTGCATATGCATTTTCTGTCTGCTAGAAAGCATGAATTTTGCATACTTCATGGATGACTTGACTGATTAAGCTCTGCGCTTTTGTCTATGTGGAATTCGTAAATCATTGCCGAGCCTTTCGAAAAGTTGACAGGTCGCTACATTTATAATTTAAATGTCTTTAAAATGCAATGTAAAGAAATTTGCTAAAATAATTTAGTAAATTTATTTTATGAATAATATTATTTTAGAAGATTTGTATTAAGTTTCATTGAAAAGTTGAAAACAAATAATCAAAAGCTCTTAAATCTAAAACCATATTGAAACTTGATAATATGGGGTTATTCACAACGGACAGCGAGTCTTTCAATGAATAGTTGAATTTGATTGATTAGAGATCCATAAAAGTTGCCTACTCGAGGGAAATTTAAGCTCTGCATGCAATTAAAAAGATAGATCGAAAATATTTAGAACTAACTATGACAACTCAAACTATACTAAGAGATGTAATACAGAAAAGGATTTTTGCATAAGCGCTATGAGACTGAGTCCACAGTTTTCGTTTTCTTAAATATTATCAAAGCATCTCCTGATAGCGGACGAAATCTTTGAAAATCGGGAAAAGACTGCGGTGGAGCGACGGAAGAGAGAGAAAAGCGTTAACAAAATCATGCATATTCCCTAACCTTTAGGGTTCTGTTTTCGCAACTGATATCGTTAAGCCGGATTTTCCAAACAATTCATTACGCGTCGCAAGAGGCGCTCGAATGTGAAACATGCCGAGTTCCCACTTTCAATAGCAAAACAAGAGAACATCGATCGGAATAAATGAATTTTGATGGTGACGATGCTGTGAGGAGGGATTTGAGCACGAGCGTGGGCGTCGGGTGCACCGAAGTTCCTTTTCTCTCTTTCTCTCTCTCTTGTAGCGGGACCCCTGAACACGTGATTAAAGGAGGCGATGTTGCTCCATTGAGCAGAGCGGGCGCGCTTCGGTTTGCGGACGATCGTGAAGAGACTGGAACCGCCCCCTCACCTGTGTTTGGGAGATCAACAGGTGGCGATCGCCGTTTTAGAGAGTCTCCCCCTTGGCAACGAACAAATAGCTTTCTTATGCTTCGCTTCATTCTTAATACCAATTAACAGCGCTTTCTAATCACTCGCTTAGAGCGTTAAGAATTCAAGTGGGGAAAGCGCACGCTATTATCTCACACCTTAGTGAGTAAACTTAAGAGATACATCAAAAACATTAAACTGGATACTTTGCTAAATTTTAACTTAAGTCTTATTTAAATAATACTGAAAAAGGAGAGAAAAAAAAAGGCAGTTGCCTTTCTTCCTCATATTTTTTTTTCTTTTTACCTTGTGCGTCGATCGAACGGAGCGAGTGTCTGATTTCTTCTTCGTCTCTTGTCGCTTTCGTGCAAACCGTAGGCACCGGGTGCTTTTGTCCTTGTATGAGTATATATATTAGAGAGCCTCTGCTTCGGCAGCCAATCGGAGGAGGAAGGGCCCACGCATTCTATTACCACATCTCTCCGCTCGTGCCATCCCCTGCTTATGACGTTTGCCTTCATAGCAAGTAAGTACGGCAGAAAAGATAGTAACCCACTGTCCAGGAGGAGCTTCATTCTTCCACCCCCGCCAGCTTCTGGAATTCATTTTGTTATTCTTTTTTCCTCCCTTATTATAAATTAATTCCAGTCTTTCGTCACTAGTTTTCCCCTCTGTTTCATTAAAGTTTTGCTTTGTGAAATAGAATATTGAGCGGCCGTTAATAGTGGTTGAAACTTTAATTTAAAAAAAAAAAATCGAATAAAAAAAATCGGCCGGCTTTTCTGGAATTTTAATCAGCATCACAGTTTTTTTTTTGAACGTAGATGATTATTCATACCGTAGTTTTAAATATTATTGATTCAAATTTTTATGATGCGATTTTTTAATTAACATATTTATGATTTCTTCAATATATTCAGTTGCACTTGAAAGCCTTTTTTATTTTTATTTTTTTTTTACCTTTAGTGTAAAGCCTTTATAAATTCAGTTCAACCGTTAATTGGGAAATATTTTATTTTAAAATCTACTTCATTATAAAATCCATTTGTTTGATTCTATATTCCTCACAGCACTTTTTAATCTTATGTGAATATGTTTATGGTCTGTTTATTAACAAATAAATGCTATAACGTTTTTTATAGTAGATTAATCAAACCCGTGGATCCTTAGGGTCAATTCATTTTATACGATCCTTTATAATTAGAATTTTGCTTGTGGAAATTTAGACTTAATATTTTGCCTTTCTGAACATTTTAGATCGAAAAATTTGAAAAAGAGTTATGCTTCTTTCTTTCAGTCTCCGTAGCTTTACAGATCATTATTCTCGGAAAAAGATGTGTAAGCTATTACTATTTAACACTGAGAATTTAGTGAACAGAAATCATACTATCCAGTTTCGTTGAAAATCAATACTACTTTTCGATATGGAGATGAGATTATCAAGTTTCGATCACCTGTTAGAGTTACGCGTGCCAGAGGCATTGCACCAGAAATGGAAAATTTTTATGCGAGAATGCCTGAAACAATAATCGAGTTTTTGACCTCTTTATTTATACTTCTGTGATACAGATATAAAAAAAATAAAAAAAATTCTTTATGAAGATATAGGTAATATTTTATGCCTTTGAATCAGTAAGATTATCGTTATAATTGACCCACACATATCGGTTTAACTGCCGTATTTTATCATAAATTTATAATTTTTGAAAATAACAAATGTTTACTAAGCAATTTATTACTTCCAAATAAAGCGGAATATTCCTTGATCTGAACATTGATTGAGCAACTAGGGATATTCTTTCTATCTTCTAGGATATACGATATCCTCGTATCTAAAAACAAATATAAAAAAAGTGCATCTGGATTAAAAACAAATCCGGCGAGAATGTAACTGATTGGACCTTTCCTTTTTACCTGGCTATTTCTTTTTTATCTTCCTGTCAATATAAATTGCCACATAAGTAGAAACAACATCTCGCCTGTCACGGAGAATGATGTCAGTTCGTGTTAGCTTCTGATTGCATACTTATACCCGTATATTTTAAAAGTTAGAATAAAGTTGACTTTGGATTAAAAAATAATAATAATTAAGCAGAAAAGTTTCAAATGGTTTATTAGAATATTCTATGTATACTACTAGATCGTTTTTTTCAGATAACATTAATTTTTGTATAGCATCAAGTATTAAATTCTTACTTTGCTTATTTTATTATACATAATCTCTTGTTTAAACCCTTTCGACATTCTAGCGCTTTACACTTTATTTTCATACGGATTGGCACCTGAAAAAAAATGCAATACATTAAACAACGCTAATTTTTATTGTTTACATTTAATTATAATCCATCTCTGGATAGGAAGAATTAGCATTTCTGCTTCAATCTTCTCTTAAGCTTCTTTATCCTCTTTATGCGCTTCTGTCCCGAAGTCATTTCTAGAGTTCGATATGCCCTTTGGCCGAAGAACCGTTACGGCCCTTAACTTGCCGTCCGAACCTCATTGCCCGTCCCGTTTTCAAGCAGCAAAGGCTTAGTTAGGTTTCAGGGATTTGCATTATTGATTCCACAATAGGATTATGGTCACAAGAGTCATTGAGTCGACGTTCTATCGGTAAGAAGCGGACAAGTTAGGGTTCATTGGTACACAATTAGAAGGGCGCCCATTGCCGAAATAACTCAGGCTTTGCTCTTCAATCGATGGTATTCCGAGTGAGTTTATATCGTGATGTTATCTTTATATTTATTTTGAAAAAAACGAAGTCTTTATTACGGAATTTTTTTAATGTAATTTTTGTAGTTACCCTGTAATTATTAGTAATTACTTTTTATTGAAATAACTCTAAAATGATACGTGAAAACTATTTCGAAGAATTTCTATTGCCAGAAGTGTGATTATTAGCGTATAGTCACGGATATCTCAATAGCATTTTCTCTCATTAATAGTTTAATTTCTAACGAATGTGACAGTTTTAATTTATGTTTTCGAGTCTCATTAATTAGTTTACTTGTTTTGTTAACACACACCTTTCTGTTTTAGAATATGCCATTTCATTTAATGAGAGGAGGTAATTTTTAAATTCATTGTGTTATGGAATATTGTAGTAATTTAATAGTAATAATTCATTCATTTTACATAAACTCGTAGGGAAAAAACTATTATGAAAATGAAACTGCTTGTCGCTGACTTAATTTAAAAACAATGATTGATTAATGTAGAGTCATACAATTAACGCATTTATTAACTCGGTTATTCACATATTAACTCTGTAAACAAGCTTCGGTTCTTATGTCCTTTAACCAAATCTAGTAAATAAAATTCGGATTATTTACTGCAAAAGAAGAAGCCGAGATGATTGCCTGAGGATTTTGAGATTTCACAAAGCAAGCTATTACTGGAAAAAAAATTTTTAAAAAAGTCTTCAAAGCTTCTTTTCGAAGAAAAAATATTTTTAAGGGGATCCATTTCTTAAAGGAGTTTTGATGTTATTCATTCAATTTATGTTGTTGATCTCAGAAGTGAAAGCTTTCTAGTTTTCAAAAATCTCAAATAATTTTAGATTCTGTTTTGTAACATATTTAAAATTTTGAACTGGTATGACGGTTTCTTAAATTATTTACCGAGAAAATATTTTATCCATTTTTTTCGGTTGGGGAAAATAAATAATTCTACAAGGGTAGTAAAAAAAGGTAGTAATGCGGTTAAATGCTGTAAAAAAGTTGAAATTCCTTAAATTAAATCGTGAATACGAACTTCAAATCTTTGATGACACTCCCGGGATTACGGCTTTAAATCCAGTCGAGAAAGTTAAACGTTTTAAGTGGAAAGTGCTGAGGGTATTTAAGAAGGAAAATAAAGGTGCTAATCTATTGCGATAATTTGCACATTGTATATTTTACAATTCAGAAGTAGAAACTACCACTATATGACTAGCAACATTATATATGACTTAATCTAATATGCAAGAAGAATTTTCAGAAAAAAAAATACCAGAAACAAAACGGAAACTGAGGTAGATAATTGCCAAAAAAATTTCTTGCAAGAAGTTTCATGAATATTAAAATGAGGAACTTCATGAATTTTTTTTACAAATTAAAGCGCCATTTCTTACTGATTTAGTTACGCTGGATACAAACATCGTGGTCAAAAGTGATTAAAATGTATAAAAAATTAGCATTAAAAATGGGAAACCATGTTTTTCACAACAAAAGCGTGACGATTGTGTGCTAATGTAATGCGTGCTCTGAAGCTTAAGCATTATCAACTGTAAGCTTTAAGCACTGTCAACGATTCCCATGATAAGGCATGTGGCGTCACAACACCCTGAGGCTGCGATGTATCGTTTATCTTGTAGTTTTCCAACTGTAATATTTTTTAAAAATAATGCGGAGTTAGAAGAATAAGTATCCATATCTTTATGTTATGAATTAAACTATTGGAAAATATTTTTCTGGAATTTCATGAATGCAAATTCCACATTGAATTGCTTTAAAAATCGTTCTGGAGTTTCCATTATGGACATCATTCACATTTTGTTGGCATGAGCGGTTGGCATCACTGCAATTGTCATATCCTTCCGTCTAATGCCTTCAGCTCCAGAAACACTGCAACAGCTCATCCAGGCACTTACTGAGGAATGGGACCGGCTTCCCCAAGATCACATCCGTCAACTGATACGGAGCATGCCTCGAAGGTGCATGGAGGTTACTGCTGCCCGTAACCTCCATGCAGGTTTTTACATGTTGCTAGTTTTCGAGTTATTTCCATTTGAGTGCAACGTGTTTCAGTGTTCGTGCCGATTTTTGCAATGTGCGATTTACGAAAGCCACGATGCAACGTGCAAACTTTGCGGAAACATGGGAAAAAATCGCAAAAAGAGACCACTGTTGTAGCAAGACAACTCGTGGTTCCTTCATCATGACAATGGGCCTGCCCACTCAGTCTTGTTAATTCGCCAGTTTTGTGCCAAAAATCAGATGACTGTTCTTCCCCAGCCTTCCTACTCCCCTCCCCAGACTGGCTCCCTGCGAGTTTTTCTTGTTTCCAAAATTAAAATCAATGCTGAAAGGACGCCGTTTCGACTCCATTGATGACATTTATGAAAAATGCGCCACTGGCATTGAAGGATATTCCAAAAGAAGCTTTCCAGGACCGCTGGAACAAGTGTGTGAATAGAGGAGGGGAGTACTTTGAAGGAGACAGACCAATAAGCTGGTATATTAAATTTAAAAAAATGTTCGGTTATTTTTGAACAGATCTCGTTTACCAACTGCTCTACTTGTTTAAAATTAAAAGAATCGAGAAAATTGAATTTAGTGTCTTTATAAGAATATTCATCAACAATGGGAAATTGTAATGTTATTTTTTAAGTTTCTTATTAATTATGAAATTTAAAAACTTATTTTTATTATAATAAAAATTTAATCATTAAACCTATATTTAGTTCTCAGTGTTTGATGCATTTTGTTCTTGATCAATTTTAAATTATTGATAATTTTTTATCAATAAAGAAAGAATATGGAAAAGACAAATATTTAACAGCCGTGATCAAATAAATAATGGAGAAATCATTTAATTTTGAGTTGATAGACTAACTCGGATTGGCTTTCTACTTTTGATTCTGGTCTAGATAAAAAGCTGTCGCTTAGTAATATTGGATTTTACATTACTGATTGCTATCTGTTGGTAACTTGTATTTTTCTCTAGAGAGTTTAATGCGAATTTTATGACTGAAATTTAAATAAAGATAAATGATGTAAGTAAATTTATAGATGTGCATTTTGCATGTAATTAAAAACATCCACTCTGTTAATAGTCATGTAAAATTTCTAATACGAGTATTTTACTTTTTAGATATTGGGAAATAAGAAAACTCATAATTTTTAATTCCTTCTTTTCCATCAATGAGATTGTAAAGGTTATTAGTTTACCATGTTCATTAAGGTTTTGGAGGACATTCTGACCTTAATATTTCGGTCTCTTAATATTCTCTGTTACGATTAATGGTGACATGGAGAAAATTAAGTTTGTAAGAGAATGGAAGGCCTAATATTCAGTAGTGATGCACCTCCTTACCTGTAATATGCTGGTTTTCCTATATCACATTCTCCACGGCTGCATGTTGTCTTCCGTGAGTTCTAGACTCGGGCGAGGAGAATCCTCCTTATTAGTGACGCCGTTCTTGAACTTCATTCTTACACTTGTGTCCGACCTATATATCTGTCACCGTATTTAAACTCATTCGACGATGTATCTCTACAAGTTTTACTCCTTTGCTAAAAAAAAAAAATATTTTCTATCCCTTTGGTTGATGCACTGTTGCAAGAGCACCACAATTATGCGAAACTATTTCCTAGGTTCCTATGCGTCCACAGGCGTATCAAAGCTATCTAATGATATCTCAAAGTCAACGCCTCCGAATATTCAATAATATTGATCGTATAAGCGATTTTTAATACAAATTTTCCGGTTCCCCGTTGAACGCAAAATTATATTTTTCGGTTCATGATTTTCGATTTTTCTGTTATTTCAGTAATTATTCTTAATTAAATTTTATTACATCTAGAATGAATTCTATGTTGTCATTTGCTTTGCTTTTGTGGATCATAATATTTCACAGAATCCACATTTAAAAATTTTTTTATGAGTCCCAGAAGTGTTTTTATATTATATTTTCCATGAGGGTATGTTTATTAGTATAAGTGCGCACGACCTTATTTTCCTCCGGAACGAAGATGCGAAAACGAAATTTTCTTCTTTAAAAATTCTCACCCTTCTCCGGTTGAATTCGAACTAGTGATCTCGAGCATCAAAAGCGGTTGTTTTCTTCTGCGCCATCAAGGCCAACCCAGGAGTTTGCAATGCCACGGTAAAGTTGAAGCTTCATATTGTGACAGAAATTTTTTGAATATGCGCCCTTTGATCGATATTTCAAAAACACCATTTATATTCCTTGTAAATTGAATGCAATTTTTATTTATTCTCCAAAATGGGACGAGGTATTTTTAAATCGGATGTTGAAAAAGCTTTTAGATCAGTTTTTCTAGTCCAAAAGAAATTTTTCGGATTTGTTGATATTGGAAACCAAGAAAAAACGCCAATATATTAAAAGAATGAGAAAATCGACATCGTTGGCTTTTAAGGTATTAAAGCATAAGAATTTCCGTCTTTGAAATACGAAAAATGTTATTGTTTCAATCTCTAAACAGGATCAAGTAAAATTGGTGAATTTAAATTGGTGAATTTAAATTGTAAACATACGAGGGCTGTTTGTTTATTAGTGGCAACGCAATTGCATATTCATACATCAGGATACGGATCCAGTGTTTCACGCTCTTATGGATACGGATCCAGTGTTACACATCAGGATGGTACCCAACCTACCTGACAGTAAATGGACTCGTCATTGGTGAAAAACCGATCTAAATGCAAGAGAAAAATTGAATCGTGACGGTTTCCGCACTATTTGACGAAATTGCAAAAACGGGAACGATAGAACAAACCCATTTAAAACGCTATGAGGGCGAAGAGGAGACTTTTCTAAGGCGTATTATAATGATGGATGAGGTATGGGCCCGATCGTATGCGCTCAAACTGAAACGTCAATCAAGCGTTATTACCGAACCCCACAGAAGTCAAGTATCAGAACCCCAGCAATGTGAAGCTCATGGTAATTCTATTGTACGATTGTGGCATCTGCTTCTGAACTGTTCCCGCGGTTCTGCAGACGAAAGACTGCTCCACTCGCACTATCCAGCAGAGATCAGGCGCTGTTAAGGTACGGCTTACACATCGCTGCCAATAAGTTCTACACAATGCTGGGGACTACACTGAGGGACTGTAGAGGAACTGCATTCATAGCAATTTTTAACACGTTACTGGTCGTTGTAATTCATAACGTCTATTTCGGTTAAATGCAGACATGATAAAAAATTTGATTAAAATCTGGGTTCAGTAACGTAAGCCAAATTAAAACTATAGACTGCTTACTGGTTACGGGATTCCAGATTTTGGCAACGAAGCTTATCAAAAGGCTACGACATGCTTTCTTCATCCATTGCTAAGATAAACACTCCATTTTAAAAAGGCGGATTGACTTTTCATAGATGTGTAAAAATTATGTAAATTTAGTGAAATGTAATTAAAAAATAGGGGATGTCTCATACTTCATATCGACATTCCGTTAATGGTTAATAAGTCTACATATATGATACCGTATGTTTACTCATTCAACATATTCATTAAGTACAAGGCCGGAGCTAAACATTATCCGCCTGAGGCGAATATCATTTTACCGCCATCAAGATATAGCGTAATGTAATCCTACTAAGTAACCACAAAAGTTCTTGCGGTTTTTAATTCCGGAAATCAAAATGATGTACACAAAAAGTAGCGTATCGCTAGTCCCCAAAGTAATCCCCATTGGCATCTACCACCTTCTGCCAACGTGTCTCCAGTTGATCAATCAACTGGCTAGTCCCCAAAGAAATCCGTGGTTCAATCCCCTGGCTAGTAGGTCAGGTCTGTATCATTGGTGTAGGATTTTCCACGAAGATGGTTTTCCAGAGAATGGAAAAGGTGATAATCCGTTGGAGCAAGATCTGGTGGATGACACAGAGTTTTCCAGATGTGGCCAGGCATTGTCATAAAGGAAGAGTACCCTTTACGATTCACCAATGCTGGCTCCTGCTGCTGCAATGCTTGTTGCACATGTTCCAACTGCTGGGAGTACAGGTCCCCAGTGATGGTTTGGCCAGTTGATAGCAGCTCGTAGTGAACCATTTGGCGTCTAGTCCACCAGATACACAGATGTGGCAAATTCTATTTAGTGAACCATTTGGCGTCTATGGGGTTCATCAGAAATGGCAAATTCTCCCGATCTGAATTTCTGGAACCAATGCCTTGCGGTGCGTTCATTCACAGCATCAGTCCCAAACGCAAGACACATTCGGCAACTTGATGCTGCTGCTGACAAGCCCACCTTGAAGTCATAAAGCAAACAACACCTAACCATCTCCTTCGATACCTCCATTTGTCTTCACTTCTGCACGAGATGTGATTGATGTGAATGCCCAATAGTCCTGTATTTATACAGGCTAACCTTCTTGCTCCCCCCTGACAGATTTTGGACCACACTGAACACTCATTTGCATATCTTCTATCACTTCCTTGTATGGCAACATAAAAACGGCAAGAACTTTTGTGGTTACCTAGTACTATGTAGTAATGCCGCTTCTCTAAATATGCCATCCTGTGACCACTGCCTCGTCGCCTCATTCCTAAGAATGGGTTTCTTCATCCTTGCTGGTATCCTTGATAAGGTAATTTTAAGACCAGTGATATTTAAATTTGGTTTCCGAACTTTTTCTATGGTTGTGTGTCATTTAGATTTGAAAAGGCACGAGTTAGAATTATATTTATAAGAAACATAATAAAAAGGCTAATTCATTGAAACGAATTTAATAGTATCATGAGGAATTCATGACTCGTTTCTGTTTTAGGATAAACAAAATTGAAAGTCAGCATTAAAATAATTTTAATATAGTGGCATAAAGCTTCAGAGGAATTATCAAGCGAATTATACTCTTTAAATATATGCATTGCGAATTAAAATTAAATTTATTTCCTTTTCGTATTCCCTGAAATTTTTTCTTCTTAACCATCCATTGTCTTTTGTAGTATTAAAACTGGGGTTTTAAATATTGATTATGATAACTTGCTTAGTAAATACTTCATAACAACTTGCTTTTGTTTAATTTTGCTTCATAAAATTCTATATTTACTATTCTTTTCATGGAAAACTATTGACAAGCCCGCCTTCTTTATAATTACTGTGGAGTTTAAGATCGTATCATTTGAATCATTTTATTAAAGCTTCATGCCTGTTAGGCTATTTTAAAATTCTGTTTGAAGTAGCGTTTACCTTAAATAAATCGGACAGAGCATTCTATACAAAACAACTTTTTTAATACTCGGACCAGCAAACGACAAGCAAAATTACCTGTCCGACTGGCGTTGGAAAACACTGACATAGCTATTCCTTTAATTAACTATTGATGAGATTATTTTTCTTTTAAACAAAAATTTATTTTACTTATTTTCCGTTAGGGACAAACCGGTTTCAGATATAGAACCATATTCAGTGCAATATATAGCCTATACAAATACAGCGTGTTAACTCCCTCCGAGATTTCGAAATTTAGCCATACAAGTAGTAGAGCCATATACGGATGAATAAAAAGTCCGGAACGATGTATCTCGAAAAATATACATCTTGTCAAAAAAAAGGAAAAAATACGTGTCAAATATTTTTGAGTGCTATTTAATAATGCCAAAATTACCCCCCTCCAACCCTCGTAAGGCTTCTTCTATTCAAGACCCAGCATTAAGGCAATTCCCAAAAATTTTGATACGCAACTTACAAGGGAATCCCTCGAACATATATGTCACAGATTTCCACCAAATTGAAATGTTACTCAATTGAAGCTTGCAAAATAAGAAAGTGCGAAATTTTGTTTCTTTCAAAATAAACCACGAAAACGAAAAAATTTGAGCACACATAATCATACAAGGACTCCATTGTTAAAGCGATGTATTAATGCGCTTAACGTAACTTCTTTCTTCCACTACTCACAGCAATAAGACGAATCCACTTCAGATGAAATAGACAGCAGCAGACGGCAATTGAACGGCTTCTCAAGTTTCTAAACAAACTTAGTTTTTAAAAATAGATTATTACAATTAGCTAATTACCTTCCAGTACAAAATGTCTATAGTAATTAATAACCATTTCCTTAATTTATTATTTCATTTTATTAAGTAATTCGGTAATCAAACACGACTCATGTGCAACGTCGAGTAATACGTTGCGTTGGTGAGAGGGTATGTATCGCGGTGCTTTATAATTTTAAATAAAAATAGTATTCATGGATGCCTACCTCATCTTATAAATTATTTCGAGACGAATAATTGTACAGCAAAATTAAGGTTTTATGCTTAACAGTGCTCTAACTGCAATTCTTTGGCGACCGCCGCTAACAAGTTCGCTTCCCCTCTTTCCGTCATGTTTGTTGAACTCTGCACACTTCCGGAGCGCTTCACTGCCGCGTAACGCTATCGCTTCAACCGTGTGCTTGCGCGCAAGAAAAAGGCTATATGGGGGTTCCCTTGTTAGTGAAAAACTTTATTAAAAACGAAATTTTAAAAGTTTAGATCACAGACCACAGAAATTTGCTAGTACATAATATTGTCTTCTGTTTCGGAATCGCTGGAGATGACTGCTTTATTATTATAAAGTTCTTCATCATCCAATAGATCGGGTCTTGATTCCAGACCAGCTTTTAGCTAAAATTCACCACCGACCTCAAATCGAGCTTTTCGGTAATTTTTTTTACGCTTTGACTCCTCTATAAGATGGTCTGCTAGATCTGCCGATCTCAATCGTATGGATTTTACACACTTTTTATTTAACTTCACTTATTTGTGAGTGTGTGCGAAAATTTTGTAATCAATATTTTGCCCACTTCCTGACTACCTACTGCTCTGCAACTTTCCCCACTGAGGCCTTATCGATGACAATGCATGTTTCAATCGTCAGTTTCACTAGTCGTTCATTTATTCGTAAGTAATTTATTATTTAAGTTTAGTATGTATACAGTCAATCATAAAGTAACGACTGCCTGTACTGTTGTTTATTGTTATTGTTGTTCATTGTTGCATGTAATTGTAGTTAATTTGATCATCAATGCTAGCAACGAGGCCAACGAGATAACAAGGCCTGGAAGCAAAAAAGTCATCTGACCAACTGGGTGCTAGCAACGCCACCTAAAAAACAAAGCCTGATCACTGCATCATCACACCTGGGCTGACAATTCAACTTTCATTGTTTGCAACAAACGAAAAAGCACCTGTTGTAATCAACGTTTTTTCGTTTGTTGTAAACAATTAAAGTTAGATTGTCAGCCCTGGTTTGATGACGCAGTCCACAGGCAGTGAGAAGGCTTTGTTTTTTAGGTGGCGTTGGTGCTAGCAACAATCCAACCTTCATTGTTTCCAACAAAAGGAAAAACACGGATTGTTAACATCCAAGATGGAGACAATGAAGGTTGGATTGTTGCTAGCATCCAGTTGGTCAAGTGATTTTTTCGCTTCCAGACCTTGTTATCTCGTAGGCCTCGTTCTAGCAAAGTGTGACGTCTTTGTGGAGAGGATTGTATATGATTAGTCAGCCTATTGTATTGTAACGGTTTCCCGAAATAAAGATGTAGCCGACTGGGCAGACTTCCAAGGTTTTTTTTGGTTTTATAGTTATCTAATAAAAGTTTATTTTTTTAAATAAAGAATAAAATAAAAAAAATTTAAATAAAAACTTTTAAAGCGCACACTTTCATCTTAAAAAATGCAGTAAAAAGTAAAATATAATTTAAAAAAGATAAAAGTGTGGTAAAAGTAAAAGATAATAACATGGCCTTAATTGTACGCAATAGCATGTGTAGTTTTCAAGAAATGGATGTCTAAATAATTTGGCAAAACCAGAAATGGCACCATTCCTGATGTCATCCGGAAAGTTAGGGCTCAGGCAACCAGATATTTTACAATGACCGCATTTTATTTGAGATGCTTAATAACCATTATTTATTTATTTATTTATTTATTTATTTATTTAATCTAACGGGAGATACAAATCGTCCATCCAAGGCCAGTATGGCCGGGGCCGACGAGGTAGGTCCTTGGATGGATACAATTTTTTATAATTTATAAACAAGTTTTAAAAAATGGAGGGGAATGATGAGGGGCTGGAGTTAGTTAGGTGGGGGGTGTAGAGACGAAGTTCTTTAGACGAGATTTGAAAATGTTGGTGCTTGGTGAGGAACGGAGATCAGGGGGTAAAGTGGACCAAAGTCTATTGCCGGCGATAGAGATACTCTTGAGCTGATAGTTACGTCTAATATGGGCGATTGGGAAGGAATTTCTGTATCGGGTGTTGTAAAGGGGTGTTCTAACGGTTGTAAATAAAGGTTGGGGGAGGGATGTAATCATGAATATTTAATAGACTAGAATCTTTACTTTCAATGTAAAATTATGCGTTGGGTCTGCAGGCCTATTATAGATTCTACTTAAATTGTGTTCAGTTTTGTTTGTATTAAAATGTATTTATTTTTCGCTATAAACTTCATTCTGCTTTCTTGCTCTTATCTGAATTAGGTTTTTAAATCACTGCGTGGGAAGACTCATCTTGCCACTTAGAGCACGAAAATTAAATTTAAACGAAAATCGGAATGCATATTTCAACCTCTTTTTCTCTATTTGAAAAGGATGAAAGAATAACTCAAAACCTTTTCTTATCCTGTTTTCATCAGCATAATTTAATGTTTGAATTCTTCTACTGCTAAACAAATTTAACATTGCTTTTACCGTTAATATTCTTTTGTTATTCCTTGAAAATTAAGTCGGAACGAACAGCAATGTCTTGCATTTGATGAGGCTTTGTTAATAACTGGAGTTGACTCATTCATCAAGAACAAAACTCATTTTTCTCGTGAGGCAAAAGCGATTCCGTCGTGTTTCGGAATTTTGGAGTTTATCATTCAACATGTGCCACTTTCAATAAGACTTGCTTCGGCGAGAATAATCAGCCTCAGAATTGTGCTCACCCAAATGGAAACGAGAGATTTGGAAATTATGCAAATATCAAAGAGTGAAGTTTAGAGAAAAAAAATTTTCTCCACACGTGCCTATCTAGCGAAGGTAAGAAGCAACAGGTTGAAAAAGTGCCTTTCGTGCGTGAAAATCCTAGAGAAAAATTAGGAAGAAGAAAGTGTAGAGGAAGTGGAGTTCTCTGGTTTAGATGAAACACGATTCAAATATCTTGAAGTTCCTGCCATTTAAGTTGAAGAAAGTGATCGATGTGTTGACAGGTGATAGAGGTGAATGCTCGCGAAAGTTCTTCTCCCTCCCTCTGCTATTATTTTCTCTCTCGCGCTCGCTTTTCTACAGCATTTATTTTTTTTATTATTTTTTTTCCTTTCACACTTCCCAATTCATTGCCCACGTTTTGCGATTAAAGATCTCCATCGGAAATGAGGTGCCGTTCCTCTATCGCTTGGCCATTTCTTTCGGTCCCATCTTGATCGCCTGTCCGTCAAAATTGTTGAGCCGAACGGCGATAGCGATCGCGTCCCGTTGTCGAGTCTCTTCCTGTCGGCGGATATGAAAAGCGGCCGGCGAATCCGGTCATCGCGGCCCCCAACACGATTTCCAGAAAATGAAACGAGATTTGCCAATACATGCTGCTTCGAGGCTCTTGTTTTGTAACTGTTTTTTATATAAAAATGAATTGTCATCACGATATAAAAATATTTTTAGCGTTCAAATTCAATCAAGTTCATAATATTATTTTGAAAATATTATCTGGATGATTAAATTAAAATTTATAACTTATGCTATTAATTAAATACCTGCTTTAAAATTTATTGTAGACTTTACCAGATTAAAAACTTCAAGAAGATTTAATATTAAGAAGGCTATTTAATATTTAATGAATTCTATTCCCTCGCTTTATTTGTCTTATCTCTAACCACTCTGCTATAAGAAGCAAGAACAAAAAATAACAGGAAATAATTTCTCAATAACTCTAGATCGTTTGTCTTAGTTTATTTCACGATTATTTTTAATCTTATGAAATTTACTTATTTATAGTTACATGTTCTAGAAATAGACAATAAAACTGTTTCCGATGTTGATTTTCGATTAAGTATGATTGCATTACAAATTTGAATGTCAAAGAATATTATGAAAAGTGTGGGAAGCGAAACTGGAATATTTCACAATATAACTATAAGGATTATTATTTCTTGTTCTCAATTTCTTGTAGAAAGGTTACAACCATTGTTTATACTGTATATACAACTATTATAACTATATTTTTACGCAAATACTCTTTTACAAAAGAAGTGTTGCAAGCTTATAAAAATGGTGAGGATAGGTAACTCAACCTTACACCCGTTTACAATTTTCAATCTTACTTCTTCTTTTAAGTGTACTCGACATCGTTTAATTGCGGATGTCAAAATCAATTAATTTCTCTTGTTTCAAATTTCAAACAATTTTGTTTGAAGCATTCATCTTGAAATTGCTTCTTATTTTCTGACTTTGCAAGTCATGCAGAAGTTAAATAATATGCAGAGGCAATAGTTTCGCAAGAGTATAATTCTGAATTCGCTGCCGATATTCGTCCACTCTTTTTTATTAACTTTCGAATTTTTTATAGAGTCCAAGAAAAATACATTTGTGAAAATATAAACCTGAGTTTTGAAACCTTTTGAAAAATACAGAACTATACAAGTTTTCCATAATATTTCATAAGTTTTAAGATAAGCTTTTCAAAATTATTTTTCTTATTTTCGCATAAGCTAGTTTCATAACTTTCAAAAAATTTTAAAACTAATAAAAGAGAAAAACAATTTCAAAGAGAAAACACGGATATCACATTTAATGTTAATATTTTCCCATTATGAATTTTTATAGTTATTAGAGCAAATCCCAAATTGTTTAATACAAATCATCTAATTTATTATTTCATCACTAAACAAATATAATAATAATACATCCAGAGTTAACGCTTAAAGTTAATTTTTCATATGAGATTTCTTAGGGGTCGTTCATAAATTATATAACGCAAAATTGGCCCATTTATAACAGTTGTTTTCAACATTCAAAAATATTTAATCAACTGATGATAAGAAAAAAATTCTCGAAAACGTTTTTATATGAAATTTATCCCAAGTATTTGGATCAACCCTTCAAAATTTCATCTGTACTTCAAGATTATCGTTTTCCCCTATCAACATTATCTGTACAAAAACTTCATCTACATCCTCAATAGACTGGTTTTATTTCTACCATCAACAACATCTTCAATAGACTACATCCTTTGAGTTTTCTTTCATCTCCCAAGTTTCTTCAAGATTGGTGACTTTAATTTTATTTTTTGTTTTTATTATTTCACGATTTTCCCCATTATAAGGAGACTAAACTCATTTTAAATTTAAATTAATCATTTAAACTCCTTAGATCAATAAATCAGTTATAAAATTAATGAGTAATGCTATCTTGTCATATATGTCTTGAAATAATACTTTACATATGAACAAGTGATTTATTCATTCTCCCATGAGGTTAAAAGATGATCATCTAATAACCAATAAGTAATGCAAAATTCTTCAGAGTATTGGTTTGAAAAGAAAACTACCTTCCAAAGCACCAAATGATAGCAGGCTTTCAGCAAGAGGCGTCACTGACCTTTACTCAGCAACAATCGGGAAAGCTGTGAAATGTGCAGCAGAAGGAAACGAACTCAAGCCATCATTTCGTATACAGGGTGAACTAAAACAATAGGGACAAGCTGTAGGAGGTGATTCCTGACCAGAAAAGGAAAAATAATCTCATATGAACGGCTTGCCTATTACAGAGCAGTTAGTGCAGAACATTACATTATGTGACAGTAATTGTGTCAATGTTACGAAAGATGTTCGAAGTGGTCTCCTTGGGATGCTCTTCACACATTGTATCATGGATTGTCGCATTCTTTCGAAAATTCCAGCCAGTACCTAAATAATGTCACAGACTGCATTGACACGCACAGCGAACTTGCTGCGGCCGTCCTAATGTTCTCCAGAAGTTTCGAGAATATTCATGTCACTTCTATGGCTTCCGATGCGGTCTTTTCCTTTCGGTACTAACTATTATGGTGCATGTTGCTAATGGCAATTTCATTAAAAAATTATAGAAATGGTCCTCCGCGATCACCTCTTTCATCAAAGGCCTTCTCCTAAAAACGCCGAAAGATATTTGTAACGTTGTGTGATTCGGGTGGTGCTGTCTGTCGGGGTACGTCCGAACGGCCTCTCGACCATTTCCCGTATGTGAAGACTATTGGACTTGTTCCTTGTATGAATATCGGACTATTGTGCCTCCGCTATACAGCGATCATTCAAAAGTAACTCTGCATCAGAAAATAAAACACCGATGCATGATGGAAACTATGTAATTCTGGACACATGTTGATATGAACTTAGTTGTTAGTTTTCTGACTTATTTTACGAATAATTCCTTCAAATAATTAAGCTGTTTGCTATTCAGTGTTTATACAATTTTAAATAGCCTTTGGAAGACTAATATGTTGTTCAGGAATTTTTGCCTCCTGGTCCGTAACTTTTTTATTTGTTAACCGATGGCAGATTTGGACTTTCTTCTGCAGCACGATAACGCTCGCTCGCACATGATCGCCACACACCAGAGACGGTGCAGCACCTATAGTTTAAAGATGAAAAACTGCAGTTCAAAAATGAAAGACTTTGCACCTTGCAACTTTCACCACTTCCCAAAGAAGAAAGAACACCTTAAGGGACATGAGTTGCGTTCTGACAACGAGGTGAAAGATGCCATTCAATCCTCGTGTCGACAACAACCCCGGAATTCCTCTCCGACGGGTTCACCCGACTAGTCCCGCATTGGCGTAATGAGTGGAAAGGGATGGGGACTATCTCGAAAAGTGAGCAGTGCATTACATAGAGGACAAATGTAAGTATCAGATACAAAAAGAATTTTGAAAATCACTTAACAAATTAACAAGTTACGGACCAGGAGTCAAAAATTCTAGATCAACCCTCGTATGTGTGTTCATTAAATGTTTTCTTAAATTTGCTTGAAAATGTTCATTCATTCTGTTTTTTATTATTAATTTTTTGTTGACGTTAAGAAATATTAGGTCCGGATATAGACTAGGCTACAAACAAGGAAATCTTTCAAAAGCTAAACTTCCTTTAATGTTAATCAAGATTTCATATATTCTGTTCAGCGATCTTTTTTTTTATGAACATATTAATGAGCTTTGCATAGTTCTGCTTGAAAACACGTTATTTCACTTAACCACTCTGCATCAAAAGAACAAAAAAACGTTAAATAGTATTTATTATCGTTCGATTAAACCTATACATGAACTTTCAATTGACTAAATCAATAATGATTTCACTAAAAGTATTTTTTGAACATTGCAGTAGTTGAATAAGCAATTTATTACGTTCTAAAAATTTACTATTAGCTTAACCTGAACACGCTCATTTTTCACTAGAAAAAAGTCTAATAAATTTTAGTAGTAAAAATTTATAAAAAATAAAACAACAAAATTGTTATAAAGCGACTATGTTCAGGAAGGAATTGACTATAGTTTAGATTCCTTGTGCGACAAATGGGATCTATAGAGAAATTTATTAAAGATGGAGGAAAAACTTTACTATAGAATCCTGCTATTACTAAAGAATCTTATTATTTTGATTTCTTAAAGAATGCATATATACTGCCTATAAAATTATATAAAGCAAATTATTATTTGAAAAGAGTTACAAATCCACTATCTAACAAAAAATAATTGATTTATCTAAATTAAAAAGCTCAAAGGTGGCTCTTAAATTTCTTCGGTCTTCTAATTGTTTTTCTTGAAGCTAAGGAAAAATTCAGGAACAAATCAACTTTAATGACATGATATTCTACTTCTAGTAGTTTACCATCCGCAACATTTCCTCATATGCATTTGCTTAATAGGTTTATCGTTGTTTCATTTTCTCTGGTTAGCTGTTAATAAGAAACATCTGCTCATAAATAAGTAGCGCCTAACTCAGCTCATAACGGTATCAGAATTGAATTGATGACGTTAACCGTACATGTCACGGCTATCAAAATTCTTTTAACAGTTCTGTTTAATATTTAAACCCGCTCTTTAGGTTGATAGTGTGGTTTTTACACTCATTGTATATGGTTGCATATTATTTTAATAAAAACGAATATACAGTTTGTGAAGATTAAGCCGTGTCGTAGATTTCCTAGGGCCGTTTGAACGCGCTTCGGATACTCAATATTTTCATCTCAAGCCAGTGCTTTCCATGTTTTTGCTGAACATACGGCGGAATTCACGTTGAACTTGAAAAATACACTCACACATCACGAACTGCAGCTCACAAAACGTAATTCTTCTGTAGCGTCGCCATTTTCCTACAAACAAGAAAAAGCGCCGCTCTATGGCATCGAATGAAATTTACAACGGGTTTTTATTAATCCAGTGATTTGCAGAAGGTGATCCTATCTTTTACACTTTGTTTGAAATAAATTTCTTAAATCTACTCCATCTTTTTGGTTATTGAAAAAAGGCTGAAAATTTTTATTTTAAAATATTTCTTGGTTTTCTTTATTTATCGACTTTTCATACGTACAAGGTACACATAAAAAGATTATGTCATCAATATAGGGTTTTTTTAAATAAATAAAAAAGGGAATAAATATGGATCATTTGCTTTTGATGCACTTATAGGAAATGCGTTTTCCTTTGAGGTAATTTCGTCATTATCGCTAGATTCGCGTTATTCTATTTCGCATTGCGCCGGGGATTTAAATTAAAAAAATCATTTAAAGTTTATCACCTTTCAGTAATGTACAACTATAAATATTTAAATCCAATGCATTTATTCATTAAGCATCTTTATAATCGATCTGCAACCTGGACAATTTCGCAAAGTTTGTTTTTTTCGTTTGCTTAACTATTTCGCTAAGCTTACTATTTCAGTGTTGAATTGTTCTCCTCACTTAAATTAAGAGACCCATAAACCTGTTGACGTTACCTATGGCAATCGAATTTTCACAAACCTTTCGAGAAAATTAAGGTAACAACGAAAAGCGGTTGACCACATTAAAGGATTATCCAACATATGCGCAATGAGTAATGCATTCACCAAACGCCCATTTTCTAGCTTCCATTAAACTGATGTCCACTTTAGAAGGACAAATATCGACAAAGATATTACTTTATAGGAAATAGCGGATGGCTTGTGTCGGTGTCAAGAGCGATGCAATATTTTCAAAGTAGACATAATACACTTTAATATAAAAATCTAATAATTCAAAAATCATTTTAATTCAATGTTATTTTGGCCAAAAGATGATTGGATCTATTTCTCCGGCTTCTATTATCAAATGAAACACTGAAGTAATGGATTTATTTTAATCAAGTTTTCGTTCTATTTTCTATGAAACGGGCTATTTCCAATTTTGTACGTTTGGAATCAATTAAAACCATAAGAAAGAATCCGTCAAGACTCGTTGAGAATACATTATCAGTCGACGAGTATTCCCCCTCGTCCTTTCATTAAATCTTCACCGCCGCAAGCCGTCGGAAAGTCGTTTTTAACTTTGTAAATAATCCTCTCACGTTTTGATTAGAAGCTCTTTAACGCCTGAGATTCTTGGTACTCTCGAATTTAGGAAATAAGTCACAATTAACGTCATGAAAAACTGGGCGGTTTGTCGCCTCGAATCCCTCCATCGCGCCGGCTCCCGTCGTTTCTTCCGACGTCACTTGTCGCTCTCTTCATCGATCTTCTTCAGAAATTGTCTCGAGAGGTAAAAAAGGAAAAAAAAATAAGGGAAATAGAAAAGAAATGCCATGAAAGAGCTAAGAGAAGAGAACAGGGGTGGTTACATTGAAAGGCGTGTCAAATGATTCTCGTGTTGGTAGGGGGTTTTGAAACTAAAGGATCCATCAATGCGTCAGGCAAAGAATTACTGTTTTGAAGCAAGTGAAAAACAAGAAAAATTAACAAGAAGTGAAGAAAGAAGCTTTATGCAATTTTGTTATTTTAGTCTTATGTTGAATTGCATCGAAGAAAATACAAAAATTATCTCTACAAACCTAGAAATTAATATGTCTATTTAGATATACATGAAAATGCCGAATTTCAATCTCGAATACTTTTGCAAATTCAAAAGAATTATCGATCTTTGATTAAATTATAATGAAAATTCCTAACATGAAAGAAAGTTTCCATTCGAAACTATTTCTTTAAACAGAATTCTTTAGGTGTCAAAATTAGTCAAATTTCATTCCACACTTTTAATTAACTCGCCAGTAAGTTTATCTCTTTATCTGTAAGGTACAAATCTTGTATCTATCTATCTATATATATATATATATATAAAGCACAATGTATGTTTGTCCGGTTTTAAAATGCAACATGGAAGCAAGCTAAAAATTGAAATTTAACATACAGCTGTGTAATACCACCTCAGTGATGGAAAAAATCTAAAACTGGAGATAAGTCTCTCAAAAGCATAGAAATTAATAATCTTTATATATACGAAATAGATTTGGTTTATGTTCGTTTGCTTGCATGTGTGAAGAATCAGCCCGTCTTGTTTGCGTCAACAATCGGCTGATCGTGTTTGTAAGTTGCGTCAACAATGGTTGATGAATAGTTTCCCCATTTATTCCCGGCTTTATCAAGGATATAAACTACACTAAACGCTTCTCACCCTTATACAGGATGTTTCAAAATTACACCACCAAACTTGGCAAAACGTTAGAGGGATCAATGTGAACATCTTTTGTTAATAACGTTTTATTCTAAAATGACTGTGCAGTCAGCTACAGTACAAAAATTCCACTGTTTCATCCTGCTTATTCGGAGTCCCATTAGCAAAAAGACAGTATTGCTTAATGTTTAGAATAACATTAATTTACCCACCAAAGAATAATGGTTCATTCCTTTAAATCTATACAGTAGTATGCAATTAGACACATGGTTAGTACAGAAAGCAATTGTAAAGTTGGAGCAATTGCAAGCACAGCATGCAGACGTACTCAAATGAAGAATTGGCTGACATGCATTTCGTGTATGGAGCAGCCAATGGGAATGGGAGAGCTGCAGTTAGGCTGTACCAGGAAAGATACCCCACCAGGGTGTCCAGCGATCCGGGAATTCCGGGAAGTACGGGAATTATACGGGAATTCTTCGGTACCGGGAAATATTCGGGAATTATACGGGAAAAATTCAAAAAATCCGGGAAATTAAAAAAAAAATTTGTGCTGGCCTCCCATTGGTGCTTTATTTGTATGTCTGGGATATATATAAACGTGTTGATCGTAACAATTTCAGTTCGTTGGAAACTTCATTGGAAGACTTCATAATTGTAAGTAGACTTTTTGATAATCACAGTTTTTAGGTTACCGTCTCTCTTCTTTCAGTCATTTTTCTATCAAGATAGATTTTTTTATCAAGAACTCATATTCAATTATATTTCAAGTTTAATTAACGGGTTTCGTATACTATAGAGTGGGCCCTGTCTCGCCGACCTTCGATGAGGTTTAGGCGGCGTGGTAATGATTGAATTACGGTGAACGGCAAACATGGAAGTCGGTCATGTCTCGAGACGACTAAATGTTTTAATTATGATTTATTTAGATATGGGTTATTGGGTTTTAATAACAGTTTTATTTTCTTTCTTTTATGTAGTCGTCAGAAACCAATAAATTGCTTATAAAACAAGGCCACCTAAAAGGGGAAAGTGCAAGTTTCAGTTAGATTGGGTAAAGAGCTTTCCATGGTGCTGTGAAATTCCAGGTAACACACACGCTGCTTACTGTAATATTTGCAAGTCTAATCTTAACATAGACAGTATGGGACGCCAAGCACTAATAAGTCACCAAAAAGGAAAGAAACATTAGAACAATGTAAATGCAATTAAGTGCAGCCAGACTGTGGTTTCATTTCTTGACAATGAAAAGGAGTTTCCATCATGTTCCACATCATCACAGTTTCAAACTAATCCTACCACTAGTTTATTTTCGTCGTCAACTGTTTCAACAAACTGTACAACTGCAATTGTCAATCCTGTTAATTTTGAAACTTGTGCAACCACCACCCTAAAGCAAACCCAACTGACTCATGTTAAAGACAGTGTGACTAGGGCTGAAATATTGTGGTGTTTTGATTTAGTGTTAAATCACTCATCGTTACGAGGAACAGCAAACAGTTTGCAAACTCTAAAACTGATGGCTCCACAATGTGAAATCATTCAAAAGATGCAGTTGCAGAAGTCAAAAATTGGTTATGTTTTAGCATATGGCTTAGCACCATTTCTTCAGAAATCTTTAACGAAAAAACTCGACGAAACTGAGAGAATTGTAATTAGCTTTGATGAGAGCCTGAATAAAGTTGCACATTAAGTTTATTTTAAATTATTTAAAATATACGTGAAATTTTTGAGAAAGTACGTGAAATATACGGGATTTATACGGGAATTTTTTTTGAATAATTCGCTGGACACCCTGCCCACCAGACGTGTGCCTCACTATCAGATATTGGCGAATCTGCATCGGCGACTTCGTGAAACAGGATCTTTCTCCATGAACATGGGCAACCCAGGACGACCACGTAACAGGAACGTAGCGCTACAGGACGAGATTCTGCAACAATTTGTTGATAACCCAACAACAAGTGTACGTGCAGTAGTGCACAACCTGGGCGTGAACCACACATATGTTTGGAGAGATGTGCACGAGAATTTGCTGTATCCATTCCACCGGCAAAAGGTCCAATCATTGAAGATAACTGACTACCCTCTTCGTGAAGCATTTGCAACGTGGTATTTAGAACAAAATCACACGGACCCTACATTCACATCACGTGTATTATTCAAAGATGAAGCCATGTTTACACGAGAGGGAATGTTTAATTCACACAATGCACACCTGTGGGCCGATGAGAATATCAACAGCGCTACAGTATTAACGTTTGGTGTGGAATTGTGCATGAACAATTGATTGGTCCATACATGATGTTCACTTCCTTAACTGGGCATACGTACAACATGTTTCTTCAGCATGTGTTACCAGAACTCTTGGAAGACATACCACAGACTTCGCAGAGAATGTGGTACCAGCATGATGGGGCACCACCCCATTTCTCCCGCCTTGATGCAAGATTTTCAAACAAATGGGTCGGTCATGGAGGTCCTATTAACTGGCCACCCAGGTCACCTGACCTCACATGTCTGGACTACTTCCTCTGGGGACATATGAAAAGTGTGGTGTATGAAACTCCTGTTGAGTCACAGGAAGATCTTGTGGCACGTGTGGTGGCTGCTGCAGCGATAGTAAACGAGATGCCTGGAGTGTTTCAGCGCATCAACCGTTCCATGTTACGACGATGTGAGACTTGCATTGAAACAGGTGGTCGACATTTCGAGGACATTATGTAGTAATAAGGCATTACTGACTCATCTAATTAATGTTCTTTGTAATGATGTGAATAAACGTGTTAAAGGTTAACAGTGTTTCCGTTCATGTTAATTACTTGAATCCACGTACTGCAGTTGACTGCAGAGTCATTTTAGAATAAAACGTTATTAACAAACGATGTTCAAATTGATCCCCTCTAACGTTTTGCCAAGTTTGGTGGTGTAATTTTGAAACACTCTTTATACAGAAATATGGTGCAATGGAGTAATATGGCTGGATAAAAATACAACGAATGGCATGACAAAGGCAATGAGTAATAAGTACAATGAAGGTAGAAGTAAAATAAACAACATAGGTGTACGTTGATTGGATAAGGGCGAGAAGCCTCTAGTGTAATTTATATCCTTGAAAAAGCCGGGAATAAAGGCGAAACTAGTCGGAATCTCTGTTCTCCCTTTATTGTAAAGTCTCTACCAATTTCATTGATAGAAACAATATTAAGAACTCCCAAATGATTGATCTTACCATCCTCATCTATAAGGTGTTCCACACGAAGAGGAAACTCGCTGCCACTATCCAGAACATATGGTTCAACCGCATTTGCCTACGTGAACGTCTCGAACTGAAGTACGCCCGTGTCATCATCCGCAATAAGTCGACTGCAACCTAAGCCGCGAAGTCTGCTGCCATACGGACCTGGGTAACAAGAGCTACTGCCATCCTTTATTCTAAAAAACGACGCCTGAACATGGCCTCTATAGACTCCACTTGCAAGTGTCCTCGTTTGTTTCTACAGGGTATTCGCATCGATTGATAGACGAAGATGAAATCAGACTCTTTTCGAGAGCACAAATTCATGACCTTATGCCAAAAACTCGACGAGCTGTATCGCCCACGTCTTCCCAGTCATACAACTACAGTCTTACAGGATTTCAATTCCACCAGAATGTGTTTAACCTCACCTCAATCTCTTTCTCCGATGATGAATCGCTTCTCCTGAAAAAAGGCCTGAAGCACATCATCCAGAAGAAGCCCAACCAAGCCGACCTCCATTCCATCATCTCAAGCACAGAACGCGCTATTTCTTTCCTGCCTCCAACTGATCGCCCTCCAGTTTACGCCATCGCTGGCCATCTCATCCGGAAATCCTACAACGACGCTAAAGTCTCCTACCTCCCCCGTGAACAAATCACCGATTTCACCGCCGCCATATCCATAAAGAAGAAATTCTTTGAAGCCGACGCATTGATTATCAAAGCTTACAAAGGAAACGTTTCTGTCATCCTATACCGCTCTCTCTACATCTCCAAGGTCTGTGATTTCTTTTCCTCTACTAATTTTCTCCTCTTATGTTCCGACCCCACCCCTAAATACCATAAAGCTATCGTCTCAGTTATTAACAAATCTCCCCGTTTTAAACACCTTCGTCGTCTTATTCCCCCCAATCCCCGCCCCCTTACTTTTAATGCCCTTAGCAAAATCCATAAGCGTAATATGCCCATACGCCCTGTTGTTAGCTATTCCCCAGCCCCTGCCCATGTTGTCGCCAAATCTCTCTCCTCTTTCCTCTTCAACCTTAATATCTTACCTAACACCTAAGATGTTAAAAACTCGCTTACCCTCACCGATAACCTTTCTTCCTTCCATACTAACGAGTTCCATTGCTTCATGTCACTCGACATTACTAACCTGAACACTAAATGTCCCCGTCCCAGGCACTTTTTCCATTGACCGCCTTCTTTGCTCATCTTCCTTCCCTATTTCTGATTCCATTGACCTCCTCGTTATTCTCTCCATCATATCTAATAACTCCTTTAATAATAACTCCTTCTACTCTCAACCCTCTGGCTTAGTCATGTGCTTACCATTTAGCAGCTTCCTCTCCGAAGTCTATCTCCAAAACCTTGAGCTTACCTTTGTTCCCCCCCCCCTCCTTTCTAATTCCACTATCATCTCTTAACACCGTTACGTTGATGATATCCTAATAATATTTGATTCCCGTACTACCTCCCCTGATGCTATCTCTACTTTTTAATTTTTTCTCTCCCCACATTCAGTTCACATCCGAAACCGAAGTTAACAAGCCTCGACGTTCTCAACACTAATGACCCCTTCACCCATCACTTCTCCTTCTCTATTTACGTAAACCTACCACATCTTCAAATCTAATACACCATTCTGCATCACAACCTTCTTCACATAAACTTGCTTCCCTCCGTTTCCTCATAGATTGTGCTCTCAAGCTACCCCTCAAACCTTCTTCTCGTTCTCTGAATTCCGTATTATCCGCTTCCTTGCCTCTACGAATGGTTTTTCTCCCTCCACTCCGTGTTTCCGTACGTTGAACCCTCACACCCATACCAATACCAACAAATACAGTATTCCCGTTCTGGTGTATATCGACTAGACTGCAGAATTTGTGACAGTACTACATGGGACTTTCTCCCGTAACTTCGCTGTTCGCTTTAAAGAACATATGACGTCATTCCAGAATAAAGATGACAAGTCCCATTATGCCAACCAACTCGCCATCACAGGACACGCACCTAAGAAATATGAAGAAGTGATGTCCATTCTTCTCTTTTGTAATGACCCTTTTAAAACCGCAACTCTGGAATCCATAGAGATTTTCAAGGCCAAGAACTCGTCTCCTGACCTCCTCCTTAACTGTCAAACGGATTTTGATATTTTTTCCATTCTTAATTCCGTCTGAGATTTACTGCAATTCTCTTTTTATTTTTTTATATATTCTTTTATGGATAAACCTTTCTTTAATCATTTATGTCCTCACTTTTTGCATTTGTATTCTGTTTTTCTGTTATTTATTATATCCTATCGTTTTTTTCTGCTTTCATCCAGTTAGTGTACCTCTATTGTGTATCCATTCTCTTTATTTTCATTCGCAGTATTCCAGAGTGACTAGCGACCGAGAAAACCGGGAAAAGTCAGGGAATTTTACAAATTCGTTTTGCTAGACACCCTGGTATTCTTATCCAATCAACGTTGTTTATTTTGGATCAAGCACACCTATGTTGTTTATTTTACTTTTACCTTCATTGTACTTATTACTCATTGCCTTTGTTATGCCATTCGTTGTATTTTTATCCAATCATACAGGGTGATTCAGTCAATTTCTGACCATTTCAGTACTATGATGTATTGACCCGTTAATGTTTACAAACTTAGCATTTCAGTATGATATATTAGGCAGTTCGGAGTTTCTATTCCCGTGGAAAAGTCTTGATGATATGCTCAATGTGGCCACCACGAACGTTTTGAACTGCTCGCAGCCGAATGGTGAATTTGCTCATAACTCTATCCAGGATTTCTGCATCCACAAGGGTGCAGCAGTCGACGATGCTTTGTCGCAGCTGGTCTAGGGTTCTTGGTGCTGTAGTGAACACACTGTCTTTAAGGAGCCCCCAGAGATAAAAATCACATGGGTTTAGGTCAGGACTCGCAGGCGAACAGATTTTTGGTAGGGGAATCGACCAACCTTGTGCGAACATTTTCGAAAACTTCGGCCGTTCGAACACGAGCTTCGCTCCCGCCTTTTTTCTTGCCTTTAACACATCCAGTGGCACGAAATTGCTTGACAAAATCCATGATTGCTTGCCTGCTTGGTACGTCTCGATACTTATACTCCTTCCGGAACTTTCTTTGCACGGTTACAGGTGATTTTGTCTCGAAATACCATTCGACAACCTTGCATTTCTGCTCTGTTGATAAAGCGGGCGCCATTTTTCAACAATACGATTTTCATGCAGCGCCGTTGCAACAATACAAACTCCAACTATTTAGAAATTCGATATGGCGCTCATATTCTTTCAATTGTTTATCCCTAATGCACGTCATTCGAGTGAAATGGTCAGAAATTGACTGAATCACCCTGTATTACTCCATTGTACCATATTTTTTGTATGTAAGGGCGAGAAGCCTCTAGTGTAGTTTATATCCTTGATAAAGCCGGGATTAAATGGCGAAACTAGTCGAAAACTCTGTTCTCCCTTTACTGTATTGTAAAGTCTCTATCATATTCATTGATAGAAACAATACTAAGAACTCCCAATTTATTGATCTGATTAAAATTCACCTGACCATCTTAGTCCAAGCAAGAATATAACCTTCATTGTTTTCAACAAAACGAAAATCCAAGATGGAACCAATGAAGGTTGCATTGTTACTTCCACTAAGAAGATCGGATGACTTTTCAATAGCAGGGCCTGTCTTTTTCATTAGCTACGATGCTTGCCTTAATGATTCACGTTCTAAAGGGGATAGTTATAAAAAGTAATAAATAAATAATTAAAAATCATTATTATTTCTTTTTTTTTATTAAAATCTTTGGAGAGATGGAAGAAAGTATTCTAAAACAAATAAGAGAATATAACTTTTAGGGCATGCAGCTGCTCAAGCTTTTACTGAAAAGGTGATGGTACTTTCCCTAATGAGCTAATAACTGGAGAAAATTTATTTTTCATATGGTTTTTGTAATGTAATAACTTCCTTTAAAGAAATTATAGACAGTGTTTATCTAAACGTATTAGAAAATTATAAAGATCTCAAGTGATTGTGTGAGAGGGGAATCTTTGCTATTAAAGCTGATATCGTCAATATAAACAACAACATTCAGGACATGATTCCACGTTCTGTGACTGATTGCAACTCTACTGAAGCGGTTACATGTTTATGAGCGATGTTGATGAGGCTGTAAACAGAGTTTCTCAACTCTCTCAATCCACCTATGAAGTATTTTTTAATATAGACAGAAACAATTCAATACTCGTAGCCTTTCTTTGATATTCTAAAATATTAAGGATGCAATGTCGATTTTTCCTGGGGAAACCCTATTAGACACAAAATTTTGGTGCGATCATTTAAAGAATTCTTTTCGTTTTTCCAAAGTGAATATATATTTATTAAGGATTTTTCATGTGTTCTTATTTATATTCAAATTCAGATATTGCAAAATTTCGTCCAATAGCCCGTGCAACGCCGGGCATATCAGCTAGTCAATATTAAACCAACTTTCCAGCAAGCTAGAGAGCTGAAATTTCGAACACAGTTTAATTGCCAAATTACAATAAAACCTCAACAAGCTTTAAAAGTTAAAAAATAAATAATAAAAGACATAGGTTTTAAAAAATAAAGCAATCTTAATATTAACTTGAGGTTAATTAGGAAAAAAAATGATGAGGCGGGTATTATAGTGGAAATTGGACTAGTAATAAGTCAACAAACACTTAGGATAGAAATTATAAAAACTTTATTAATGACAGTAAAAAGAAACTAGAACACAAAGGCGTGTCCCATGATTAACAATGGTAGAAGAAGTTAAGAGAAAATTATACACGACCAAAAATAAAATATGAATTTAAATACTTATAGTGTCTCGCACAAGTATTAGTACAAAAACAATGAATAAATTACTCAGTGGAGCAATAAATTACTCAGTGGAGCAAAAATGAATAGATTACTCAGTACAGCCGTGGCGTCTCGCGATGCACAGTTAACTCAACAGCCTAGATGCATGGTTCTGCAGATTAAATATTCGGGTATGGAGAAAGATAGCAGAGATTGTATCGTCCGAACGAATAGGCTTCGTGGCCAGGCCTAAACATGGTGAGACTGCAAAAACGAGCGACGGGTCGGAAGAAACATTGATACGCGTGAAACGCGGGGACCACGTCGGCAAACTCGTAATTGGAATTACGGAGGTACAATCTTAAGGCTGGAGGAAGAAATACTGGCAGTTCGAGTGGACACCATGGCTGCACAGGAGAAGAGAAGGGGCAGAAGCAAGGAGAAGATGAAGAATGTTCTAGAATAAAAGAAGAACACTAATTACGTTTTTTTTCCCTTCAAAAATTAGACTGTATAATATCTCGCGAACGAATTAATTAGTTGCGAGGGAAAATCGCCACACGGGACAAAAACTCGCATCACGCGAGTTCGAAAAAATTTACGACAACAGCGGTCCATGGACCACAACAATGAATTACTTAAATCTAAGTACAAATTATCAATAAAAATACATTTTGGAATAGTAAAAAAATATTAGCATCCACCACGAGATTTAATGAAAATCAATAGTTTCTTCATTAGCCATAAATTGCGATTTCCCGAACAAAAATCGATATCAAAAATTTATAAGATACAATTATAAGTCAAAGTTTTATATTTGTACTTATTCAGTAACGATGACAATGCATGTTAACGGAACATTCTTTTATATGGTTCCTGTTCTAATGGCACTAATTCATAATAAAAATATCATTTGCCTAATTGCTGCAACAAACAATTCGTTTTAACGAGGATGAATTTAACGTCATTTATTGTTGCACGTTTAAACAAAAAAATTCAGGCGCGGCACAGAAAAGTCAACTGACGATTGTAGTTTGAGCAACATTTTTTTTTAAATGTTTACTTAACCTATTGAAAGTGTAGTTTGAAAAAATCCTCATTCTTCCATTTTATTTTCTCCTATTTTACATATAAAGTAGTGTATGCTTAAATAAAATTTCAAAAAAAAACCAGTCAATCAACCAATCCTGTATGTGTTTTTAGAAGTAGAACTCGTAACTGGGAAAGTGAATTTTAAACATGAACATATTAGTAATTTTTGAATAGCTTATATTCGACATCACCACGAATTAACAAGGATTGAAAACTTTGAAGTAAAAATAGGGGAAGAACAGGTTGGTGTAGGTTAGCATGGGAGGAGTTGGGCGATTGGAAATCGATTAAGTGATATCTGATTTAAACAGCATGATTAGCGGGGAAGGTAACAAAGAACTTGAAAGAGGAAATGATAGAAGGCTGTAGAATTGTAACACGGTGATTGAAATTTGGAAAATTTAGATGCATTTTTGGGAATGAGTGCGTAACCTACGCAGAAAGCATTTGTGATAAATATCTAAAATATAAACGGAGGAAATTAAAATGGAATAAAGAGAAAGTAGGAGAAGATGACGAACAGCAAAATTCAGCAAAATCTAGAAAAAGCATACGAATATAGCTATAAATAACAAGCAGAAAGACATGAAGAGATTCTGTTTAATAAATTGAGAGATAAACAACCCATAAAATCATTTGCAAATATGATGAAAATCTTAAAAAATTTGGGAGCATTCTAATATGTCAAAACTGAGTTAATATTTGTATTCTCTGACAAGTCACTGATGTTTTTTGAGAAAAACCTCGGTAAAAAATTTTTATAAAACGAAAACAAAGCCATACTCTTTCTTTTCTCCTCATTCCCGATAGAATGACAGATCATATGCCAAATATTATTATTAAGAAAATTTTAATTGGTTCTTAAAGATCACATGACTGCTAGGCTCATTTCCAAAACATTAACATCAGTTCAACTCATTTGGATTCTCTGTCTATATCCGATAACCGAATTTGAAAAAAATAAACCGTTTAGTTAAAAAAAAAATCGTACAATATACAGACAGACAAAGAGATAGCGATACAATCAGAATAAAATAAATTTGATAAAGAAAAACGGTAAAGAAAATTCAACGGCCTGGACTCGAACTAGGGACCTTCGGTTAATATTCCCGATGGTTTAGTAGTAATGGTGTGAATTTTCTTTATTAATTTTCTCTATTTAATTATTAATATCTAGATTTATGCCGTGAAAAAATCCTCCCGAGCCCGAAGGTAGGATCTCCAGGGCTCGTGTGTCAATTATAATTTATAAAATAAATTTGTCTTTCAGCATACCACAAATAAATACTGCACTTGTATTTTCATCGGCATCTTCGTTTCTAGTGAATTGGAACAGGCTGTGAATTTTGCCATTTTCTTCATTACTGTCCAAGACAACTAACATAATTTTCGTTTAATTCAGTCGCCTTCGTGTTATTCTTCCTATTAAAACAAATTATTCATACGCCTCAATCATACCAACAATCGTGTATCATGTGTGACTGTCCACGCAGAAAATGGAAATGAAATATACGGACTTCATTAATGTCTGTAGATTCAAAGATTATAAACCTTTGAATAAGAAATCTCTTGCCAAGAGGAATAAAACTAAAATTAAAGAAGACAATGGTTATTAAGGGCAACAAAAGTATAATTTTTAAAACTGCCTGAATTCGACGGTCACTTGTTTCTTTCCAACAATCTCTGTGAATTGAAGAAAAATCTAAGAAATGCAAACGAAATCTATTTAAAAAGCCCAAAATCCCACTTGACATATGAGCTACCTTCGGGGGCCTCATCAAAGTGATAAACAGAAATTGTATCATGAATAATTTACGGTACATTCATCGTCCAAGGCGATCGCCAAATCAAATTGCGAAGATACTCAATGCAATGCTAAAAATGCTTATAGCATCAAAAATACATATGGCTCATTGTGTCAATTTCCTTTCCTCGACATTATTAATTTATACATAAACAGCTACATCAGTTTAGAAATATAATAAAAAAAGCTAGACACCAACCATTCAAACAAGAAAGAAATAAATATTATATCCATCCTAACAATTATACTCTCCCAGAATTCTTTCATTTTTCACAGGAATATTTACAACAATGTAATAGCTTTGCCATAGGATTATCAATCAGTGACATAATTTTAGATTTTTTTTACAAAAGAGAGAAAAAATCCACATCTTCAGTAACCTTATATCAACCAATGTTATACCATCAAATAGGTCTGTAGATCATATTCTCTTCGTATATGAACCATGTAAACCAAAATATCGAGCTTCCTATCAATGCTGATAATTCAACAGGTGCTGACACCTGTTATGTTATGTCCACTCTCAATATCCATACGAGTGAGTTTCCTCATGCTGTGCCTTCTCACTTACACCTCCCCATTGATATTCCCTCCAAAACAGCCCCAATTCGACATAACATGGAAAAAACGAGAATCTGAACGTATTCAGCAGAATTTATACGAGAACAGTCTTCAGTTCACATTTATACGAGAATCAGTCTTCTTGCTTCAAGCTCATCCCACATTTGCTTCAAAGATTGGGGATTGTGTGGATCAAATAGCGTGCAGTGACAATACGAACTTCATGGAGCGTTAGTTATCCTGCTGGAAGGAAGCCTATCCTTTAGGGAAGACGTTACACTTATAGTGGGCCACTAATCAGCAATGATGATGAGATAATGCTGAGCATTTGAATATTGATATAGATGTATATATGACCAAAGGCCGTTGAAGAGCACTTAGCCCGGAGCATGCCCTCTCTTCCGATTTGAACACTTGTCACCATGCAGTTGGGATTCATCGGTTCGAATAGGAAGCCTGTCATTAAAGGCCATTTGTAACATTGTGCGGAGAGTGTTATCGGCAGAAATATTTTTCTTGTTTTCATTATGGTTTGGCCCGGTTATTTGATGAATGGTTGCAAATATGTCCTCTTATATGATTCTCTTTAGCCGACGTTGCTCGCGATGATTGACAGGGGATGTTTTTCACCCTCAATAAGATCTGTGGCTGCTTGTAAGTTCAGCCGTATTTGAGATACACGCACCAGCCTCCAGGCATGTACAGTCCGTCTCGCAATTATCGGTAGAGAAAGTCACGTGACTGAAGTGACTTTTTTGCAAGCGCAAATGAACACGCCTAAAACAAAAGTGCTTCGGGCCTTGAAGGTCATTTTTGCGTTCGATAGGATAAAAATGGCTGAAGCTGGAAGGATCCAAGGTAACATTCTCTCCTTCACATTATTCTAAAAGAATAATAATCACGCATTTGGAAGAAAAAAAAACACAGAAGGCAAAAAAACTCCGCGTCATATGATGTAGGTGTTACATATAAGGGGGTAAACTTTCTAAAGAGGTCGTTTTAGTATGCAAGTTTCTCTACCGATATAGCGAGACGGACTGTACTTCCATCTAGTTTTCGAAATCACTTAAAACATGTCTTTTTCTCATTTTAAAGCAATCCGACCAGCGGCGAAGCGAGGGTAATGGCGCCCGGAGCATGGTGTTCATTTTTTGCCTCGTCTTCTCATATATTGTCCTCGCGGCGCTCCTCTACCAAGGGTAGCAAGACTGGCGCCCGGGGCATCATCCCTCCCCCCGCTCGCTACGCCACTGAACCCGGCAAATGGAGCTCCTTCCCGGCAACCTCATTTTCTTATTTGCTTCCGTCACAATTGCTTACGAATTATGACCATTCGGTTAATAATTTGCATTTTCAGTATATATTTTCATTTCTCTTTGTATATAACTCTCTATATTGCCTTTTAACTTTTACTTGAATAAGTTATTTTTTTAATACTTTTAATTCATTTCCTTCATCTTACTTGTTTTTTGTTTTTTTTTTGTCTTGTAATGCTTTTCATTTATCCTGTTTATCTTGTAATTTTTATTTTGATTTTATTGGTTTCCATTTTATTTCATGCTTTTTTAAAAATTTTTCCTTTCATCTTGTTTAGTTCTACCTACATGTCTATTCCTTTTTTGGCTCCACTTTCTCTTTCCATAGCCATTGTTTCTTTCTCCAATTTACTTTATCTTATTCTATTTCAATTACTTCCGTGTATAGTTTAAATATTTATCACGCACGTTGACATTACAGTCTTTAAAATATTCTTCCAAGTTCTTACAAAGTTAACCACGCTTCATAAATTGACATCCCTTAACTGTTTCTCATTCGTACAGTCTTGATATTTCTTCACAGCTGTCCAATTTCTGCTTATCTCTTACATAAAGTGATTTTTTTTTCAATTTTTGTTAATTCCTGAAGATGGCCTCCCACCGAAACACGTCGAAAGCTGTCGTGCCGCGGTGTAAATCATTCATGCTTTCAATCCTAAGTTTTGATAGAAACCGGAAAAGACTATATTTAAATAGTGTAATGTCTATTTCTGAAATAATTTACTATCTAAATTTTTAATTAGTTGATTATTGTATGTGCTATCGCAAAAACATACCAAGAAATATCGAACAGTTTATAAGTTGCTTTTGGTGCTTATCATTGCAGTAGATCTTAAAAGAATACTCTTTTTTTTTTTTTTTCTTTTTTTTTTCCCTTTACTGGAAGGAGGATTTCCTCATCTGGTGTCTTCGTTCTCATTTTCCTTCCTGTATTTAATCTCAGTCTCTCCTTCGATTGAGCGGTGCGACGACTCATCAATGGGCTAGACGCTTCTTCATCGACTTTTCCTTAACACCCACATACCGACACAAACATACACATATCTTCCTCGTTTCTCAACCAAGCTTATCGTTATCTTTCTGTTACACGCTTATCGTCACCAAAGCCAAGTTCTTTGCAATTATCTTCTTTATAAACTATGCTTCAAGTTTCATCCATCTATTCGCTCTCTGCTATTAGAAATGCCTTTGGCTGGTTGTTGTCTAATTCTTCGTCGTCGGTTTGTAACTGATATTTTCCTAGAAAATTAATTGGGAAGCATCTAAGAATCGGCAAATGAGCTTTTAATGAAAAAATGTTCATTTTGAAGTTATTCGTGCTTTAAACATATAAACATTCTCTTATAACTCCAATACACAGGATGTATGATAAAGAGAACTTTATTTCTTAACAGTAATGAAATTAGAATCTGAAAACAATTTCCGCTTCTGCATGAGTAATGAATTCTCTTTATACGTATTATATGAATAACTAAAGGGGTATTAATGAACATAATGGCTTACTAAACATTAATCTTATTTCCGGAGAAAAAAAACCAACTTCCATATTCATTAATTTAAAGAATTTTTATCCTCTGAATGGAAGAATGGAACAGACAGCACCTTTTTTCTCAAGAAACATCATCTTTAATTTCATTTGTGGTCTAGCTAAATAACTAGCGAAGGTTGGAAATATAGCTTAATAAAAAATTATAAAAAATGGAGTTTATAATAGTACAAGGCTAGACGAAGGAAAAGAAGAATGGAAGAAAGAGGAAGAAGAAGTTTAAATTGAACCTCTTTAAGCGTATTCGCATGGGATCGAGCCACGGAACGTGAGCTAGCTTTCAATCGTCCTTCGATACATTTAAAGAAGGAAAAATGAAAGATAGAATGGAATAAAAATGAATCTGTAGTGAAATTGAGGAAGGCTTTGAGAGGACTTGACGCAGGCAAAAGATGGTCGACGAGCTGTTGGTTGTTGATCGCAATAAAGGACCATTACTTTTTCAATGAGTTGGTAGATCGTAAAATCTGAGGCCATGGAAATGAACCCGTCATTATTAAGAGGAACTGCACACTCAAATTTTGTTGCCTTGAAAATTCATTCCATAATAAAAGCCTTTCTCAAAATAATAGGCGGTAAGACTATCTCTTTATGTTCCGCAGGGAACAACAGAATTCGATTATGCTTTGGCATTCAATTTAGTTCTACGTTTCATAAACGGGTTAATGGGTTCTTTTATACTTATCGCTTATTAGAATAGTAATGTAAATTCGGCCTTTTCATTTATATATGAGAGAGAAATTTTTTTCAAAAAAAAAAATATAGGCTTACATATTGTTTATCCTTCCATGTATTTGCAAATATGATAATATCCTAAATTGTTAGTAGTCCTTTGAAATTTTTTGCATTTAATGGAGTTGAACCTTTTTGGATAACCACACCAAATTTTTAATAATTAAAGATTATTAAGATACTCCAACCAGTATATTTCTCATATCAAATATCATTTTTTGTGCAAATGGTACGAAATTTATAAACAAACGTAGCGATAGTATGAAAAGATTTGTTCTATATTCACCGGTTTGGGAAAAGCTTTTCGTGCCAGATAGTCTTATGCCTCATGTCATTATGGATAGGCGTGTGCATATAAGTGCAGCACTTAGTATAAATCATTACTGGAGAATCCAATTTCTTTAAATAAATTACAGATATAAGAGTAAGAATTTATTTTGTTCTGCGGCTTAGATTTTAGTTACGCAAAGTATCAACATTTCTGTCTAGTTACTGATTTACACGTTAGAATAGAAATGATTGTGGTCTCTAATTCTGATATATGCAAAACATATTCTAACTTTTAACTCGAAGACCTTAGTTAGAAGTTAGAATATTCTGTGGCTCCATTTAGTAAGCACTGAACACGTTGTAATCAGTGAACATCGTTGCCTTTTTATCTGCTTTCAAAGTCGAACTCAGAATGCGTATGACTGAATGAAAAAAAAAATAACAACACTGGTGTTAGAAAACGTCTTATATATAGACACATTACACGTATACTGGGAACGTGGCTAGAGCCAAGCCTTTCAATTTTAAGATTTATTTTTAGGATGCTTTCCATCATTAATTACTACTCTATATAGGGTGTACCTAAACACAAATTTCTGGTGGTAATTCCCCACATCGAGATGAAAACAAAAGTTCATATAAACATGATTAGGATAACGAACCGTTTATGAGATTTTCGCAGTTAAAAGTGAAACTTTCAGCAGCTGGTTTTTACTCTGTGGATGGTAGGTAACATGGGGGCACGCCACCCCCCCCGCCCCCCCCCGGGGTAGTGAACCGTTTACTACAAAACCCGTTTCACCCCCCTGAATGGTTATTTAGGTACACCTGAAGTTATTAGCAGCGCCTGTTAATAACCAATAAATGGGACGTTATTTCAAGAATTTGTTGTTGTTTAGATACGCCCAGTATAAAGGAATACTGACATTTCGTTATAAGACAATTCGCGACGTGCAATTCGTTCCTGCGACAAGTCGTATTAACGAGACAGTGTAAGGTTCTAAAATATTTAAACGATTTAACATTTGGTTTTTAATTGTATAATTGAAATTGTAAAAATGATCTTATCATTGCTTTAACAAAAAAAACGCACGTTTTTAGGATTTCTTCTGTTTTAATCATGAGCGACGCTTTTTAAATAGACTAATGATAGAATAAAATGACCTTACATTCGCGTTTTTATGTTAAGACATGCAAGGTTTACTGCATAAATTTGTAATTAAATCTGTGGTACATTCTTTTAATTTTAAGCTGAGAGTCTCGCAAATTCTTCGGAACAAGCTGTGTTTAACGAAATGTCGATATCCCCTGTATAATGTAGTGGGCTTTTCAACAAAGCAAGAGAGTACGGCAACAAAAGTTTTCCTTATTTGTTATTTAAATAAAATTTTATTTTTGTTGCGCTATATAGCCTAATTTACGTCCGTTTTTGAGAATCTTTTACATAAGATTTAACAAATATGCTTAAAAGCATGAACTTCTGGCATCGGAAACAGCTGAAAAAAAGCTGATCTGTCTTAAAAGAAATAATTTTTTATTTCACATTTTTTCTTTTCTTGTGCGAGGACAAACCCAACGTATGAAGAACCAGGAGACACAAAATCCAGTTGATCACAAGAAGTTGATATTTATTGGCATAGATGTACATTTCTTGTGATCGAAATGTACATGTGCGCCAATAAATGCAACTTTTTGTGGTCAAGTGGATTTTGTCTGCTGGTTCTTCACATTGTAAGTAATCACAGCCCCGGAGGTTTATTTTTAGTTCTTTAAACTCGTCGTACTTACAACAATCTATATGTAATGCCATGTGTTCCACTTTCTGGTGAAATAAATGCACAAGTGTAATAAGTTTTTCAAGTGCGAATGAAACCCTTATTGTCGTTTACGTGATGATTTTCTCGAAAGTCAGATTGCGTTTTGTTACAGCAGTGGATTTCAATAGTGAAAACGATGGCAGTCGGCTGATTATCTCTTCCAAAGAACACTCCTAATATTAGGACCAGCTTTCAAAGTTTTGCCGCCATTGCTAAGCTATAAATGAAATTTTCTGTGTATAGCAATTAAGATTATTGATTCAAAATTAAAATTTTTTATTAATAACAAATTTCTTTGCATAATTTGCTCAAAAAATTATTACATATTCATTAAAATATTTATCCAATATATACGAGGAGAGATCAAAAAGTAAGTTGCACTAACTCGCCGCAGGAGCGCGCTGTGTGTCGCAATCTTGGGCAAAGCGGAGAAAGGGACATTAACTGCGCAGTCGTCGGATAGGATGGTTGCTGTGGTTTCCCGTCGTGTTTTGTGTGACTAGCGGGCTAAAAGCAATGGCGCGTCAACTGGATGTCCACTCCAAACTTGAGGTGCGAGCAGCAATCCGATTTCTATGGGCCAAACTGGTGAATTGCACGGACATTCATCGTGAAATCACTGCACGATAACGCAACACCTCACAAGGCCCGCTAAACGTGCGAACTGCTGCAGCGATTCAAGTGGGAGGTTTGGCAACATCCTCCATACAGTCCCGACTTAGCGCCATGCGACTTTCATCTTTTTGGTAAGCTCAAAACGGAACTCGGTGGACAACGATTTCGAAACGATGAGGAAGTGAAACCGGCTGTCACCGTGTGGTTACAAAACGCTAGAGGAGATTTCTATGCATCCGGAATCGAAAAGTTGGTTGATCGTTCGGATAAATGTTTAGGGTCTCTTGGGGACTATGTGGAAAAGTGAACCTACATTGTATGCTGCTATAGCCGTGTTGCTTTTGTATAGATGGTGTAATAAATGGCCATACCGTGGAAGTGCAACTTACTTTTTGATCTCCCCTCGTATTTACCTTATAAATAAGGTTGCACAGAGAACTTTCCGAACATTTTTCTGAAATTTCATTGAACTTTAATCCCAGAAACTGTTAATAAGCTCAGACCTTTTCTGTGATGTAAACGAATATAAAAAGCAAAATCCTTTTATTGTGTATTTTCCTGAGTATATATACATTTATATATTTTATTTATTTATTTTTAATACATTAGTAAATTTACAAAAACGTGGTACACATTAATTTTAATCGTAAAATTATAAAATTAGATCTCAACATACACTTACTGTAAATCGATTAACAGTATTAACATGAAAATGAACATCAACTTTGTTTTTAAACATAAGCATTTATAAAATTTTAAGTAATTTCTTAGATTTTAAGTATTGAGGTCAAATTTTATGTTATTACGATTAATTAGTATATTCACCGCAGCGTAGTTTTTAAGATAGTGGTATAGACTAAAATTTTCATGAAATGTTATGCCCTTTTTAGAGGTTTGCTAAATTTTAAGCCAGTATTCTAAATTTTTTTTCTAAATTGAGGTGAGTAATGCGAACTTTAAATTTACATTTCTTACATCTTTCATTAAAATATTTAAAAAAAAATTTTGTGCATATTTTGCTACATGTTGATGAAACTGGAAAAATAAACTGACATCCTCGTCATCATTATGACTCCCTTATTTTCTTTAATATCTTTTAAAAGCGTCGACACATTTTCGAGGATCATGAAATGGTGAGGTGTATCCGTCGTCTTCACTACAGTGTTAAAAATTAACGAACAGGAAGGAGACTGCGTTTTCTCTCTATATATCTTTCACTTCTTTCTAGTAAACATGTCAAAAGGGAACTGGGAATTAGAATTTTCTCTTAATTTCATTCCCTTCATGCATCTATTCCCTCATTCCTTTTTCCCCCCCTTTGCGTTATGGAATGTTCCATTGAGAAAAAAATCTTATCTCTCGAAAACGGTTGTTTGCTCTTCTGCTTTGCCAATGAAAAACTCATCATGGAAATGTTAGCGTAAAGATATAGATTTTTCAAAGTGAAAAAAAACCTTTCTTATACTTAAAACTATTCTTCTACTTCTTGCATCGTTTAAAACTAACATTGGCAATCCAGCGTCGTCGTTCTCCTTTCGTCTGCAAATTCATTATTACGGGAAGGGAAGGAGACCCACATAGCATCAGTGTAATTAAGTGCTCCTTCCACGTAACCATCGTCTGATTTCCTCCATTTGGTTAAAGTCACCGATTTTTGGCTGTTTTTCCTTGACTATGGTCTAAGATTAAACATCGGTCGCCAGCTGAGCCCGACTTCTTCCTGCGCATGCGCGGCTCGAAAGAATTTGTCCAAAATTCTCTAGGGAAATAATCCAAATCGCAATTCGAAAACACTGGCGAAAATGTTTCATTCTCTATTCTTGTATTCTCTTTCATGGGTATTGCTTTGTAAATTTTACACGATGAAATCATAAATAGATAAAAAATAAATAAGGGGAGAAAATTTATTCCTCGTAACGGCTAAAATGCAAATGCAGTTTACAAGTTTCGATTTTGTCTATATTTATCGAAGGTTTTTAAAGCCCTCGTTTATGAATTTAGAACATGGAATTGCAGTAAGAAAAAAGATAAAAAGATCAAAGAAAAAGGCAAAGGATAGTAAAGCCAAAACATTGAAACTTTTAAATTACCAAAAAAGTGGTTGGATAGGAAAGAACAAGTTTGTTAATACGGAAACAAGAGATAAGAGGCTACGTATGTAATTTCTCTCCTGACGCCTTGGATGAATCAAATAACAATATAATCATTTTTATTATTATTGGAATCTGTTTTTTCCTCCTCCTTCTCTCTCGCCTTTCCTATATCTCTTACGTGCTCTTGAGATAGGAGTGTCATTTGAGTCCAATCAGGCTTTGCGTGGTCTTTTCTCTATCTTAGGCCCAATAACATGAAGAGAGTAGTCATGTTTCACAGGAAAGAAAATCCGTCGAACCGGGGGGAAAAAACTACCGCGCAATGAATTAAAGAACAGTGCTTGACTCACATCCAAAACTAACAACACAAAAGAATCGGTGGCAATACTGCTTATTTACTTGCATTTTATATGGATGAGCAGACTAATTGCTAGGTTTCCTTTTGAAGTTCAAGAACTCAATTACCAGTCGGATATTAAATCCACTTTTTTCTATTTGTCTTTATAGAAAAAGATTTGAATTGATTGAAATTTGTGTTCACAATGTTTCTAACAGTTAATATTCTGTGACATTTCTTGTGTATGCTTGGCGTGTGGATGTGTGTATATGTCTGTGCTGTAGCAGCCCTAAGAAGAGAGAGACATTTTTTTTTTCATAGTAACAACTGAAACAATTATCAAAAACATTATTGTTGATGACAGCAAGTCCAATTAAAATTTCCGAAAACGGGTCTCTCATCCACAAAATCAAAAATATTCAAGATCATAATAGTCATACAATGATTGTTTTCTAAGCCTTATCCTAGTGTATAGCGGTAACATTTTTGATTAAATTTTCTTTTAACTTTTTAAAAGTTATTTTATGAGAATGTTTCTTTTAATGTTTTCTTATAAGTTGTTCTTCCGTGAAAGCGTATGCATCGCTATAAAAGTTTTTCTTATTTTTTATTATTATTAATTATCCTGTTTAAATTATATAATTTCAAATAAATTAAGTAATATTTTGATTGTTAAATCGAAGCTAATAAATAATAAAACTCACTAGTTTTAGATTTCTTGATATTTTTTTTTCTTTTTTGCGATAGTTACATCAAAGGTAATTGAAGTCTTTCGAGCAGGTCGTCCCTTGTTGAGTCTAACGATTCTTCAGTATTTTGGATTTTTTCATCGATATTAAATTTTATTTTTGAAGTCTTTTCAAATGATGTTCTTTTAACTCTCACTTAATTGTGATTCCCGTTGAATAGATCATTCATATATGATGTTTCGGAGTTTGATGTTAGTTTTGATATTTATTTTGATAGATCATCTGAGAAAACTTCAAAATTAAATTTAACGTCGAAGAAAAGACACCAAAAGATTTTTGTAACGGAAGGGTTAGACTCAAAAACAACAAGGTAACGATCTGCCTTTTAAGGCTTCAATTACACTGGCCAACAAAATTTAAGATTTTTCTTGTTCACGGAATGAAAGTGGGCGATTTTAGTAACACTTTGTCTTCTGGTTACGAATATATTTTATAAAATTTCTCTAATACGCACAGGTTTTGGGATAAAGCAAATTGAAATTCGATATTGACCAGTACAAATAGTATATTTGTGGAGATTTTTGAAGGTCATTTGACTTTTTGTTAGGCAAGCTGAGCGGGTATATCAAGTTGTGCTGTTTTTTTTCTTCTTTTGAATGGGATAGCAGAACAAAAGATGGATATATCGCCAAATTTTTACTCCTGGCAAATGGCTGTCGACAATATACATCTACTCGAAATTGAGAAAATACTACTGCGTCCACTTCATATCAAACAGGGTTTAATGAAAGACTTTAGGCAATGATTCCAGCATCTGGAACAGAAAGTTCCCGCATCAGCAACGCGAAAATAAAGGAAGGCATTTTTGTTTGAAACTGCATTAAACCCAGTGGAACTAACGGCCTGGAAAGCTCTGAAGGTGTAACACACGGATTCTTGGGAAAGAACTAGGAACCCAACTACGCCGAACTTGTTGATGAGCTTCTGCAAGCATTTTATGAATTTTCTACGAGCAATATATCACTAAATATTCATTTCTGAATTCCAGCCTGGATTTCTTTCCTGTCAACCTTGGTGACATTAGTGATGAACATGGAGAAAGGTTCTACCAGGATATTTCTACCAGATGCCACATGCAAACGAAAGTCCTCGGTTAAACTGGTTTAATTTGCTGAAGGCTGAACGTTTAACTGTTTGCCGCTCTTCAAAACATATTTGAAATTAAGAAAGAAAATTAAAAGTACATCACATGAAAATAAACGAGGCCTTTCGGTTATTTTATTCAAAGACCTTCTTCAGGTATAAACTTTTTGAAAGTGTTAAATGATTCTTTCTATCAGTAAAGGATAAAGAATATAAATTTAAATAGTTATTTTGTTGATAATCATTGTTACATCATCTGATTGTTTACATCTGTAAATTGAAATATTTAAAATGTTATATTTTCAAAATATATAAATATAAAATATTATAAATTAATAAGTAAAAGGAAAAATAAAAAGACATCATTATAAAAGTCAATAATTATAATATTTCCCATTTTTATCTAATATAGGATTGCTGGGCTAGACAGTGTTTTGATTTGTTTATATGATAACTTTCTTTAATTAGTCTTTTTTGCCAATGTTCTTCTGTTTAAATATTTCAATTTACAGATGTAAACAATCAGATGATGTAACAATGCTTCTCAACAAAATAACTATTTAAATTTATATTCTTTATCCTTTACTGATAGAAAGAATCAGTTAACACTTTTAAAAAGTGTATACCTGAAGAAGGTCTTTGAAATAAAATGACCGAAAGGCCTCGTTTATTTTCATGTGATGTACTTTTGATTTTCTTTCTTAACCTTGACACATCACTTATAATATATTTGAAATTACTTGACATGGGATAGTGTTTTAGGCAATACGCACATCTTGCGTTATAGGTGTAGAAAATGGAAATACTTAATATGTCGACTTCTAAAAGTTGGTACATGATAGAAATATTTCGTTTTTATTTTTATAATCAACATTAAAAATAATACAAGAAACACCTAACTTGGTTCCGTGAGCTTTTTGCCTATAGACCAATGTTATTATATCACAAAGAAGAACTAAACATTAAAAACCTATGCATCAAAATATTATTTAATAAGATTTTATCCGCGCGCAGATTGCGCGGTAATTCATATTGTTGCAAAGCTCACACATTCAAATTGTTTCATGTGACAAACTCCCATTTTCTCCTTTATTTATTGCTTGATAAAAATTGTTGCTCAGACAACAATGATCAAGTGACTATTCAGTTCCGGTGCTTCAAAGCCAGTGCCAACAATGCTTAAACGTGCAACAACAATGCAAAACTGTTTCCATGACGAACTCGCATGTTCTCCTTTATTTATAGTTTGATTTAATTTATATAAATTTACTAGCAAAGGTACCCGGCGTTGCCCGGGATAATTACACTTGGATGAAAACAGAACAATCTCAAAAATTAACTTAAATTTTGCAATATCTTAAAAATAAACACATGAAAATGCTTAGAATTAATACAGGAAAAAATCTTAATGAAAATTCTAAAAAAATCTTTTTAAAGGCTCACAATGGATGGATCGCTCCAATAATTTCTTACTCAGATAATCTTACTTCAGATGTACACTTGATGTTGTTGCAATTTCCACTTTTCTCTCGCTGTGTTGAAGCAAAATTTGGCTTTTCATCACTTTGGGTAGTCTAGCGGTCGCCAATTCTTCTATTTACTTGCTTCCAATTTGCTCAATACAGCACGGAGCTAAAGGTGGTACTACTGGTAGAGCTTTCCACTCTTTCTCAATAGTCTGCTAACTCTTCATTATCTCCAGCTACTGATCATTTTTAAAGATTTTCAAGAAATTGTTAAGTACTAAGAACTCTCTTTTCTAAGAAAAACCTGAATAACAGGAATTCTATGCATTGTTACAAATTGAAACTTATCCATATTGCATCATCATTTTATGTTCATTGTTATAATTCTTGGAAAGGATTGCTTTATCATTGCATCATCATTTTGAGCTCATTGTTATTGGTGAATTGCGTGTTGAAACCATTGTTGATACCTATTGTTGCACAAACTTTTATTTGCATTGTTGGTCATGAGATGTATATTGTTGGTCCGTGCAGAGTGTTTGTGAATTGCGTGTTGATACCATTGTTGCAAAAACTTTGTCTTGCATTGTTGGTCATGCGATATTTCTCATTAATATGCCCTGCCATAACCATGAATTTCGATTTTTTATCAATAATTATTATTTTTTCGAAATCTGAAGTAGACAGTGACCTTCCTCATGCTTTGAAGATCATGTATGCGAAATTTCATCAAGATCGGACTAAAACTGTAGATTTGTATAAAAAACAGACCCACAGACAGACAGACCCACAGACAGGCCCACAGACAGACCCACAAACATCCTTCTTTATATATATAGATATATAATTTAAAGAGGATATAATTAATAATAAAGAAAATCAATAAACAATGATATACACTTATACTTCTTAATAACTCCACATTATTAAGTAGCGGAAGAATGGAGCTGTCTGTGTGTCCGTCTGTCTGTGTGTCCGTCCGTCCGTCCCCTTCATAATTTCCTCATTTTTTTGGGGTAGAAGATTGAAATTCGGAATGTAGCTTACTATGGGCATGTGCACCTTCACTATTTAGTTTAGTTTTGATTGGCCCGCTAGGTCGGAGTTTCGGGGTTGGAAATTAGAGGGGACCAAAAAGTCTACGCGTATTTATGCATATAAAGGAGTGAAATTCGGTATGCAGATTCCTCTAAGCAAGATCAACATTACTATGAAGTTTGGGCCAAATTATCCCAATGGGGTCGGAATTGTGGGGGTGGCAGTTACTTGGTCTTTTGAACTATGGCAACATATGGCATGTCATATATCATTCGATCGGAAATGATGAAAAAAAAAGTGAGATAAAAGGGTAAAAATAGATGATCTCAGGGCTTCCGCTACTTTCCTATACCTTCCTCGGGAGGATTAACTTCTTGTTTTTTTTTATTTATAAAAGATTTGTTTTAATCGCTGTTATTCTATTGTTAGCTTGTAATCGAATCGCCTAATGTATATAAGGTATGTTAAAGTTTTAGTGAACGGTATTGTAACTGTTAATGGGTATAGTGTAATACCTGGCATGATATAATCCATGTGTTCTCTTAATATATTTAAACATATGGTAAACGTATCAGAAAATTTCAGCTTAATTTAAGTTGCGTGATTCACCTAAAAGTTACGTGTTGGTCCTCAGTGGTTTAAATACGGTTTCGTTTTCCAATGATTAATTCCTAACAAATTTCATAATAACATTTTAAATGCCGCTTCATTCTCGATTTAGTGATATCTTATGTATTACTTAAAACAGGAACATGTTTACGACTGTTCCAAAGAATGCCGCGACATGAGTGAATGTGTTTCATGGCTCTGATTTGAGAGGCGAAAGTTAAAAACCACTTTATAATTTATAAAACAAACCTTCATGTTCTTATAATTAAAACAGGATAGTTTGAAAAAACCTAATTTAAAAAGATTAAAGCTAATAATATCATTCTGGATTAATGATATCAATTTGGCTAACTAGAGACATTGTAACGTGGCGGTGACATTCAACTTGCTCCTTAGTTGCAAGTGTCATTAGTGTTAACGAGTGGGTCGGATTCCAGAAGGAATCCCTTGGTATTCTATCTCAATAGGTCAAACGTCAAGTTCCTATCGTTAGCTTCTTCGAATAAAAATAAGACACTTTAAATATATAAATGTCATTTTAAATATAAGGTAGAATAATTCATTGCTCTATTATATATATATATTTTTTTTTTCGAATAATACTGATATTGCATTAACTGAAAGCGATATTAGAAAAATTCTGAAGTAGATCGCAAGAATTCTTTTCCCTCATTGTACGAATTTTTTAAATAAAATTTATTATCCGAAAAAATCGATACAAAAAAATTTGTGGAATTTAAAGATTTCACTCTGCAATGATTCGTTACTCTTTTGTGAAATTTGGGGACCTCGATAATGTAAGAATTTAGACGTTGTTATTTCCCTGTCTCCCCCTACTCTTTCGAGAACACAATTAATGCTTTCAAAAATCTCTATAATTCATCGTTGAATTGATTCTCCTCTATGAGAACGACAGTCAGATCACAAACATTTTTCTTGTGTCCTTTTCTTCGTCTCTCACAATAGCGAGGTCCGACATCGATCACAGGTTCTGAGGTTATGGTCGTCAACTGATCAGGCTGCAGAGTTACTCATCTATCATTTCCCCGAATAAATTCCAGCACCCTTCCTAGAATGAAGATTGCTCAGCTGTCTTCCTTACTCTCTCGTCCCCAGAGAATAAAACGGAGCCACCATGGAAGAAGCGCATAGTTCCAGGGAGTTGTGTCCGCGGGTGCGCATTTTTTAAAACAGCATTAGGATTGTTAAAATTGGTATTTCTTCTTATCGGTTCTTGTAGCGAGGCTTCTATTAGGCGCGACCTGTCGACGCAATATGTTACACAACACCTGTACGGCTCTCGGTGAGCGACGCAACACGTGACATTAGCGATCACCGATGGATCGAAATGGCACTCAAGCTGGTAGGTAATCCAACGGCGCCCCCGGGTGGTCAACTGCTTCGTCGGCGAGTGGGGGAGTAAGGGGGTAGGATCGTCACGTAATGCGCACGAATTGTCTCTGGTCAAGCGACATGACCATCGAAGGGTCTTTCGTAATGGGTTTTCTCGTCTCTCGTCTTCCACTTCACCGCCATCGTTGCACTTTCATTGCTTGTTTAACTTTGGATTTAAACCGAAAATGCTATTAAAACGACCACACAAAGATAATCTTTTAATTAAAGATTCCACCGCAATAATGTAATACACGCAACAAGTCTTTATAAACCATTCTTTCCGTTTTCTAAACCATTTCATTTAAAAATTATAAACCATTTCATTTAAAAATTTCTATTCGAACGAATTTGATTACGATTAATCATTTCATAGTGATTTTGATTCAGTTCTGGGTTCCCTGTTGATTCATTTGCCATTTATTTAAACTTCATATTAGAGTCACTATATTAATCGTCTGTTCATTAAACAATAAACTAAAACTTGAGTGGGCTAATGAATTATCTAAACACTAAATAATTGAATTTTGCATTCAAGATTAATGAAGCAGCCAAAACAATCAATGGATCCAAATAGGAACTGAAAGCGTCCTATAGAGACTTGTTTTGAGATGGTTCTGTGAAACATAATATTTGCTTGCAACAAATGTTTCACAATAAAATCGATAACCTATTAAAGGTCCGTTGTTAATCCCTCCAAGAATGTCTTTAAAGGAAATAATTTCCAAAATGTTGTCTTTGATCATTTCAATTTTCTAAAATTCTTCTTCTTTGGTTCTTCAACTGTTTTTGCACATTACTAAAACACATCTATCAAGAAATATTTCGATTAAAATTCTAAGGTCTGATGGGTTTTAATCGCAAATAATACCAGATTATACTATGATAGTCATTAAATTCGTTTTTCTTTCACCGTATGACAGTATCTTCGCATACCCTTGCTCATATCCACATCTTCCCCCAAAATAGTCACAACTGGCCATTATGCCATCTGGCAGCATGGTTTAGCTGCTGGAAACGCCGTAAACGGCATTGGCAAGAGAATCCCTTATGGCTATTCTCCTGACAGTGACGATTCCTAAGTGAACTGAAATCTATCCCTACGTAGTGTTTCTTTCATGCTGGCAAAGAGAAAGAAATCGCCTGCTGCGAGATTAGTGAATATGGAAGATGTGGCTAAACGACGACTTGCTTCAGTGCCAGTTCCTCATGGACAAGCACCGACCGACGTGCTGGGGATTGTCGTAAAGTAACATCAATTCCTTTAGAAAATAAACCTCTGAGGCTGTGGTTATTTACAGTTTGAAGAATCAGGAGACAAAATCCACTTGACCACAAAAGCCACTTGAACGTTATACACTACACTACACAATATTTTTGTGCCATTCACTAGCTGATTTACCTAATTTTTCCACGAACTTAATGACCCTAGAGGCATTTTACAAAAGAGGTAATTTATTATATTTTTTTTGACATTGAACATTTTTATTAATGGAAAAAAATTATAAAGCGCTCAAAATATGATCATCGAAGTCGTTCACATTCAAGTTGCCATCACCACTGTGAGTTAACAAAAGTGATATTTCAAAATAGATTTTTTGTAAAGATAATCTAGATCACGTCGAAAATAGTCATTTTTAATATCGTTTTTATTTTAATTCATTATCTGTTTCATGAATGTGAACCATTTTCGATCGTTCAGCATGGATGCTTTCATCTAGAATGAAATTAAATGCATTAACATTACCATAATCAATTCTAAAGAGCTTGAGGCATTGACAAAGAAACTGACTTTATTTCTATTGTATTTTTGGAGCCATATCGAATGATCTCTTGTTGGTTGTATTATTTATTGAGTACAAAGTAAATAGTAGCTTTCAATACATAAAGAAGGACGTAAACACTTCGTATGGAGCAAATACTGATCAGTTTCGCCTCTTATTCCCTGTTTTATCGATTGTAAAATTGTTTACCTTCTTCTTATCGACTGAAAAAGCCATTGCAGCAACCCCCCAATTATTCGTGCTAATCAGCGGACAAAATGGTACGAATGATCGGAAATGTTTATTTGCCACAATAATGGCTTAGCATAAGAAAATAAACATATACAGAGAGTCCCGATTATCCGACAAAAATCGGGCAAGTGCGAGTCGGACTCACGCAGCGAGGGTTCCGTACTACCATATAATAATGTATTTACCAAAATATGCCAGATTCTGGAGTGTGTCGCACTGTGTTCTCGATTTTGGCTTTTATAGACATGTAATCTATAATAATTTAGTGTCGAAATTTATAAAAAAAAATGTATTTGTAAGATTATTAGTTATAAATTCGCCATGATAATCCGCCAAGTACAAACATTTAAACATTTATTTTTTTTATTTTTTTTATTACATTTTTTATTATTTGTTACATTATCCGCCATAATGACACATATTCTGTGAAAATTTCAACTGGCCACCTATTACCGTTCAAAAGATACAACCCTTAAAAGGACGGACGGACGGACAGACAGACAAACAGACAGACAGCGGAGGCTAGTAATAGAGTCCCTTGACCCTTTGGGTACGGAACCCGAAAAACGGACGTGTTGGATAATCGAAAATGTCGGATAAAACGGAAATTATTCCTATTTTTCTTCCAGTCAATTACCATAATACGTCTCACACCGTAATCTTGAGCCACTTTTTGTACCGTCTCTCCATTGTTCAGTCTTTTTATTGCTTTTAGTTTTCCCTCCTATCGAAACAACAACCTTTTTCCTTTTGTTTGGTAGACATCGCAATATGAAAAATGAAAAATCAGAAAACAAACACTTAAAACACAGAAATAAGTGAATGCTACACGATCACGGACTGCACTGACTATGGTTGATTCACATTAGACGTAGGTCACACTCCTCACTATATGGAGTGTGAATCAACCTTTACTGAAGTGTTAAATGATACGATATAAATCAGTTCGACCGGACGTTGCCTTTGCATTCAAATGCATGAGTAATACAGTACACAGTAAAGTCGCTATCAGATGTACAGTCATCAAAAATTTTAATATTCTGACGCGCTATGTATCGGATAAAACGGAATGTCGGATAATCGGATCTTTACTGTATACATATATACAGGATGTCTCTAAATGGAAGGACAAGTACCTAGCGTGATCCTTTGTACGATGACAAAGTTATTTATGCAAAATGTTTAGAACTCAATTTTTAACGGTCTAAGCATCACGCGAAGTTTGCTAACAAGCTAGTGGAAAACGTCATTTAATCTCAACAATTGCTGCCATTTTTTCGTGGCATTGCGCAGTTCCTTATGTGAATTGCTGATGCAGGAAGTTCATAAACGACGTGACGACGCGATTTCTTTAGACCCTAAATTTTGAGTTTCAGACATTATCGATAAGGAACTTTTTGCTTAAATTGATGCATAAAATCACACTATGTATTATTGTCTTCCAATTAGAAACACCCTGTATAGTCGCTCTTAAGAAGTTATTTTACAGGATAAACCAACTACCGAAGTAATGTATTGTACGATCGAGCTGTTTTTAAAAATAATAATAATAAACTAGTATTATTAAATAAGATCGATAAACTAGTTTCGAAGAACTCAAAAAAAGGCGAACAATTGGTTCATGGCATGCATTGACTCTAAGAAGGCATTCGATTTAGTCACCCATAGTTGGAATGAGAAATGCCTGGAAATCTTTCGAGTTATCAGCAATATTCAGAAATTCATGAACACCTCAATGAAAATTTGGCGGGTTAAGCTGCTGCCTAATGGAGAAGAATTTGGAGAGGTCGGAATTTTCCAAGGTAATTCATTATTTATTTATTTATTTATTTATTTATTTATTTATTTATTTATTTATCTCGAAAATGATACAGAGCATCCACCCAAGGCCAGTATGGCCGAAGCCGACAAGGTAGGTCCCTGGGTGGGTGGAATAAACAATAAATGGATACACAATTTAAGGGTTGTTCTGAAACGTGGAAAAGAAAAACACAAGAAGAATGAAGAAGAAGAGGAGAGCTCTGGAGTCAGAGATGAGTCATGGGACCTTCCTTAAAAAGTTCAATAAAATTTTTAAAACATGCTATAGACGGAGAAGAACGTATTTCTGGAGATAAGTTTGACCAGAGTTTAAGGCCCGAGGTGGTAACACTTCTGATATGATAGAGGCGAGTTATCCGGGGTAGAACAATGGAATTATGGTGACGTGTATTGTGGAGAGGGGGGGAGCTGGTGTGAGAAAAGAGTGGGGGATGGAGGTGAGCAGATGGTTATTAAGAGCTTTGAATATAAAAATAGCCAGGTTAAAGGTGTAGAGTTGGTAAATAGGTGTTATTCCAACGGGGTTGAAAAAGTGTGATACAGAGTGGGGTTTACGAAGTTTTAACAATATCCGTAAGAACCACTTTTGGAGGCGGTAAAGGCGTAAAAGAATAAATTTGGACGAGGAACTCCAATATTGGATCCCGTATAGGAGCGAAGATTGGATTAAAGCATGGTAAAGTAAAAGTAGGATATAGGGGGGAGATAGTGGAGACGGGAAAAAAGTCCAAGGCGATAATTGAGTGTAGAGGCTAGAGCGTTAATGTGAGCGTTCCAGGATAAATTATATGAAAGGTGAATACCAAAGTATTTAAAAGATTTTGATGGAGTGATGATTTGAGATTTATAGTTGAGCGTGAAATCAGGTATATCGAACTTTTTATTTCGTTGAAAAAAGATGACATAGCTGGTTTTATCAAGGTTCAGCTGCAAATGGTTAATACGGTTCCAGTGGTATAGTTTATATAGTGCAGTATTAAGCTTGTGTTCGATAGACAGAAGTGATGAGTCTGCTATTGATAAAGTGGCATCGTCAGCGTAAAGAATTAGAGATAGAGGGGATAGAAAAAGCGAAAGATCATTGATAAATAAGTTAAAAAGAATGGGGGATAAAATTGAACCTTGAGGGACACCAACATTTCGAATAATTGTATCTGATGAAATATTAGATAGGTTAAGCGTATACTCACGGTTGGATAAAAAACTAGTGAGCCAGTCCAGCGGAGGTCCGCGGATATTAAAAAAGTGGGAAAGTTTAAATAAAAGTAGCTTATGGGGGATTGAATCAAATGCCTTGGAGTAGTCAATGAATAGGGATACGACGAAATTATTATTGGTCTTATCTCGGTTAGTTCATAGCACGCTGTAGTTGTACTGCGGAAGAGGAGAGAAGATTAATCGAGAAAATATAAAAGGAAAGACGAGAGTAGAAAAGACTTTCAAAAACTTTAGAGAATGAAGGAAGAATTGAGATGGGGCGATAGTTGGAGAAATTGGTCATAACACCTTTTTTATATATTGGCATAATTCTAGCGATCCGGAGACATGATGGGAATGTGCCTTGGGAGAGTAAGATATTAAAAAGAAAAGTAAGAGGAATCACAAAACTGGAGGAAGCCGCGATAATTATACTCGATGGGATACCCAAAGGATCGGGATAACTGGAAGATTTTAGGTGACGAATGGAAAATAATACTTCGTCGGGGGAGGTAGGGGGAATAAAGAAGGCGTGAGAAGTAGCGGGCGGAGACAATGGATAGGGAGAAGCGTGAGGAGGAATAGGGGGGGTTGAAGGTAATAACGTTTCTAGGAAAGATGTTAAGTGGGAAGACTCAAGAGTAGAAGGGTCCGAGAAAGGGGTGGTCTTTTTTGGAGCTCCATGAACTAAATTGTTGATAGCTTTCCATTTTAGCTTGTTGTCACCAACTCTGTTAAAGAAACGAGCGAAATATAAAAATTTAGTTTCTTTGATGACTTTACGAATGTAGTTGGAAAAAGAGCGGAATGCGAGCTTATTGTGTAAAGTGGGGAAACGTCTAGACTTTCGATATAGTGCATTTTTATGCGATATTAATGATAAAACCTTGGTATTCATCCAAGGCTTGAGGAAAAGGGGTTTAGGGGATGAAGCAGCAGAAGGTAAAAAAGGGAGATAACGAGAGAAGCCTAAGTGAATATGAGAAAGAAATTTAGAAAAAAGAGTATTTATATTTTCCTCAGGGGGGAACATGGAATTCCAGTCCGTATTTTTCCAGAAAAGATTTGAAAAGAGATAATCTGTTCGTAGTAATGAGTTGGGGTTTGGGTGGTGTTGTTGGGATGTGCAGTATGACAGAAGGGGATTAGAATGTGAAAGTTGGAAAATGATCCGAGAGGCCGCAATCTATAACTCCACTAAATTTATTATCCGGAGAAGAAGAAAAGCATTGATCCAGCAGAGAGTAAGAATTACGATAACTTGAATAATGGGTGAACGACGAAATAAGGGGGGGTCAGACCACATCGTCTCATTAAATCCAGAAGAGTGTTAGCATTAGAAGAGGTTTTAGCGAAATCAAGATTGAAATCGCCAGAAATTACGATTCTATTGGAGGAGAGAAAGCATATGAAAGAAGAGAACTGCTCGGTAGGGGGGCGGTAGATGGAGATGAACGTGAATTTGTTGTTAATTAATAGAGTGAGAACTTCGTAGTTAGGGGTAGAGGAAGTGAAATTTGGCATAAGTGAATAATGTAGCAAATTGGAAATATACACAACTATCCCGCCTCCCCTCTTATTTGGGCGGTGTAAAGCTTCAAATGTGAAATTATCTAGTGAAGGAATATCGGAAGAAAATCTCGTCCAAGATTCGGTAAAAGAAATAATTTGAGGTTGAAGAAGGAAAAGGGAAAGAAAAGCTTGGAAAGCTGAAAAATTCGCCTGGAGGCTGCGAATGTTTAAGTTAAGAAAAAAAAATCATCCTCATATTATCGATGGGCCCCATTGACAATAATTTTGAAGAAGACATATGACCTGGCGAAAAAGGGAGTGAGAATTTCACATTTGCTCTATTTGACGACATGAATTTATTTAGAAAAACGAAAGCTGAACTGAACTCTTTGCTAGAAAGGAATAGATTTGGATAATGAAGAATTCGTAAAGGCAGTCGCACCTGAAGAAGGATACAATACTTAAGAATTGTAGCGTCATAAAGGCAATTAACACCTGGGCAGTACCCATTATAAGGTATTCTGCTGGTATAATCGATTGGACCGAATTGAAATTTGACAACTTTGACCGAAAGACTGGGAAGCTAATGACAATGCATCAGGCCTTACACCCAAAAAAATGATTTAACCGTTTGCATGTACCAAAAGTGATGGTGGCAGAGGACTCCTGCAAATAAAATAGACTGGAGAAAAGCATAGCTTGAATGATTGCATCAGGAAAAGTGACGAGCCTTTGCTAAAAAGAAGTTAATCAGGGGAAAATCTTGAAGACAAGAAAGCCGATAGCGAATATTATCGAAAATCGAGTAGGAAAACTGGAAAACCAAGCCTATGCATGGCAAATACTTGAAGGATAGAGAGGGAAAAGCCGATCAAGAACTTGCGTGCAGCTAGTTAAGAGCAGGGATGTTGAAGAAAGAAACTTAGAGATTCATTTTGGCAGCTCAAGAAAAAGCTCTATCAAAAAATTGCATGAAAGCAAAAATTCGATATACAGGGTGTTCAAAAAGTCTGGTAACAAGGCAGATATCTCAAAGCTGCCAAAATCAGTAGGCGAGATCTGATGAGTGCGGTTTATAGGTAATGGGTGGGGGGAATTCATTGCCGCACTCTAATTTGACCCCCAAATTGGCCCCAAATTTAAGGTCATCCATTTGCTAACCCGAAAACTATTAAAGATAGAGAAAAATTTCCAGTTGCTACCCTGTAGAGCAACACAACATTAGTCTAAAAACAATTTTTACTCGCACCGAAAGATTTTGAAAAATGGGCGACAAAGAGTCACAGAAGGAAAGAAAATTCCCAACGGTGTGCTTCAATGCAATTCAAATGTGTTAGAAACCTCAGCCAACCAGGCCATACAACCTGATTCGGTCTGTATGAAAAATTAAATTATTAATTATAATAAATATTGTAATTGACTCTAGGAATTTTAGTGTCTTCATTTCGTCACTTAAAGAGTTGAATAAATTATGAAATATTCGTGATGAAATATTTCAATAATTGATCAATAAGATAATAATGAACTTATAATATAATTTTCAAACAAATGATATAAGATCAAATACTGAAATAAATTAGTTATCATTTGAAATTTATAAGTTTTGTCCTTTTCTCGTTTTTGTGGAATACTTTAAGTTACTGATTGATAAATAATAATTATAAAGTTGTTTAATAATCCTTTTGTCTCTTACTCTTCAAACCAGATCTCTATATAGCCAACGTCATATTATTATTTTTTTTACAATGTCCGTCTGTCTGTCCGTCCGTCCTCTTCATAATTTCCGCATTTTTTGAGGTTGAAGGTTGAAATTCCGAATGTAGCTTACTATGGGCATGTGCACCTTCACTATTTAGTTTGGTTTTGATTGGCACACTGGGGTCGGAGCTTCGGGGGCGAAAATTAGAGGGAACCAAAAGGTCTACGCGTATTTATGCATATAAAGGAGTGAAATTCGGTATGCAGATTCCTCTAAGCAAGATCAACATTACTATGAAGTTTGGGACAAATTATCCCAGTGGGGTCGGAATTGTGGGGGTGGCAGTTACTGGGTCTTTAGAACTATGGCAACATAGGGCATGTCATATATCATTCGATCGGAAATGATGAGAAACGAAAGAAGATAGAGCTCTTTTACACTTTCTGAATACTACGTTCGAGAAAATCAATTTTTGATTTAAAAAATTGGTGAAGGAGGGGTAAAATGAGATAAAAGGGTAAAAATAGATGATCTCAGGGCTTCCGCTACTTTCCTATACCTTTCTCGGGAGGATTAACTTCTTGTTAAATACTGTAATCCGAAAACGTCTTATTAAGAGAAAACTTACTATTTATTTTTACTTAAAAATTGGGCGAAATTGATATTGTAAAATTAACCAATTTTGGATATCACTTATATTAATAAAGAAATATTTCGGGTTAAGGTTTTTAAGTTATTCCTATTTATGCCCGCATTTATGACGTTTTTAGGCGTTTGAAGCGTTTATTCCCAGTTGTAACTTTTTAATTTTATTTTTAATTTTTTGGTCTTATCTAAAATATCTTATGCTATGAAATTTGGTTTATTCGGTTTATTCGTCGGGACTCAGTTATCAAAAAAGAAGTTATCAGGTTATTAACGCGTTTTTTTTTCTTCAGCTTATTTGAATAAATATTTTAATTCTTTTTTAATTCTTTTTAATTATTTATCCAATTCAATTTTCCTTTTCTTTAACACTGTTTACACTGATTGGCCAGATTGTTATGACAATCCCATCATTTGGGCCACCTTTTGCCATTAATACTGCGACGATTCTTCTTCGCATTAATCCACGAGATGTTGAAAGTTAATGCGAGGAATCTGACACCATGCCTGATGAATAGCACTGTCCAGATGTGCGAAATTCGATGATTGTGGAACCAGCTGCCTGATGGCTCTTTCAACTTCGTCCCACAAATGCTCAATTGGATTGAGATCTGGTGATTGTGGGGGCCAATTAAGCAAGGTAAAGTCTACCTCATGTTCTTGAAACCACTCCTGCACAATGCGAGCACCGTGGCATGGCTTATTTTCTTGTTGGAAGAAGCCAGCCATCCCCATTGGGATAGCCATCAACATGACAGGATGAACTTGATCAGCAACGCTACTTATGTATGTTGTGCTATTCATACGTTGTTCCACACGAAATAAAGGTCCAAATCATGCCAGGAAACCATGCCCTAAATCATAACATTGCCACCACCTGCTTGAAGGGTTGTTCTCATGCATGTGTGGTTCATGCTTTCATGCTCTTTTCGCCAAATTCTCACTCTGCCATCTGCATGAGTTCATCGGACCACATGTTTTTTTCCATGCTCGACTGTCTAACCCTTGTGTTCCTGTGCGATTTGGAGACGTTTTATCTTGTTAACCTTCGGCTTCCATATTCCATATGATGCAGTGTACGGCGAATAATGCCTTCAGAGATCATTAGAGAGGATCCCTGATTAAGATCTGAGGTAATTTGATGCACTGTTATCTTGTTCCAGTCTTGCCGCTCTCCGTTCTGCCCGAACATTGATTAGTCGCCGACGGCCACAACTCGCACGTTCAGATAGTTCTTCCGGCTGGCAGTCCAGTCTTTAAACACTTTGACAACAGCTGCTCTTGAATATTTAACGAATGCAGCTGTTTTGCTGATACTCGCTCCATGGCTCCGATCGCCAACAATCATCCCACGTTCAAAGACAGTTAAATCGTGTTGTTTACCCATATGTTCCGAAACAAATCATCACTTATACTGTCGTGATAAACAACTGCTTCCCTGTTTAAAATGGTCTGGCCCTCAGACTTCAGCGCGAAATCGTAGCTAATTTGCCTACAAACGTGAGGTGGTCATAATAATCTGGCCAGTCAGTGTATATAAGGAAGACATCCTATGGTATTCCCATCGGTGACAACAAACTATGGATTCTTCTGGAAATTATTTTGAGAGGTGTTGAATTTTACTGTGTTCCCTGGACACTAGATTACTTTATTAAACGCTGATTGCCTTATTAAACGTTGATGCTTATAGTAAGAATTTATATTCCCCTGATCCAGATCAATTTAGTGGTGACAATCTTAAAGAACATCCAATCGCTTTCAAACATATATTCTGGAATTGTAGTAAAAAAAAATAGTTGCCTGAATTCCACAATTCCTCGTAGTTGTTTTCCCATTAACTATGAAGAAAAGCCTCTTACTGAATGCATTTTGACATTTTCTTTCTGCACATTTAAATGCTCTGTATTTGCCTTCTTATTCTTAAATCAGCTTATAAAACTTCCTGCATGAAGAATTCTTCTATATAATTCCATTAGATTTAACTTTCTATTTGGATATAACTTATAGTTGCACACATTGTCGGCCGGCTAGTAGCGGAGAAGCCCGTAGGCTTTCCAGTTTCTTGAATCGCCAGGTTTGAATTCCGCCGGAGTCATGAAGTTTGTGTTGTTCCTGAAATGAATTTTGATTTGTAGATTTGTCTCAGGATATTGTTAAGATATTAGTCAAGTGAAAAGGAGCAAATCACCTAGATGTCGACGCGCCCAAAAACCTAACAATTAACCAACCGACCAATTAAGCGCATCGCCCTCGGTTTTCTCAGTGGTTGCGTGATCTCCTCTGATTTCCGAGTACGCGAGTTCGATCCCGGCCGAGGACGACGAGGATTTTTCAGGGGGAAATCCTGAGATCACGCACTTCCTTCGGAAGGGAAGTAAAGCCGTTGTCCCGTGTCGTCGTTTGCCGGCTGCACGTTAAATAACCCTTGCGAGGCAAAATTTGCGGCCCCTATAACGCCGTCCTGAAATAACCATAGCAGTTGAAAAGGACGTTAATACCAGACAAACCAAACCAATTAAGCGCACACTGTTTTTTCATATCGTACGTTCATACATGTATTTTTAAAATCGTTTTCGTAAAGTACCGGTGATCACAATTTTAGTTTTTGTAGTCTACTACTAAATAAGTCTGCAATAGACTTTGGAAAGTTTATCACTTTTTGAATCTCAACTTATTCATTTCAAATTAAACTTGAAAATGTAAGATCACCGGAATTTAAATGGGATGCCCTTAGTTGTAAAGGTCTTCAATTACCTTCGCATTTTGTTATGTTTGATAAGACGATCGATCAAGATGTAAGTAGTACTTCTAGCTCTTCAGTTTAAGAACTGCCTATTTTTATTGCCATAAACGTCGTAAATAGAGAGCGAGGGAGAATGGGTGCACATAAACCTGTAATTAAAGTAAAGATCGTCATCCAGCGATTTCATATTGCTGACAATAAAGGGAAGGGGGAAAACCGTGACCGTTAAAGGTGTGGAGAATTGAGAGGCGAAAGAGAAAAAGAATCACTCCTAAGGCGGCAATGACTGCAAGTAATCCTCTTCTTCAGTAGCTTATAAAAAAGTTGCTAAACTTAATTGATGCCAGTTTAATGAGAAATTGTTCTCCTTTTAATACGTCTGTTCTTTCTCTATCGATCCCTCAACTGGGTCCCCATTTTTTTTCGTGGCAAGCAAATTTTATTCTTGAAAGATTTTTTTTTTCGTTTTAAATATTAGAAAGTAAAGCTTTTTTACTGCTCAAGTTAGATTATTTAATTATGTAAGATTCAGTTTTTTATTTTTAAAGCTGCTTTTCTAAGACGAATTTCTAGTAAAAGCAAAGCTCGTGATGTTATTAAAGTTTACAAAGTAAAAAAAAAAAAGCAAAACTCGCGTTAAGATTTATTTTAATTATAAGCTCATTCAAATTGGCAGGAAAATAAAATATATTTTCAAAATGCCGTTAAAAAGTTGCCCGTTTTAATATCCAAGACGAAAATATTGTATTTTTTTGGGAAGTAGTTTGAAGAAGAATGCGCATATTAAATTCGCGAATTAAAAAAAACTGACTGTCTTGACGAGACGCTTAATATTGTCTTCTAAAGGCTAGAGGCAAATCCTAGAGTTTCTAGCTGCTCATATTTACGTAAAGTTCGACAACCTGTGCACTATACACTAGCCATGTTTTCAAACCGTTTGATTAGGGTCAATGTACAAGGTTTAACCAAATAGGCACTTAAGCTTAATAGATCGACAATGATAGTAGTTTTGAAATTGATCTTATGTTAAAATGGATTTTTAACAAAGAACAAAATGCAAGAGATATTGAGGGCAATGATCACTGTAAGCGGATGCTGTAAATGCATAGAAACCACATAGAGAATCAGGATGAAGATGCTAAAAAATATGTATAATAAAATACTTGTTTGGCAGTATACCACAAATACAAGAGAGGAAAAACTCAAAATATACAGGATGAGCAAAAAGTCTGTACCTGATAAAGAAGTTTTATTCAGCATTAAAAAAAATACGCTACATAAAAAGATATTGTAATATTTACTGTGTAAGCCTAATCTTAAGAGATTTTATGCGTATTGTACGTTACAGCTCAAGAGTTCCAGATGGCGCTGATTTTACAATATGAAAATGATGTCTATAAAGCATATTTTAGTTTCATGAGGCAAAATCTGTGGTTATGTTCAAGGATGTTTAGAAAGGAGCCTGGACGCAATCCTCTAAATGCTGAACGCATAACAAAGATAAATTTAAAGAGGCAAACGCATTAATAGCCATAACAAAGAATGGTAGATCTAAGACTCTTCCTGAAGCTTTTTATGTAATTTTCGAAAATCAGCCCATCGTGCCTCAAGGAAACTTGCTGTACTCCATCTAGCGAATCATGAGAACTGTCAATCAATTGTTAATCATGGAAACATGCTGAAGTATTATTTAGCCTCGTACTGTAGTTGCTGTTAAATGAATTACTTTTGCAAAATTGATAGCCCTTAAAAATTAATTTTCCTCAGAAGAATCGAAATATTTTCTTGTTTAACATGTGCTCAAGCTAAATGCCCAACAAAACGCACCTTTAAGCAGGAAATATTAACGATAAATAAAAGACCTAAATATGCAACGAGGCTAAGGTAGCCGCTGATTGGCCGATGAACTTATCCAACTTCATGATCACGTGATCTATTGCAGGAGGAACGATTCTCATGATTCGTCTGTAAGCAACATATTACAAAAAAATGTTTGTATCTAGCGTACTTTTTTTAAATATAAGTTTTCTTTAATATGTAAAATCTTTACGCTCACGCTATATAACTTTCGGAATGAAATAAAGTCTACAAAAAGACAAACAGTAAAAAAGATCTAAAGTAATGATATGATATTTTCCATGTAATAAAATGTATAGATGGAATGTACTTTTAAGTTCGATAAAAGAAAATTTGACCACTCGGATGTCAAACGTTGGAGGCTTTTTCTAGAAGAAATTCTACGCAGATGTTGACATTCGATGACCTCAAGTCCAGATGATAACGCAGTCTTAGTTGAAAGATGACTGTTTTATTGGTACCAAACTATGGATTCTCTTCATAGATGCTAAACAAGCTCTCACATGTGTGAAGAGACTCCAACGTTTGGCCCCTACATAGCAGTCATCTTACCACCATATGAGATTAATTTTACTTTCCTTTTTCAACTTAAGTAAAACAAAACAAGATAAGAGGAAAAGGGCTTTTTCAAACCAAGCTTTTATATTGCTTTATTTAGTGGCAACAATAAAGCTTAATTCTGCAACAATAAACAACAGATACATTTAACTCTCGCCATAACGAATTATCCAATTGTCACAACAATCAATTCGTAGTAATGAATTTGTACCATTAGAACACGAACCAGTGAACCGATTTGAAAATTTTTTTCTTTAACATAAATTGTCATCGATCCTGTATATGTGTGTCAAGTTCCAGCTCCCTAGCTTGTCGGGAAGTTGGTTTAATATTGATTACAAGATTTGGCCTAAACAAACTAACATTGCAAGGTTAATACAAGCTTTTAAAAAATAAGATCATTCATACTGGGAATAGACAAAAAAAGAAATGTGTAACCAATGCTGCCATAAACAGTACAAAAAAAACAAGAAAAAATATGTCATAGTGAAAAGTATATTCTATTAAAAGTAAATAATAATTATAACTGGAGATGCTCTCCAAGCATAGGTAATGATTTTTCGATTGAAAAATGGAAGGAAAAATTCTGCGACCTGGATTCGAACCAGGAACCTCGACTATCAAGGCCGACGCCTCTACCGCAGACACCTGGACAGCCAAGCTGTCTCAAGGTGTCTTAAAGACAACCAAGTTGTCATGGTTGAAAAATTGTTGTATGCATGAGAGAGCCTATCCTCTCGCTTCAGGGGCCGCTTCATAAAATTTTCCAATTATCATTTTTTGCAGTATTGTCCTGTATATTTTTGCAACACCTTCTGTGCAAAATGTGAAAAATATGAGAAAACTGTTGAGATTTAGTTTTAAAGAAATAAGACTAATTAATATGTTAATGCAGCTGTGGGTATTTTCTATCTTTCCGTTGATCTAGTTTTAAACCATTTCTATTTTAGACATTCTAATATTAAGTAGGAAAAAAAGCATTGCGTTATAAATTAAATTAAATTGAAGCATTAAGAACCTAAAACTTGATCAATTAAGTTTTTTAAGGGTTTAAACAAAAAAAAGTTTAATACCCTAATTTATCTTTAATTCCATATGATGTTGTTAAAAGTATTCGTTTTTAAAATGCAGAGAAATAAAACTTGAACGAGACATTTTATGACGAGAGCAGTAAAAAAACGTTATCCCAAAAACTTTAAGGGGTACTAATTTAGGCTGAATACTTAAAATTCAATTTAAAAAAATATATCTACAAGGTAAATACGTGAAACCTTAGTAAACTCTTTAGCATGTTTTGTTATTCCACGTGTTTGGCAAAGGGAAATGTAGAAAAAAAAAAAGACCGAAAATTTTCCACTACTTGCAGACGATTAAAAGCGCTGAGTGAGATGCTTAAAGTTGAGATCGATCTCTCCCTTCAACCTTCATTTTATTTTGAATTTATGGTGAGGCATTTAATTTCCAGCCCAAACTGCATGGCGCCCAAGGTTTCTCTTTACAAGGACTGTGCACAGCGGCGTAATTTCGAATGCGGAACGAATTGTATCACAATAGCACAGGGCTTGTAAACATGGAATGAAGGCCTAGGATAAAGAGAAACTCAAAACTAATTGATCATCGGGTGGTGTCAAAGCATGAAGTTGTTGAAATAGATCCGAAGGAACATGAGATAGCGATGCGATCTGTTTGCGGTTGTTTTGATCGACTAAATAAATGTCATTCCACAATGGCAGGATTTTCCTTTCAGGATTTTCCTTTCCATTTGATTAAAAGGGTTAATTAACTTATAAATTTTTAAGGCTATCTGTACTGCAGTATTGCTGCAATTTAGTAATAGTAACGCTTATTCTTTCAGTGCCCGAATCAAAATTCGCTTCGATATAATTATGGACTCTCTATAACTTTAGAATTCTACAACGGGTTGTGTGTTATTATTCTCGCTACATAACAAACACTTTTAATGGAACTCGTGAATAGTTAATATTTATTTATAATGTACACGGAAATGAAGCAAAGATGATTCTTTCGTATAAATTATGAAACGGAGAAAGTTTAATATGATATAAGAATTGCAATCGGTGGCTGTTGTGATGTTTTGCTTAAAAATTTCTTTTAGATATCAAAAAATGAAACAATTTTACTACTAAAGTTTCTCCTTTTTAATGTACTTATTAAAACGAAGTTAGCATGATTTTATTTTAATACCGACATCGAAAAGGCGATGGTTGTTATCGATTATGTTAAAATAATGTTAATAATTATGTCGACATAGGGATGCGGTTTCATTAATTTATTTATTTTTTGATAGGAATAAAATGTTCGATAGGAATTCCTGCTAGTCAAATGTTTTTCTTAATACCGTAAAATTTTGAATACACGCCCGGGCGTCTATTTGTTTCAATGGTCCGGACCCCCCCGGCGATTAATCGAGACCCAGCGTTTATTTGAGACCCGGCGTTAAGTGCTATTCCCAAAACGCTTGCGTGCTATTCCCAATAACAGGGTGTCCCAAACAATTGCGTAAAATTTCCTGATTTTTCCCGGTTGATCATGTAATTTTCCCTGACCAATTTTTCGTTCCAATTTCGCATTTTTTGCTGATTGTGTAAAATTCCCTGACTTTTCCCGGTCGCTGGTCACCCTGCAATATATTCGACAAAGTTTTGAATTGCAATTTAATAAAAAAAGTTTTTTGTAAGTGTTTGTGCTTTTAAGGTGTCTCTTAATGGTTTCATGGATGTGACATTTATATGAATCCCATACCAATAATCTTCTAGTAAAAGAAAATCTACCTAAAAATCGATTTATCTAGTCAATTGTTAGATCATTGTGGAGTATTTTGCGTGATTTTCTTCTACAAATTCTGTGTTGCATTAATTGCAATATTCCTAAATTAACAAATGACTTCGTCTGTAAGGTCAAGCGCAATTTTTTCTTCGTAAATTAATCGAGAACTCTGGAACAGTAATTTTTTTTTAGAATTCTCGTTTATATAGTAATTAAATAGAAGACTATGAAAATCAATAACGAATCTAATACGTTAGTAATATATTCAGGAACGTTTAAAATTTTATTTCTTACGAGATTTGTAGTTTTCAAAATGTTCTCTCTTCTTGGTTAGAGTTCTATATTGAAATGAGTTTTGTTATTGGATTTTGCTATTTGAATGCATTATTTACCAATTTAAAGCAAATTACTTTGTTGTTTTTTTTTTAATTTTAAACTATTGCATTTTATTTGTCTTTTAAATGTGAATTAATTTATAAAAAATAAATTTCTCCATTATCATACACGAAAAGGTATTTACCTTTCATTAAACAACCTTCTCAAGAACATTTTCAATATTGGATGAACCCTAAAATATTATAACGTTCATTACTGTGCGAACAGATCAAGTCACTATAAATTATCGGTATGTCCATTAGATAATATTCAATAGTATAGATTATCATGAAAATAATGTATACCGAAAACAAAAGAAAGATCTTTGTTAATCTAGTTCCATCTACGAGCGTATTAATGGATTGTTTGCGTCACAATGATTATATCAGTACATATCAATTTAAATTTTTATTGACACGGCTACAAATAGATATATGGTTAATTAGTTAAAGGGTAGAGAGTGGCCCATTAAAATCTATTCAAAGTTGTAATATTATTCTTTAAGTTAATGATCCCTTTAAAATAGAAACTAATGGAAATTTTCAGTAAACGGAATATTGCATAAAGTCACTTTAGCGCACAAACTTGACGCAAAAAATTGGCGCAAAAAATTTATTCCTCTTAAACAAATAAATAGCGTGGTAATAAATTGGAATTATTACAAAATTCATTTATTCCTCCACGTATTCTGTTTTTCAGTGGTAATAAAGTGGAATGAATTAAGCAAGGAGATGAAGATGAGATTTCAAATCTGAATTTTCGTATTGTAAAATCTGAGCTTTAATATAATAATAGATAACTGTTAATTTAAATGAACATTGCCCAAAGTTAACAATACTTAATGCAGCCTCGGTAATCTCCTTGTATTGCTGTAGCTTAATTGAGACACACATGCATCATCATACTGAATGGTGAGTTTCGATGGATTTCGTCCTTTCATTGTTCAAGGACCGAATGAGAGAACGCTCTTCTTTATTGCATGTTCTAGGGCAACCATCTTGAAATTACTGCTGCGCCTGGTAATATTATTTCAGGATTACTTCAAAAGAAATGTGCAATCATACACGGTTTCTATTAAAAAATAGACACTTTCAATTTTGTAAAATAAAAAAATATATCTAGTCAATTTTTTTTGAGTGTTAAAATAGAGCGGTTCTTTTAATGTTCTAGGACTATATTTTAGATTGAGTCTTTATCTAATATTTCTCTGAAGACGACGTTGTCGTCGAAATGCGCATAGAGACGTTAAATAATTTTGTGGAAATAATGGTTTCCTTATACAGTTCACGTTTCAGATGTTTTACATGACAAATTAATCAAATACGATAACCCAGTTCTCTGTCTATTCCCAGATTATTTTTTTTTTTTGCATAAAGACCAATGTTTTGAAATTTATTGCTTTAATAATATATAGACTGCCTTTTTAGGGGACGTTTCCATATCATGCGTTTAAATGTCGCTATACAATTGTTACCAAGTATGTTTTTGTTAATTCCAGCTCAGAAAATCTCTCCTCGACCGTAGCTAACGTAACGGGTACTTACGTGATGCGTACAACCCGACCTATGTAGTCACAAAACTTTCTTCCATATGGAAACAATGAAGGTTACACTGTAAATCGGCCTACTAAGGTCGGATGACTTTTCTGTCTTTTTCGTCGTCTGCGTGTACAACAGTACAATAGCAATACAATTATTAGAGTACCACGAGTAGTTGAGTAATCGAGCCTCGGCAAAGCGATCGTAAATTTCGCTTGCCCACATCAACGATGCTTAAAAGATAAACAGAAAGTAATATAAGAAACATCAGGCACGGCTAGTCACTGGATGGGTGACCATCCGTGATTCACGATCTTCACCCCCCCCCCCCCCGGCTGCTGGGACCATCATACAGCATTCGTCGGCTTCTAGCCATACAGGCCCTGGATGGACGTATTGGATTACCAGTACAAATAAATAAATATTTTATTCACTCATGACTCGTCACCACGAATCGATTGTTATATCGCATGCCATATAAAGCGATAAAAAGATAGACCTCGACACGGAAAAATCATCTGACCATCCTAATCCGAGCAACAATCCAACCTTCATTGTTTCTAACAAACGAAAAAATACTGATTGTTAAAATCGAAAATGGAAACAATAAGGGTTACATTGATGTTCTAGTACACTGTAAAATAGAAATATACGCTCGCGCGTATAGATGTTTTAACCACTTGTAGGTGTGTTCTTCCCATTGCTTCCTAGTAACCCAAAGTTTAGATATGAGGTAAAACATAGCTTGTAAAGGATTGTGGGTAATACTATTGTTTGCTGACTAGGGCGAACGAATAATTTAATGGTGAGTTAAGTTGCTTTTTTATTTGAGGGAAATCTCGAGAAAGTAAATTTTCTTCAACAAGACGTTTGGTTTATCGTCATTCGATGACATTTCGCATTTCTATGATGCCATTTGAAAAATTTTAATGGGAGTCTAATAGTTACAAGACGGTTAGTTCGATTTCAATAACATTTTACTCAGTTAAGCTCAGGAGTCTCCATCGAATAGCAAAAACAATATGAAAAAAATTAAACAGTTTTCGAGAGGACATACAGACGGATAAACAGACAAACACACAAACAAATAATAATGCATATGTGATTTTCAGCAGATAAAACTTGATTGTAAAATATATTAAGAATTAAAAATTTTTTTTTTATTATAAAAAAATATGAAAAAATGAAAGCTAAATTAAGCTTTCAAATGCAGAAATGATGTTACCTGAAAAAAAAAGAATTCGATTTGAAGTTCTTGCAATTCTGAGAAAACACTTAGCGATTTTTTTTCTTGCCTTGAAAAAGAAAGAATTTCTTTGGGGGTTTCCATAAAGTCTCCTACAGGTCACATGGACGGTTGGAACCACTCCCAACGGGCCGATTTTGTGAGTTTGTGCTTTTATACAGTTGATGCTGATTATTCGAAATTGAACTCAGCGGCTACGAATACGATTAAAAATATTTGTTTTTCACGTTTCCTAATTCTTTTTTATTTCCTGGCTCATCGTTTGCATTAACTTCATTCTTTTCTTGTTCATAGTGGAAACAGTTTTATCTCACATCAGGCGGCTAAAGATTTGAATTTCGTCCGCTATTTTGAAATCCACTCGATCTGGCAGAGAATCCGGTCTCGCTGTGCGCGATTGATCAGACACAATGAGTAAAGCGGTCGTTACTTTTAGACAGGATTTTCGAATGGCTACAGACTCAAACAGACTCAAACGATTACATTTAGTCGATTGAAAATATTGCGCACGTTAAGATTTTAATATTATTGAGCCCATTATTACTCCTTTCAATAACTAATTAAAAGCTTATTATATTTTTTAGAACATATATTATGAATTGATTTGGGAATTCATGTATGCTTTGCACAAATTTTTATGTTTTAATTCACAAACCTTCAATCTCATCGCTTTTTTAATCCCTAACTTAAATTTTATCCACATGAAACAACGATGCTCTGGTTTAGTCTCCCCAAGCTGAAAATTACGTTTCCTTTTGAATTTAATTATACGGTAAATTTAAACAATCTATTGTGCATCTTAATTATTTTTGTTTCTAAGGGTCTTAAGAAAATTAAAATCAAACAAGGCTAAATTGGAAGAAAGTATTTGGGAAAGGGGCGCTCCATTAATTAAATCTCAAGACGAAATTAACTATTAAACCGTAGGCCGTTCCGAAAAGTAATGTCTCCTACTTCTTTTTAAGATTGCCTTCGATGTCAAAAGCGGATATTGCTAATATATATTAGTAAATGTTGAACTTTCCCGCTTGAATTCCGTTAAGTTTTGTTATCGTGCGGCAGATGGTAGCAGAGGAGTAGTCTGAGAAAACTGCGCCTGACATGGAAGTACGTGTGAAGCAAAAGTGTGTAATTGAATTTCGCCGTAACCAAGGAGAGGCAATTGCCCCTCCTTCCCCCTAAATTAAGCTTATATACAAATTTTTGATTAATGGTTAAAAAAAATAAGATTAGACGAAAATGCAGCTGAAAATTTATCCTATCAAACAATGTTAATCTGCTCTTTGTATCTTTTGTAGTCTTTGTGGGAATAAATAGGAGGCATTACTTCAGTGTGACCATTGTATTTTCTGATTTAAAATGGAAGTTTAATGAAATAATGGCTGAAGTTTGGACCCTAATTTAGCAAGGGGCACACATCTTACAAAAAGTTTTTTAAAACCCATCTTCCTTCAATTTTACGCATTTTTTAATCAGCGAAAATCATATTATGGATTTTTTCATTTTCCTGAGCGTGTCGAATATATTCATTTCTTAGGTGTTCAATTTGATAGATTTCGATTTATTTATTAGTTTGTTCCATATGAAATAACCATTTTTGTAGTATATGAATATTTATAGCATTTTTCTGCAGCATAGCCATCAATTCTATCAGGATGTCCTGCATAGGATGTTCATAGCTTGACAAAGTGTTTTGTAATAAATTGAGTAAAGCAGTCTAAATCAAGAAGGGTTTCTGAATAAAAATTCTGAAACCATTTATTATAACTGTAAACTGCTGTAACTCCTCTCTTACGTGCACTTGAAAAAAGGCGGGAATAAATGCCGAAACTAATCGTGTCTAATTAATTTTCCATCCTATTATATTGTGAAGCCTCCATTAAATTGGTAATAATTTTATTACCTGTGATTAATTTATTAATCGAAACGTTGTTGCATATTATCCAGACAATAACGGAATGGGGCGAAAGTTTGAAGAATGATAGCTTGTTGTATTGAGAGCGATCAATTCTCTTAAAGATAGAGCATTTCGATCTTGAGATATGTCAATTCATATTGCCTTTGTGTACATTAGCTTTGAAGTTCCATTTACGAGGATCATGGGGCCGAATCATAGGAAAAACAACTCTAGACCCTGATGGTACCGCCTCCAAATTTCACTGAAGTCACAAAACACTCCGGCAATTATTGGTCACTGGACATTCGCCAGGTCTAGACAAGCACAACGGATCTCCCAGCGTGATTCGTCAATACACAGAACCTTCTTCCATTGATCAAAGGTTTAGTGATGATTTTGATTCCACCATTCTAAACGATATCAAACTTTGACAAGTATGTTCAACGGCTTTTGAGCCGCTGCACGACTATGAAATCACCACCATCGTTGCGGATGGTTCTCGTATATGCTGAGCACACTGGAAGTCGTATGCGTTGTTGACCCTCGCAAACTATTTCCTTTGATAACACGTTCGGGTTTCGCCAGTCTGTGTATGCCAGTTGCTCGGGTCTACCAAATTTATGGAGGGGTTCATTGCTTCCGTGACTTTTCCACTCCCCTATTACATCTGAAACTGTGCAGAAATCTTTGAAGGAATGACCAAATTTGTGGGCTTCTGCAATCATGGACTCCATTCTTTCCGCGCACTCATTGTAATGGTAGAGCACAGCTTAAATCTGGGTCTCAGCTTATATCTTAAATGTGTACCAAGTCATGAGGGCCAGTTAAGCTTATGGGTATGCGGACAATTTCAGCTGTACAGAGTATGAGCATGCAAAATGAATTCTTAGGAGGCTCTGTGATAATGGCTTACAGGACCGCCGCCAAATATTCCAACATTCAAATACGGGTTTCATTAAGTTTTTCTAACTTAAAATTTACCGCAATAACTATATGTTAAGATCGCCGTTAGTTTAGGTTAACCAAAAAAGTTACACACTTCCAGAGAAATGCAATGGTCACAGTATACGTATAGAACCAAAGGGAGTCATCCATTAAATTTTCCTAGAATTGTGTGAAACAATTTGGAGTATAACTGTTAAGAGTTCGACATTATGCATAAGAAATTTATTTTTGCCGTTTTGACAGTCCAGAAGCTGAAAGCATTGGAGTTTTAGGCTCTGCCTCATCCGCTTCAACTTGGCAGACTCTACCCACTTTTTTCAAACATTTGAATACTTCCTCAGAAATAAATTCTTTCCCAATCAGGAGATTGTAGGGAATTTTGCAACATTATGGAGATGCCTGCAACTATATGTTGCAACCGTATGTAGCGAATCGTGGGTAGAGACGTTGAAAAATGGACGAGCATCGATCCTTGATGGAAATAAAGTCTGAACTCTGCAGGAAAGGTCATGTTCATTCTTCTAGAATTGAATGGACTAATTTTGTAGCAATATAAAAAAAGAATGAATGTTGAATTGGAGCTCTGAGAGGACAAAGATTTCGTAGTAATAATGAGCTCAAGGAAGGTGCATTCTTGCCTGAAGACAACTAAAATATTTTGTCCTGTGAATCAACAAGTTAGCGCAACGATATGAGAAATATAGTGAAAAGGAAGGTAAAAGCCATTTTTGCCTCAATTCAGTTATATAAAGTTTTACTTAAAATCGTATACACTACTTAATTTTTATTTGTTTGTATTTTATTTTAGAACTATCCTCGTAATTTATACAACTTTCATCTTCTCCCATCACCAATTTCTTTTTGGTAAATAAAAAAAACCGATATAGAGATTAGCGTTTCTCAAAAGGTTAGAAAGATATCTATATGCAAAAGCCAAAAGTCATGGAATAGCGGTATGCAAATTGACCAATGCTGTCACTTACACATGACGACATGAACTAATCCAAAACAGCATATAACGGTTTTGTCCATTATCACTTTATCTACATAAATTCCTGTCGTTGTGAAATTGGCATGGCGACGAGATCTATCTAAAGATCTCTTATTGTTGCTACATAAATCATTTCTCTTCGTGTGGTTATTGGGAATTTTGATACTTTTGTAGATCACATACGGGTGCATACGTAATTTTCAGGTTTGCGTCAATTGTATTTTCTAATTAGGAGAGATAAGAGATTGCTCAAATTTATTTCAGAAGTTTGAATTTTTATCTGTGGATTTTTCGAAATCTAACTCTTTGACTGAAAAAATTCGGTTTCGTAATTGCTTCATTGGTTTCGGATTGTAGATTCGAAATGGGACTCTTTCCCTGCCATCTACTGATGAAAATCATTACGAAGCCCGATGCGGTTTCAGCTTTTTAACACAAGGCGGTAGTATAAGGCGGAATAAAAAGCTCTGGATAGCTCCTTATCCAGAGCTTTAGAAAAAAAAAAAGACTTTTTATTCTGTTATCTACTGGAGCAGATATTATACAATCCATTTATAAAATTATGTTTTCTTTATTCTTTTAATATCAAATTTCATAATACAGTTTTTATTAAAATTTAAATTGATAATATTTACATGCCATTCATAAACAATTTTTCCGAAGAAGCTGAATATTACCCAAGGAAGTTTGTATAATGTTAAAAAGAGACAGCAAAAGAAATCGAAAAAATTCACTAAAATGATTGCCATAATAACACAAATTGAAGGCTGCTGTTTAGATGGGTTAAAAGTGACACTCTTTATTTTAACATATCGCTTATTATATAGGCTGTATGTTATTAAACTGTTTGTTATTGCATTGTAATTCAAATTGAGTAGGATCCCCTAACTTTCCCGAAAGAAGTCGGAAACCTGGTCACGTTAATTTTTTTGAATTTTATTAGGAATTATTAGGAACCTTGGTGAAATTATTTATTCATAACCTTTTAATGTGATCAGTAAAGCAGAAAGAAATATGAAGAAAAAAATTTTGGAACTTCGATTTGGTCCTCTACGGTCGAAAATGGTGATAAGCAGACTAAAATTTGCTTTCAAACAGAATAATAAGAGCCGTCTTTTCCCTCAGCAACTGATTATTTTAACAATATATGTCCAGGGCCGTAGCCAGGACGTTATCTTGTGGGGGGAGGGGGTCGATTTTCAAAAATTCCGGACCTTTTTTCAAAAATTCCACTGAGTCGGACCTTTTTCCATAATGGGTTGGTCGTCGACCCCCCCTTGACTACGGGCCTGATGTCTGCCTAATCTCTAAACGCTTATCGAAAATATACTATCTCGTATAATAAAAGAACCCTATAGATTCTATTGTGACCCACGATATCCCATCGATTTTGTCTGGAATTTGCTGGTCAGTGCCCAACAAGCGAGACAAGTAAAAAATCATAAACTCAAGAATCATGATTCCGTTTCTAGCAAATACATTCCCATAGGACCTGGAATACAATTTTTTTCGAAATTAGAATTATTATTATAAGTTGCCCCATATCAAATTATATTAACCACAAACAGAATTTCTAACTATACTTGATGACTATATAATTCAACTGTAAATGAAGGTTTTATTTTGAAGCTAGGTTAAACTTTATAAGCAGAGTTGTTTCCGGCTGGTCTCCCTTCTATGTTGCCCTCGACAAATTCTTGTCCTAATAAATTGTTATGGCGGAATGGTACACTCGCACAGGCCTACCACGAGGTGATGAAACTGATTCAAAAATGATTTTTTTTTTCTTTTGGTGGTGGGGGAGGAGGGTTGGGGGGCCTTAAAACCTTAATTACTCCAAAATGGCTATTCGCAGCCAAACAATTTCTGTTCAAAAAAGGTTCGTCTCAATGAGAGGAGGTCGTTCATGTCGTTTTCATTGTGTTTGGGTCGGTGAAATGAGTGCTTCTGTTATTTCTTCATTTTTATAAAAAATAAAAACAATTTCTCTAAAAAGATTTAATTAGCCCATTTCTAATTAGCCCATTTCCATGAAAATATGTCATTGCATAGTCTAAGAATCCCTCTGTCACGAAAAAATTGAAAAAAAAGTTCTTCGGGGTGTGGTGCGGGAGGGGGGGGGGGCATAGGGGGGGATCGTTAATAACTCCAAAACGGCTCATAAAAAATAATTCGCCTTAATGAGAGGAGTCCGCACATATCAATTTTAGTGAGTTTGGTTTGTTGGTTTGAACGCTACAGCCATTTTTTAATTTTTAGAAAAAAATTAATATCTCTAAAAAGTCTTAACCAATTGACATAAAAAATATGCTAAGGCACAATTTAAAGTACCCATCCTCTAAGTATGTATAATTTTTGTTCGGTCAGTATGTGCCTTTTCGGAGGAGTTAGCTGCACAATATTGGTCACATACGTATATACGGAATTTTTTTTTTCAAAATTTCAACATATCTTTTCGAATGATGAGTTTTTAAGTCGATTTCAGAAAAAAAAAGATTTTGAGTTTCTGAAACGAACACATAGACCTTCACTCTAAAGCTACGGCCACACAGAGCGCAACGGATCGGACGGACACTGCGCGTCCAAAAAATATGCGCCTTTATCTTAATATATAAAAATCGCGTGTCACGATGTTCGTTCACGCTAATCTCCGAAACCGCTCAACCGATTTCAATGAAATTTTGTGAATGTGTATGGTTGGTTCTAGCTTGAAAGATAGGATAGTTTTGGACCCGATAGGTGACGCTGTTGTCCAAATATTAATGTGGGAAAAGAACGGGAAGCGAAGTGCTGCTCTTTTGTTGAAATAAAGAGACACCTAGCGATCCTAACGATCGTAACGTAAAACGTTACTCCTTTTAACCTTAAACTCAGACATCGTCAAAGAAAGTCTCTGCTTTAACCTCTAACCAGATATGAAGATATGGAAGCGACTAACTGCCTGCCTGCAACTGCTTTCACTACAAGCACGATGGAGATAAAATACATCTCCATCGTGAGTGAAAGTGAATTTATGCTGCTTTTATAATATTTATAGATGGCACTGGCATTTAGCAAAGTATTGTGGAACGAAAACATGCAGCAATTCCAATCGAAAAGCAGGGATTTAAAGAAGTTAATTCAAAGACGAAAGTGAAAAAAGAATGGAGAGAACAGCCAGGGAGGAGGGAGATTATGCATCTAGAGGAAAAAAAAACACACGTTCATCGTTTCATTTAAACGTTTACCTGATGCTATAATTTTTCTGAAGTGTACCACGGATATACGAATATAAACAACGTGTGAGTTTAGCTTTTTTGTTTATCGTTTTTTTATTTAGACTTAATTCAGAGTGTCTGCCCGGCCATACGGAATAATTAGTCAGTGAATGTGCTATTTTGGCAGCAATTAATGTTGATGTTGACGAAATTAACTTTCAGATACAACAGTCGTTGCCGGGCGAACTGATGTCTTTCAAATCAATCGACACTGTCGTTGATGAAAACGAAGCAGTAAATTATCCAACTGAATTTTTAAATTCACTAGATATGCAGGAATGCCACCACACAATCTTCGATTGAAGATTGGGGTACGCCGAAAATTCTGCTTCGTAATTTAAACCCACCCACATTATGCAACGGCTTACGTATGCTCATCAAACGGATCACCGGAAATGTTATTGAAACAACCCTTTTGAACGGGGAGAAAACGTACTGTTGCCATGAATCGACATCAAATGAAACGGCAAAACAAAATCTACGATGCACGTGACTTGCTCATGTATTCTATGTATGTCAAATGCATTAAATATCCGACAACAGCGCCACCAGATAAAAGGCGGTCTACATAAAATGCGGTCTAAAAAAAGTGCGGACTACATAGAAGGTGGTCTATGGCAGGACAACGTCTGCCCGGGCCCACTAGTTCTCTATGTAATTGGCCACACAAAGCTGTGGACGCTACGGACGCGACGTTCTGGACGTTTTATTTGCGCAAATATTTTCTGGACGTCCAAAACGTCCGTCGTGGATGGGCATGCGCGGTAGACCATAATGGTGATGTGTTTATCGCCTGCAGCTAAAACTACGGCCATACCGAGCTGATGCGACGGATGCTATGTTCGCTCCGATTTGTTTAAACTCCTTTTGTTTCATTGCTTATTTGAAGATTTACGTAAAGAGAAGATAAATTTAAGTTTACAAGAAATAATGTTTATTACAATTATAATGAATTAATATAATTAATCCAAATATAAGATAATGACTGAAGAAACACTCCAATATTTCGAAAGACAAATTGAAAAGGGAAGGAAAAAAAAAGGAATCGGGCATGGTCCCCGGTTCGAATCCGGGTCGCGGAATTTTTCCTTCCCTTTTCAATTAGTCTTAATATAATTAATATTTATACTGTAATTAATTAAAAATATTATGATATAACTACGGTATAATTATGCAATATGTTTTTATTCATAGTTTTTCGGAAGACCATATGGACAAGAGTTTTATAATAACAAATATTAATTGCTTTGATTTTTGTTCCAGTCCTTTTCATAGTATATTTTCCAATCTCGTTGGTTTCCGTGCCGAGGCCTTGTGTCTAGGTGTTGGCAGTGGACGCCGCCATGTTCAATCTGAGCACTCAGAAAAGCTTGCTGAGCGTCTGAGCTCAGAATCTGATAGATTCGTTGCGTGCCGAACACGTTTTCACTATTTTTTTATTCTTTTGCATATACTTCTTTTAATGAATTATGCATTTGTATTTATTTAACTATATAATTATTTTTTTCCAAAAAACATGTATTCAGTTGCTCTAGAAACGCCATAATCGTAGAATATTCACACGATTGAAATCACCGAAGCTGCAGGCAATGAGCATATCACCATTGCTTTTCTACTACGAATGCCCGTCCACGACAGGCGTTTTGGACGTCCAGAAAATATTTGCGCAAACAAAACCCTCCTCGACACGTCCAAAACGTCCAGAAGATCGCGTCCGTAGCTCTATGTGGCCACTTACAATGTGAATAGAGGCGCAAATATTTTGGACGCGTAGCGGCCGTTCCGTCCGTTGCGTCCGTCGCGGTTTGTGTGGATGCATCTTAACTTTTTGCTTCGGTGATTTCAAGCATGTGACTATGCTATGATTATGGCGTTTATGAGCAAATAAATACAAAAGAATAAAAAATAATGGCTTTACATAGATAGAAAACTATTTAGTTTCATCGTTAATTCCTGTATTTTTCAAAATATACTTTGAAAAAGAGAGGAACAAAAATCAAAACAAGTCATTCCTTTATCTTAATATTTGGCATTGTAAAGCCTCAGTCCATATCATTCCGAAATACTATGAAAGACAAAATTGAAAGCATTATAACATTTGGCATAATTATAATTAACATTCTTTATTTACGTAAACCTTCAAATAAGCAATGAAATAAACAGATTTGTATACAAATCGGAGCGAAAATAGCGTCCGACGCGTAGCACTCTGTGTGGCCACCCTATGTTGTCCATCGCGTTCGTCCCGTCCATCGCATCCATCGCGTCCGTTGTGTAGCGCTCTGTGTGGCCGTACCTTTAGAGAGTGGTAGGCCAATAAAGAAACTGATTACAATTTGTAAGCATTTACCTCTTCTTGATTTCTTTCCCTGGGCTTTGTAAGTTTTCCATTATCCCTTTGGAGATGCTTTATCAAATAAATAAATAAATAAATAAATAAATTTCACTCTGCCTTTTCATTACACTAGCCTAATGAATGGTTGCCCTTAGTATTTTCTGTACTTCCGTTGAAGTGCCTATACGAATTTTTTACGTAAATTATTAAGCACTAACATAAGTTGATACAGTAATAAATTCAAACCATGAATGCTAACAAGCTGCTCGTTCGGGATAATTAGTGGATGTTATTTTATAATTTGTCTCAAATCGTAATGCCAAATTCGAGGTGCAAGTTCTGTTTTTGTTGACGTTTCAGTTTAATTCAGTCTTAAACTTATTAACAAGTGCTAAAATATTAATTTAAAAGAAAAATATAAACACATTCATATTTGTTTAAAAGTTAAGTTTTATTTAAGGGGATGTTTTTTGATAAATGGTTATTTAGACATGACACGAATACAGGCCTGTACGAATATTTCGCCTTAATTTCATTTAGGATTGTGAAATTAATTATGTAATGAATAGAATTCCTCCCTTTCATAGATTGTGTGTGTCTTCGTTTTCTTCAAACTTTAGCATTCCCTTTCATTTGGAATGGAGTTTTTTATCAACTACATTGCTCTCATATTCCCTCCCTACTACTAAAGATTGATTATTTTTCGGGGAAACTAGTGCTTCTTCCGGATGCTTTCAACTTCTTTTCTCCCCACTCTCTTTCAGCCGTGAACATTCATCGAATAAGTGAATTGCTGGAGGTAATAGCCGCTGGTGAATGCTCAGAGGATAATAAAGAAACCCCAGCAAATCATCTCTGGAGTATTCAAAAAGATAGAATAAAATGATGATCGATCTTTCTTTCCTTTTATTTTTTTTTTATAGTTTCTTTAAATGATATTTTCACTTTGTATATCTTCTGGTGCAGAATTATTTCCACAGTTGTAACAGCGGGCTTTCATCACTTGCCATTGCATGATACTCATGATAAAAGTGCTATAATAGGTTAAATTAATGGTGTGGTCAGAAATTATTAGGTTAAATGAGTCGAATTTTTATGTTTATGAATCTTTTTTTTTATTTATTTTTTTTTTGAATTTTATATCGCTTTAGAAATAAGGATCATTCATAGCAAATGTTGTTCAATCAAATAAATGAACAATGCGCCTGTGAAGTAATGAGAGTTTATTGATTAACAGCAACTGTGTGTTTTAATTTTGACCGCCTATGTGAATCATAATCCCAGGTTAAGCAAGACTGTTTGAATGGAGTGTCAGAAGTTGCACCATAAAGCAAACAGCTGTAAACAGCCGTGAGGAAAGCTGGTCATATGTGTACCAAGACCTAAAAAAAAAGTTTTTGCGAAGTTGATCCTAGCCGTCCACACACATTACGTATATTCTTTGCATTTACAGGTATTCTGCTGTTTTTCGAGGGACTCGCCCCAGTTCCTGGGGAATGAACCATGCAATGGATGACCAATTTTTTCATACTACTACTTATAAAAACAGGTTGTGTCTCCGACGTGAACCTGTGTATTCGAACATCCTCTCTGTCGCTAGTTTTACCTTTTGAAAATTTTATCTTTTTTGACGATATTCAAAACCATGTGTCCCACTTATTTAAGAAGTCCGTTCAAGAATTCAACTGTGCTTACAACACGTGTATGAGAGTGGGGATGTTCGATCTGAGTATATTTTTCTGTTTGGATATACGCACGAGAAAGGATACTCACAAGGTAAGTAATCATTGATACTCGTATAAAGACGAAAATAATTTCGATCTCAAATACAGATTAATCCGGCACACTGGGTCTTTGACAATGGTACTTATCTACTGGATAAAATAGGCTCTATTCATATAACTGAGGCCCGAATTTTGAATTTGCCTAGGGCCCAATGAAATTATAACGCGCAACAAAATTAGAAACTTCCTCTATCCACTTACATGCGGAATGTGTCTTTCACGTTTGAAATATTTGAAATCTGCCTTATGAAAATCCATGATCGTAAGTCATAATTTATACTCTGTCCAACGAAAGAAACTGGGCGCGTCCAGTTAAATTTCCAATTTCAATTATTAAACATTTGTTAATTTTACTTAGCAACAATGTCTAACAATTGAAATCGGAAATTTAGGCTGCGTCTAGAAAGTAACTGCGTAACGACCGCCCGATTGCCATGTCACTTGGGCCGGCCAGGTGGCCGAGAGGGCTGGGGCGTAGGCTTTCTAGTTCTCGAGTCCGCCTGGTTGTGGGTTCGAATCCCACCGTGGGCATGGATGTTTGTGTTTGTCTCGGGTTGCGTACAGATATAACTGTGTAAAAAGGCGCAAAATGACCTTAGTAGTCGACGCCGAAATTTCTAATGAACCAACCAACCATGTCACTTGGTATGATCGCACACGGTCGCGTCTGGTCGCGGTGGCTTTCGAGATGCTGTGGTTCAACCGCTGAACAGTCACAAGTCGCCATTGCTTCAGCTAATAACAAAAACTACTTATTGAAAAAAGACGCGAGAAAAAAAGAAAACTACTTGCATTATTTGAGATAATACGTTGAAATAAAAAGATATTATATTAAATTTAATTTATATTAAAAATTTATAAAAATGTAAACACACTTCAACCATTAAAAGATATAAAATAAAATTAATCAGAAAAGACAGATTTATTTACAAAATACTACTAATAAATTCAGAATTTTTGAATCTAAGCCCTAAATATAACATTTAAAACAGTTGATTCTCAAGCAAGATAATGTGCAGTTTTAAATGTTATATTTAGGCCTTAATTTGAAATTTTTTTTAAATTATAAAAAAATATTAGTATAAATTCAAACTTCTAAATTTATCTTTAGTATTTTTTAAATAAATCTGTCATGGAATATGCGATTCTAAGCAAAAAAGTTCATATGAACATGGGCCCGAATTTGAAGGATAACTGAGATATGGACAGAAATAAAAATGCCGCCACTAAAATCAACAAGATAATAACTCACTTTCTACAAAATTTTTGGATGATGAAACTTGGAGGAATAATAGGGTACATAAAACTGTGTATACCGTTAAAATTTGAACGAATTTCAACGAGTAGTTTCCGAGTTACACACTAACCATCGTACCATGTGCTCACATGTGAGTACTAACCACCACGTGTTACGATGTTGACCACCTAACTCGGAAACTACTCGTAGGAATTCGATCAAATTTTAACGGTAGACACAATTTTATGTACCCGATCTTAGTGGCTGCATTTTTATTTCTGTTCATATCTCAGTTATCTTTCAAATTCGGACCCATGTTCATATGAACTTTTTTTGCTTAGAATCGCATATTCCATCACCCCTATCATTTTGGTAATGAAATTTTAAAACGCCCTGTATAATTGCATTATTACTGGAAGAAGAATGTGAAAGCAGCAACAGCAGCTGCTGTTGTATTTCATTAATAATATCAGATTCATCTGAATCTTCAGATGAAGATATGGCTCAGCCGCAGCTCGGTCGCAATCCTCGCATTTTTATTTCGTTTATAAAGCGAATATGTTAAAAATTATGATCGAGAGGAATGCCATAGCTATTGTATTGGAGTGATAAATAAACAGGACTGACATTTCGAGGATGTTATGGCACTATGACCCTTTACCCATACAGAAAAATGCGAGGAAAACAGTATTTTCTCGGCGTGGAGGAGTTTGTGACGTCAGAATTTTTTTTGCCAATAAGATTGTTTCTTCTAAGTGAAAAAACTTTATTTATTTATTTATTTATTTATTTTAATCCAATACGTCCATCCTGAGCCTATTATGGCTAGGCTGAAACAACGATATGACGTCATCACCTGGTGTCAGTGTCAATGTCAGCCAGCTGACGATGGTTGATGAGAATTTTTGGCGTCGACTACTAAGGCCATTTTGCGCCTTTTACATCTGTACGCAGCCCGGAACAAACACAAACATCCATGCCCACGGCGGGATTTGAACCCACGACCAGGCGGACTCGAGAACTAGAAAGCCTACGCCCTAGCCCTCTCGGCCACCTGGCCGGCAGCCAGCTGACGAAGCCACTAAGATAAAGAACCCGCCTCTGGGTTTCGAGTGGTTACTCGCGGTGGAGAAGAAGGAACTTTTGTTGGTCAATTAAAATACCCGAAAAATGCCATATCTCGCCAACCCGTGGTCCGAATTGAACCCACCCGATTCATTTTGCAAGGTAACTAATTTCAAGAGGACTTGATTCAACAGTTTTACTTAATCGTACACAGTTTCGGCTGTGTATAAAGTATATAAAACAAGCAAGCAAGAATCTCAAAGTTTTACTAGTATTGATTAATTAGTCACTTTAATTCCCATTAAGTCTTAGTTTTGATGATTTGGCTTCTAGATAATGGAGGAGGAATTCTCATCCATAATGGATGAAAGCATATTAATTAAGTACTCATTGTCGTTTTGAAAAGAGAAATTGAGTCCATTGATAAGCACAAATCTGGTCTACCATTTCAACTGCGACACCGCCAATTTTCAATGTACTTGAATGTCACTAAATGGCTGTGTGACTCGCAGCCATACCTTGTTTACCTCTGTAACGTACAAACCGGTAATGTCACAGGTAAATATGGGGGTTTAGAACATTAGTTTGATAGTGCATAGCGGTGACTTTGGCCTTTGACTCAACTCTGTGTAAAGATAACTTGTCGTTGTAGCTGTAGCCGCCACGTTCATGAGACGTTTTGAAGTCCTTAGAACCCCTTGGACGGTAAAAAAAAAATGGCTAGGCTCTTGTTGCTTAAATAAACATACGCCTCATCTTGTGTGACCACGTTCTTTCACTTTTCATTCGCCAAGTATCGTTCATATAGTTTATAGCAGTTGGTCCGTCGCTCTTGAACATGGCGCTGAAAGATTTACGAACATGGCAACAAGTTATGAACGTAGCTCTTGTGTTGCTTCTTGTCATGGAATTCGCATAACATCAAGGATTCCGATGACAGCGTCGATCGCTTCCACACCCGGTTCTTCTTCATCGGCGTGGAAAGCGAGTCGACGTAATACTCGTCGTCGACAGCGTGGAAAACGCAGGACGAATGGGAGAAGAGATCGACGCCCACGAGAAGAAGACGAGAGTGGGCGAGATCGTGGAGAAAAAGATCGGAAACCGAGCGTGAAGGATGGAGGTGCACGAGGGAGAAATTTTGACGATGGTCGGTCACCAAACACGGCGGAAAAAAACTCTCCTGTTAATAAAGAGGGAGGAGGGATTTGGAGCCACGAAAACTGCAGCAAGACCGAGCGAGAGAAACGCCAGCGAGCGTACCCAGCCAGAGGAAGAAACCGGCGACGTCAGCGTTCATTAACTGGATTCATAAGGTGAGCGTGCGTTGTAATTGGCAGCTGTGTTACTTCTCCCACGATAAGCTCGCAACTACCCATATAGTTGTTGCCGAGTTTCAGCCATTACGTAATATTGAGTTGGTGAAATGGCCGTTTATAGAACAACAAGCGTACGAACTACGTTTTACTTCTGGAGTCCGAGGACTGTGGCTGCTCGGGCTCATACCTTATTTAAACGAGCAATTGGGCTTCGCATTACTGGCTTAAATACTGGAACATAGTGCTTCGAGACGTTTTGCTCCGTATATGGTTCGTAAATCTTCCTGACTTCACCGGTCCGAGCAATATCGATTACGCATGGAAAACTAAAACTTTAGTTTCGTCTTACTAATTGTCACTGTGTAATTTTAGTGTGACTGCCAGCTACAGTGAATGTGTCCTTTCCCACCAGAGCGCGAACCACATCGTCTCTGAAGAGTTGACATTGTCTCCCGACTACGGCAATTGAATAGGTCTACTTACCCGCGAAATGAACGCGCGCGCCACTTTAAATATGCTAATTGTTACCATAGATCCCTAACACCTCTCTGTATTTGTCAGAAGAAATAATAGAGGCAAAGATAAAAAAAAATCTGTCGTGAACGCCACATGACTTCCTTGTACGCATATGCACACTTTTGGCCCAGTCGATTGCAATCAAAAGGGGAGGTGCACAACTAGATGTTATACACTGAACGACCAATTTATTAGAGACACCCCGCTAATAGCGCGTTGCGCCTCCTTTAGTGGCGAGAACTGCCTGCATACGTGCTGGCATGGATTCAACAAGGTGTTGAAACCGTTGCGGAGGAATAGCAGCCCAGGCTGACATCACAGCGTCCCGTAATCGGTGCAAGTTGGACGGTAGTGTGGGAAGACGTCGGATGGTTCTCTCCACTTTATCCCATAAATGCTCGATCGGGTTGAAATCCGCGTCATGTCCCTCGAACCAGTCCAAGACCATTCGAGCACGGTGACAGGGAGCATTGTTTGCTGAAACTGTCCGTCACCACCAGGGAACACAGTCATCATGAACGGGTGCAACTGATCGACAAAAATGTTCAGGTTGTGTGTCGCATTCAGGGATGTGTCTACGGATATCAGAGGACCCTGTATGTCCCAAGAGAATACAGCCCAGACTAGCACTCCTCCTTCACCCGCCTGTACGGTTGTGTGCTGACAGGATGGGTCCATGGCTTCGTGCTGTCTGCGCCAGATGCGCAGTCTGCTGTCCGCATGATGAAATAGGAACCATGATTCGTCGGACCAGGTGACCTTCTTCCACTCATCCAGGGTTCAGTGGCGATGCCTGTGTGCACATAGCAGGCGCGCTTTTCTATTTTGCGGTGATAGCGACGGTACCCGTACTGGCTGCCTATTGTTAATCCGAAATGGGTTGGGATGCTCCCTCATTGACCTGCGCTGCAATTTGTTGGGCTGTTCCCGTCCTGTTGCTGTGGATGATTCTGTTGATGACCCTGTTTTGTCCGGAGTTGTTTGTTGGAGGTTGTTTTTTGGCATAACTGCCATTCACGGAATAACCGTGACATTGTTGCACGGAAAAACCCGAGTAGGTTCGCGGTTTGCGAAATGCTCAACTGCGCCCGTCGAGCTCCAACGATCATGCCTCGTTCAAAATCGGTCAAATCCTTGGATTTACCCATATTCAGTCCACTTCTGCTGCTGACTGCAACTTGTGATCCAGTGCATCCCTTTTATACAGCGCTTCGGCCTGTTCCATTGTTTGGGTGTCAATGGGAGGCCGATCCATTTTCCGTATGAGATGTTTCTAATAAATTGGTCGTTCAGTTTAATAGTCCTAAATATAAAATTTCAACATTCTACGGCTAATCGTTTTTGAGTTATGCAAGTTACATACGTACGTACAGACGTCACGCCGAATTTAGTCGAAATGGCTGGTCAAACTGTCGACGGCCGTCTGGAAACTTGGATGACCACTGGGTCACTAACCACTTGTTCATTATCTAACTCATGTTTCTGACTCCCGGATAACTTTTTGACTTCCCTGACCAATACACATTCAATTCTTCGGTGGCATTTCGATAGATATGAATTAACATGTATCCTTCGAATAGAGCATTATGCAGTATGCTTGTTGATGTGTAGAGTCGAGTTGATGTTTGCTTTGTTATCGGTTATGTCGTCATCCATCGCTCGAGCGAAGGGATTGCTTCCTCTATCGCCTTTCCACTCTTTCTCAATTGCATAATAGCTCCCCATTACCTCTAGTTACTGCTCATTTTAAAAGATTTTCAAGAAAATGGTATGTTCTAAGAACAATCAATTCTAAGAAAAGCCCGAACAACAGGAAACCTATGCATTGTTACAAATTCAATTTTGTTTTATAATTCGCAGAGATGGAATGAAATCTTCATTACATGCCTTAATGAACCTTATTTATATTGCACAAACTTTTACGAGGGTTAAATTCCGTTTTAAAAACGGGGATTTTTTTTTCAAGAACTATAAATGATGATAAACGAAACTTTATCGAATACTTTTTTTGTGAAATATTTCTGATAATTATTAAGACGTATTTTTCCGTTTCCCTCGTTGTTATCTAAAAACTCCCAATTGTTGAAACAAATTTTGACAGTCGTTTTTGTGCAATAATTATCTTCATTGTTTCCCCTCTTAGAAGAAACAATCAAACTCTGATGTCACAAACTGCTCCACGCAATAGACATGTAAGAAAATCTGTTGTGGATACCACATATACACATTTTTGGCCCAGTCGATTGCAATCAAAAGTGGAGGTGCACAAGTAGATGTTATAACAGTCCTAAATACAAAATTTCAACATTCTACAGCTAATGGTTCTTGAGTTATGCTAGATACAGGGTGACAATTATTGAGCTATATGTAATAAAAAAAAAACTTGATACCTTTTGAGCAATTGGCGAGATTTAGTTAAAAGTTGGCGGTTGAATTAAGGGCATGTTGGGATTTTTTGAGCAAGCGCACTCGTTGCTGTTGTTGTTGTTGTTCATTTTTGTTGATTTTAGAAAATGATCCCATCAAAGTGACCCAGATTTCGAAAAGATGTGGTTCATGCAGGACGGGAGCACGACTCCATCGGACCAATAGAGTGTTTGAAGTCCTGAAAGAGCACTTTGGAGAGCGCATTCTGGCTTTGGGGGTACCCAGAGGCCACTGGAATGGCAATCGCATGGCCGCCGTATTCTCCTGATCTCAACCCTTCTGACTCATTTTTGGGGGGGTAATATTAAAGACAAAGTTTACACAAATAAACCATCGCTGTGCTCAAAACAGCCATTCAGGAGGTCATCGAAAGCATATTCGTCTGCGCCACATCATAGCCATTGATGGTAAGCATATCGAGCATGTCATAAACAAAATCCGAATATCTGTAGTTACATTTAACATTTGATTAAAATTTTTGAAAATTTGATTTTTTATTTTATATAGCTCATTGTCACGCTGTTCATACCAGGTGTTTCAAAAATAACCGGTATATTTGAAAAATCAATAAAAACTAAACGGGCAGCGATAGAAATACACCGTTTGTAATTTCGAAAGTTTGTCTGCCTGAGAATTTACTGTTGTCCCAAGCATATTGCAACACACGGTGTATTTCTATCGCTGCCCGTTTAGTTTTTATTGATTTTTCAGATATACCGGTCATTTTTGAAACACCCGGTACGTATGTACAGATGTCACGCTGAAACTAGTCAAAATGGATTTAGGGATGGCTAAAATGGATATTTCTGTAGAAATATGAAAACCGAAATTTTTCGCGATTACAATACTTCCGTGTACGAAGTAAAGGAGGTAAAAAGGAACTCTATCAAAGATTCTTTGTATTAAAACGGAAACCATAGTATATTATAGACGTATTTGAAACGGGCAAGCAAAGTTTTTTCATCTGCCGTCAGCGAAGCGACGGGCATTGACCTAGACTTGCATGGATTTTTTTCAGCAAGCATTGCTGAAGTTGTTTATTATACTGAAATATCCATTCTATAGATAATAAAGCTCTTATACTTTTATATGCCGCCAATATTTTAATTTTGTTGATTTTCGTTTTGACATGTTGCATTCATTGTGAAATGTGGCCTGGTGGCATTATGATTTAGAAACATGATACCACGAACAACATTCCCGTTACGTGAGATGCGTGAAAAAAAAATGAAAATGAGACTGCACGCCAAAAACATCCTGTCAGGGGCTTATAAATGCATGAGCCTCTTTGCTTGCTTGGACGTATCCATGTGTTGAACTATTTCAGAAACTAGTGCTACACGACCTGGGTGTGAGGAAACCGGTAGCTATAAGCATGTGAACACTTAAATAGGAGGCCAGTAGATTGTCTTCATTTCGCTAATTAATCAAGTCTGCTCTATGAAGTTAATACTGTAAGGCAATCTTGCCAAATTAAACCATCTGCTTTATACAATTTCTCTTTTCAGTTCAACTGAAACCATAAGAATTGCACTTCCAATATGTCTGGCAATCTCTTAACTATTTTAGACTTTCCGTTTTTTTTCTTTTATTTCGTTTTCTCGCTTTCTTCTCCTAATTTATTTAATTATTTAAGACTTCTTGTTATTTTGTTTTGAAATCATATTATTACTGCAATTTCATCCTGGCATTCACGTTTATTTTTATTTCTATCAATCGCTTCTAAATCCATCTCTTTGACTTTCACGCCTGAAGGGTGTTCAAGCGAAATTATCGATCTCACAATTTTCCCTCATTTTGGCTATCTAAAAGCTTTTATTTCCTTGAGTCTCTTTTCTCCTTCTTTCGTTTTCTTATTTTACAAAGCCTAAGAGTTTATAGTAGTTTTGGAAAAAGTGCACAGAAAATTATTTCCTTTTTTTTTTTTCGTAATCAAGCATTTTTTCCAGCTGTTTTCAGTTAACAGTGCTTTTCTCATCCATATTCTTCTTTATAACAAGAACATTCGATGGTTTGGTTGTTTATCATTCTTTCAAAAACTAAAATCTCCGGAGGGGAGTCACTACAAAAGTTACTGATTACTTTCACCTTTAGCCGATCGTTTTCACCTTCAAATGTAGTTTCTTTTTGCATTCCTCATCAATGGTGAACCACCTCTATTCGTTTGATAGCGCTTCTATTTTCTAACTCTTTAGCCACAAAATTTTATTTAAAGATATTCACTCGTTTTAGCTTTCACTTTAATATTTTTCTCCTATTTATCCTTATTGGGATGAAAAGATGTTTATATGTTGCTATCCATTTCTAAGAAGTCATTTCTCTCCATTCATGGAATTTGCTTCGAATCAGTTTGATCGATTTTTTTTCTAGTGATATAAGAGATTTGTTTACTAGTATTGACCGACATATCTCTGTTTAAGGGTATTATTCTATAAAATCTCTTTCCATATTATGCGTTATGAGAGAAAGAAAACGTGTATCCAAATCCATTATATCTCTAATAATTTCAACTTGATATCGCTGAATTAAAAAAATAATAGAAGCCATTATAATTATCATTTAAAAATATTTTTAAGTAATTTAACTGATAAAGATATGTCTGGTCTTTCAGCCCTGAACCCAATTTGGTAACTATTTTGGCAAATGACATGCCTTTTCTTCACGGAACCAGCTGAATTGTTAAAATGACGGAGAGCGAGGATTCGTAATTATAAGTTCGATGGCGGAAAGGTAGGAATTTTCCGATTTATTTATTTTTTTCTGCAGAGAGGCAACAGAGAAAGATCTATCATTGCTCATATAATAAATACAACTTATGATTGCTTATGAAAGTCGAATAAAAATGCAATTTTATTACTGTTAGCAGTGAGTTATAAATTCTACTGTTCTATCTCGAAATAGCGGCTCTTAAAAATGAATGTAAATATGGTATGAATGGCAAATGAACCAGAATTTATATGTTTAGACACCGCACCGGTTATAAACAAAACCATTGTCCGAAGATAGGCAAACCGGAAACGAGGGCAGCAGCGTTTCCGCTTTGTCGAATACCAGCTCGTTTTCAACACATTATTTATTAATGCTGATTTTAAAAATTTGTAAACCCAGGATGAAGAGCGATATATTTCCAAACTGAAAATTTAAATTTTTTTCCCTTTATTTTTCAACACAAATGAGAGATATCGATCTCTGTTATTGTGTTAAGGTGATAACTTTTCCCTAGATTGCCCAAAATATTGCTCTCATCATCATCGCCACGGTTTCCACGTTTAGTAGCAAGTACCCATAACAAAGTGGTACATTCCCAGAGATAAACCTGTCAGCGACCAGCTGCCTGAAATTTGCATGTCTGCGATGATATTTAATAGCGTTTGAACCCAAGCGAAGATAGTCATGACTTCATACGAATTACGTGTGCCAATGCATTACGAGTTCAGGTTGAATCACACTGCATCCAACGCCTCATCAATAAGGTATTCGGTGTAGGCACCATAAACGAACGTACTGTCCAACGTTGGTTCCGAAAATTCCTGGCGGGAGTGACGGACCTGGCAAATGAGCCACGCGGCAGACCGCCCAACGTGTTAAATGACGCTGACCTGAAGCGATCTGTGAAAAAGGACCCATCAAAAACTGCTCGGGACCTTGCAGGGGACCATGGTGTATCAGCGTCGACACCTTAGGACCATCGGCAAGGTGAAAAAGCAGGACACATGGGTCGCAGTTGAACAGTTTGGTGGAACATCCGTGGTGTAGTGAATTACGCTTCCTGCAGCAGGGGGAGACGATCACCGCTGAGACCTACTGTCATGAACTGCATCGTATGCACACAAAACTGTATCAGCAACAACCTGCACTTGTGCATCGCAAAGGCGTCCTCCTGCTGCATGACAACGCGCGTCCGCACGTTGCACGAACGACCGTGCAGGCGCTACATGCTCTGGGCTACGAGGTGCTTCCCCCCCCGTACTCTCCGGACCTCTCCCCTACCGACTACCATCTTTTCCAGAGCCTGGACAATTTTCTCCGGAGGAAAACAATCCTAACCCAAGCAGACGTCGAAACCGCATCCCGGGAGTTTATTGAGTCCCGTGACCATGGATTTTATCGGAGAGGGCTCGAGAAGCTGCCAAATCGTTGGCAACAATGTTTGGATTGCAATGGAGGTTATTTCGAATAGCACGTGTGAAGGTGCCCTTTCTAGAGGGCCATTAAAGATGACCTCTGCAATCCGACATTTGATATGCAACGACCTAATATCTTAAGAATGACGAGAGAATATTTAAACAAATCTACAGAAAAGGTTTCTATTACAGTCAATACAAAATGCAGAATTTGATAATATTTGTAAGTAATAAGATGACAAAAGCAAATGCAGAAAATATTGTAGTTCATTTGAAATTTATCATAATTTTTTGTACACATACACCACTATTATATTACTATCCAGTAAAAGAATTTTGAAAAGAGAAAATCAATGAACATCATTGCTAAAAATCTGATCTCAGAACCATAAATGCTGTATAAGTGCAACAGAAACTTGTCTGAATTATTTTCTTTTTATTAATTATTTATTATTTTATTCCAGGGTTTTTGTGTCTCGTCCTCCCTTTTTCTTCATCCATCACTTATTTTCTTTTCTAAAATTGATTAACAGAAAAGTGAATATTTGTTTAAGAAAACTGTAGATTTTAACTTATTTTAACTTAATCAAACGGAGGGTTGATTCAGATAAAATGAGACGACTTTAAACGCCGCGTATGACCTTGACTGAATGTGATTTGCATGACTCGTCCACTATTCATGGGGATTAGCTTTGTATGCACTTCTTGCTGTTATTTGGGACATTTCGTGCTGAAACATGGCTTCCAAAATCACAGCTTTTTGGGAAGGGTATGTGTTTGGCCTTTCCGACGCTAACTTCAGTCTTTCGTGCATTGTGGAATTATGCAAACGAATTGGTATTGTGGTATCCAAAGCTACTGTGGGTCGAATAATCAAAAAGAACAAATTGCGACCATCTAATGAACGTGGACGAGCAGAGAAGCAGACCAGAAACAAGCCCCAGCCAACACGCCCAGCTCAGGCGGTGCGAGAAATCCGGTCTGAAGTGCTGAAAGAAAATCCCCCCACACAGAGAAGTCTAGCCCAAAGGAAAGGTATTTCACAGGCAACAGTCTCCAGAATAATTCATGACAATCTTGGGCTGGAGCGACGTCATAAAGCGCGCGGTCACACAACTGAGTGATTGAACACAACTGAACACTGCCAAGTCATCTGTGGCTTACTACAGGAAGATGGAACAGGAGACGGTCATACGAGTTATTCCCTTCTCTCATGTGCCTGTAAAATCTCCTGACGCGGATTTCTGTGGTTTTGGTCTCCTGAAACGACGGCTCGGAAGTCGATGGGCTATGGAAAGTGTGTCAGCAGGTGTGGAACAAACTTCCCATAGAGTCCCTCAAACTCAGCCTACTCCAGTGGAAATTACGGTGCCGAGCGATAGTCCAACAACGTGGCTCTCACATCGAACACAACCGATGGTGGCGCCATGGTATTACACCATCGTAACAGAACTGCAAAGTCGTCTCATTTTATCTGAATCAACCCTCCGTAATAATTAAAGCAGTTATAAAAATATCAAATTTTATGGTCAATTATTTTATTGTGACCATTATAAATAAAAGATTTATATTCTTTGATAAACTGCATGTACGAGAGGCGTTCAAATTTGACCTGGACTTTATTTTGTTATAAAATCAGGAAACTACGAAAAACACACACCAGTTATTTCTCAAAGAACTCTCCTCCTTCTCTACACAATTTTTCTGCGTTCTGGGAGATCTGGATATCGGTTCTGTAGAATTTTTCGGGCTGCGTGGAAACAACGTCAGGACAGCCTTTTTCACTTCCTCATTGAAGCCGAACCTCTGCCCTCCCAAGAACCCTTTCAATGGTCCAAAAAGGTCATAGTCGCAAGGGGAGAGATGGAGGGTGTGGTAAGATGTCCCATTTGAGTTCCGTCAGTGCCTCCATAGTCAGTTTGGCCCTGTGTGGTCTGGCATTGTCTTCCAAAAAGCAAAGACCAATGGTAAGGAGTCCTGGTCGCTTTTTCCTTAGTGCCGGCTTCAGGGACCTCCTCAAAATGTCATAGTAGTAGGGTGCATTTAAGGTTCGACGTTCTTTCAGAAAATCAACATGAATATCCCAGAATAAAGTCACCATCACTTTCGTTGCCGACGGTGTCATCTTGAATTTCTTAGGTCGAGGTGAGTCAGTGTGTCGCCACTCAATACTCGCACGCTTGCTTTCAGGAGTACGGTGATGAATCCATGTCTCGTCGATGGTTACAACACGTCTTAGGAAGCTGTCACCTTCCCTGTCATATCGCTGCAGCAGCATGGAATAGATTTCCACCCGGTGGTTTTGTGATCCTCGGAGAGTTGCTTAGGGACTCATCTGGCACAGATCTTGTTGAATTTCAGTTTATCGTGGATGATGGTCTCATTGAAGCCAATTCTCGGACATAAATCTGCCTGTTGTCCCTTATCAGCTCATTTGTTCGTGTGATGACGCCACCATTGACAGCAGTTGCTGGCCTTGCCTTATGAGGTTCATTGCTGGTGGATTCTGACCCTCCATCAAACTTTTGGCACCAATCAAATACGGATGATCGAGACAAACATGACTCGGTGAAGCTTTTTGAAGCCTCTGATGAATTTCAGATGCTTTCACACCTTTCTTGTGGAGAAACTTGATGATTATTCGTTGTTCCACATTGGTCGATACATCGCTGACCGGCATTTTGTTCAAACAAATAATCGGTTGTCATGGCAACCGGATAACTGGTGCTAAATTTGCATGACAGGAGGTGTAGTTGCCATCCCAACAATGAAAGTTTAGATTTTTACAACAATGAAATTTACAAAATAGCTTTTGGTCAAATTTGAACGCCCCTCGTATATCAAATAGCTTTAATTTTCAGAAGTGTTTATGAAAAACTGTTTTAGCAAACAGTGGGATCAGCTATGTTAAACAAAGCTGAACTACCAATATAATCTTGTAAAAGGTATACCAGCCTTCTTCACTGGGATTTTTAATCGCTGAAATAAGCAAAGTTATTTGTATCCTCACTGCTTGCGCCGATTTTCACATGTCGGAGAGTGATAAAATTTAATATTACTTAAAGCCTTTGTTCTCGTTCTTAATGAACATCCTGAAGCAGAACAACTTCTTGTCATAAGTTAATGCATAATGAATAGAATTGTTCTAATATCGTAATTTTAATCGTTATGGTTAATGTAATAAATATTACGGTATAAATGATAATTTTTTTTAAAGAACCTGGAGACTAAAGAACAGTTGATTAAGTTTTAAGCTGGCCAGAATAGGGACTTCCTGCGCGCGATATCTCTAATACCAAGCTTAAGTTGTGCAGTGATAACGCAGCAGAATTTATCTGGGCGAATACTTGATTCGCTTGGGTGTTCGATTGCGTAGCATGGCGTCTCTATCTTTTGGAGGCTAAACGAACAAAAATTTCGAGAACAGTTTTCTTTTTCATCAATAATCAGTTAGCAACAAGAAATTCAAATAAGCACATGGAAGCATTTTGCTTATCTCGTTAGATTTAAATCAATTAGTCGGTCCATTTGGCATGATGTCTGCTTTAACTCTTGTCTACGCTGTTTCGATTCGATCACATTATTCTCCGTTCCATCTCGTTTGCTTCCATTCGCTCGTCCTTCCGATCGTCCTTCTTACTCTGACTTTTCAGTCATGCGTAATCAAAAGGGGTCTCTCGCATAAAATAACTGAGGCTCCTTCGTTATTATAACGAAGTCGAGCACTTAGCGATATTGATATACGTACTGTCGTGTAAAGCTTATGTTCCTGCTTCACCTAAATTACTTAAGTTTCATTTATTAAGTCGGGATTTTAATCCTTTTTTATTTTGTTCTTTTTCTTCTTTTGTCATCGCGCGCGATTGACGAACAACTGAATCGAAGGAATCTTCTTACTTTAATTCGAGGGAGCTTCTTTATTTCCTCCTCCATTATATCAACAAAAGATAAATTGGATATGTCCAATTACAGTTAGAATTTTTAATGTTATACATTGTTAATTTTACTTTGCAACAATATCTAACAATTGGAATCGGCAATTTTACTAGACACGCCCAGTTCATCTTTCATTGAGAAAGCTATAAAGATAAGATTTTGTTGTCAAACAGAAAAATTAAGTCGTCTGCATTCATTTGTCTATCAGTAACAATTTCATACAATCTCATTTGCAGTTTAAACAAAATTTTGAAATAGGAGGAACTGAATTCTACCAAAATTGTTATTTGATATTTTTGTCAGTTATAGAATGATCGAAGATAACTCATTCCTATGCTTTGTAAGTATTATTTTTTTGATTATTCATACATTAATGGACTTTATTAGAGACTCGGATTTATCACTGAAAATACTTGGCCCACTATTGCAAAAATCTACTAATTAATTAATTACCAGTGTGTAATAGAGAAAGCAGCTTGTCTCCCTTTCATTGGAGATGCGGGCTGAAAACTGAACTGAACTGAATTATTTTTTTATGTACCGTAATTTTTATTCCATTAGTTTAAATAAAAATATAAACAACTTTTTATTTAACAGTTGATTCTATAGTTCTGGGTTATACTATATAACAAATGATATAATTAGAGAATCATCTCAAGAAAAAGTGTCTTTGATGAGAACGGCAGGCCAGATGGAAAAGAAAAACGTACACAAGTGAAACCGGGCATAAGCAAACTTTTCATTTGTGTGCCATCGCTTTTCTTCTGCACGGAAAGAGCTAAGCTGGTAGAGGTGGGATCGAATTCTGAAGAGGTCGATAATGGTTCCCTAATCAAATAATCGTCAAATGCTAAGACAAATTTGAATGGGAAGGACAACGAAAGCTTGATAAAGGTCTGCGAGGACGAAGTTTTATTTGACTTTGGAGGAAAAACGTTCTCTGGAGATATTGAAAGAAAAATGGGACGTTTTTTGAAGGTCTCACTGTAATAATGAAGATGAACCCCCATAATGCATTATTCTCTATTTAGGTTATAGTGATCCGTTTACTTTTTCAATTCAAAGAAACTTAATAAGAGAGACACGGCATAAGCAACCTTCCATAGTTTCATTCCTCTGAACTTTCATTTCCTTTTCAAGTACTTCAGTTATGTTTAAGCCATAAGGCTGCTTCTGTGACTCACTTTGTGAAGAATCCTGCACTGTAATGGAAAAACAGCCCAAAAAAAAGTAAGCAAATTTCCTTACAGTAGAAATTACAAATAATTGAATAAGTCGATTCTGGGAATAAGAAAAAAGATCGACGTGGCCAAACATTTTTGCGATATTTCTTCTACATTGACAACTATTCTAAAGGAACGCAGCAAAGTTTAGAAAGCGGCAATTGAAGAAATCGAACCACACCAAAAGAGGTGAGGTGCACAAGTAATGAAGACGTAGTGTAGTTATAACGAGGTTTGACCTGTATAAATATCGATGAACTGCAGCAAGTCCACAAAACATTTGCAAATAAGATTTTTATTGTCTTATTCATTAATCTCGCACCGAGTAGTCAATCAATGAAACATGATTAGAAACATCTGTCGAAACATACGTAAATTTGGAGGAACTCACAAAAAAGAAAATCATCATCTGCCTGATAAGTACGTATCTATAGCGTCTTTTAGGCTTTCTACACGAAACATATAACATAGTTAAGGGCAGAAAGATAGAAAAAATTATTGTAATAATAATTATTAACTGGAGATACGTCTCCAAGCATAGGTAATGATTTTTCAATTGAAAAATGGAAGGAAAAATTCTGCGACCCGGATTCGAACCAGGAACCTCGACTATCATGGCCGAGGTCTGAAAAATGGAAGGAAAAATTATTTACTCTGCTTCATATACAGGGTAATTCTAATTGAATGAAACTTTAAGAAAGATCAGCTGAAACTGGATGAAAAACCATTAAAAAAGAATGAAACTGCTTTGAGTTTAATAAGTACGTATTTAACAAACTGTATCAATGAATAGAAAAACTCAAAGTTTACCTCCAACACTCTAATTCATATAATTTAACAAATGTAACATACTGTGGATACTTGCATAAGAGAAGAAATAAGGAATAGTCTTCCACTTGCCTACATTGAAGTTTATTCTAGCTTTACAAAACTTAACCTAACTTCATTATGGGCAGGCCCTATTTCTTCTCTTAATCTAATTCTTGTCATACAGGTACTAGCACGTCTATATCGATGGTTTCAATGGCAGCAAGAATTCGTCCTCGTAACTCGGGAAGATTTTATTATATGAGTGGAATACCGTTCATCTGTTGCCATCTGTGAAATGCCATGATGTACTAGGCTAATCTAGCGATGAAGCAGATGTCCGTTAGATAACACCTGAGTACCATTTAATAATGGGGTGGTGTACCGTCTTGTTGGAACAAATAGTCTTTATCTAATAAAGACTGAAGAGCTTTTTCAGCATTTCACAGAATGCCATCCTAGTTAACGAATAGCTTCATATAAATATAATTTTGGTGGAATGGTGCATTTGCACAGACCTCCCACTTTGTCATGAAAATAAAAAAATTGAAAAAAAAAATTTGGGATGGTGATCCTTGGGGGGCGGGGGAGTCATTAATAACTCCAAAATGGTTCATCACAGTCAAACAATTTATTTATAAAAAAAGATTGGTCTTAATGTGAAAAGTTCGTACATGTCGAATTTTATACATAAAATGTGAACGGATTTTATTTATTTTTTAATTTTTCAACATACCTTCTCGAATCATGAGTTTCTAACTAAAAAAGAGAACACCTCTAATCTACAAGGAGGAAAAAGCAATAAAATAAAAACAATAAAAGAAAAAATAAATACAAAAATTATACATACGGGGTGATTCAGTCAATTTCTGACCATTTCACTCGAATGACATGCATTAGGGATAAACAATTGAAAGAATATGAGCGCCATATCGAATTTCTAAATAGTTGGAGTTTGTATTGTTGCAACGGCGCTGCATGAAAATCGTATTGTTGAAAAATGGCACTCGCTTTATCAACAGAGCAGAAATGCAAGGTTGTCGAATGGTATTTCGAGACAAAATCACCTGTTATCGTGAAAGAAAGTTCCAGAAGGAGTATAAGTGTCGAGACGCACCAGGAAGGCAAGCAATCATGGATTTTGTCAAGCAATTTCGTGCCCTGGATGTGTTAAAAGCAAGAAAAAAGGCGGGAGCGAAGCTGCCAAAAAATCTGTTCGCCGCCTATCCATTGAAGAAGGGTTGTCGTATACCACGACGTGGCGAATTTTGAGAAAGGATTTACACCTGTTCCCGTATAAGATCCATGTTTATCAGGAGTTAACAGACACTGAAAGATAGAAGCGACAACAATTTGCGATGGAGTTTGGAGCAGAAATGGAAGCCAATCAGGACATTGTGGACAACCTGTGGGTGACAGATGAGGCGTTCTTCCATCTGTCAGGTGACGTTAATAAAAACAATGTTCATTTTTGGGATTCCCAGCACCCTCATGAGATCCATAAGTCACCTCTTCATCCACGAAAGGTTATGGCTTGGTGCGCGATTTACAAAAGAGGCATCATTGGTCCGTTCTTTTTTGAGGGCACCGTAACGTCACAGGCTTACCTTAACATGTTGGAAACCTTCTTCATCCCCGAGCTGCGAAGGAGGCGTATACCGCTTCGACATCAATGGTTTCAACAGGATGGGGCTAGGCCTCACACCACTAATGACGTTCTAGACTTTCTCAATCAGAAATTCGGAAATCGTGTCATTTCAAACAGGTTTCCAGATCGATTCGGGGGTGGCTTTCTTTGGCCCCCTTCGAGTCCTGACCTAAACCCATGTGATTTTTATCTCTGGGGGTTCCTTAAATACTGTGTTTTCACTACAGCACCAAGAACCCTAGACCAGCTGCGACAAAGCATCGTCGACTGCTGCACCCTTGTGGATGCAGAAATCCTGGATAGAGTTATGAACAACTTCACCATTCGGCTGCGAGCAGTTCAATACGTTCGTGGAGGCCACATTGAGCATATCATCAAGACTTTTCCACGGGAATAAAAACTCCGAACTGCCTAAAATATCATACTGAAATGCTAAGTTTGTAAACATTAATGGGTCAATAAATCATAGTACTGAAATGGTCAGAAATTGACTGAATCACCCTGTATATAAAGGTAAAAATTTATAAACTTATAATTTATAAAATCAACTAAAATAATTAAATAAATGAATCTATTATGAAATATAATTATAAATAACAAAATAAAATATAATAGAGTACTTATAATATAAATAATATACATAAAAACAAGACTGACCTGGCCAATCTGTGGATACTTTGATGCAAAGGAGACGATGGATTCCACGATGGATTCCACGAAGGATTCATACTGAAGATGGCTACGTTGTAGCCGAAATTTACATGTATGTTATGATGAATAAATTCTTTGTGGAAATAGTGGAATCCATCGTCTCCTTTGCTTGAAAATAAAATATATTCTCTAGCTTTTAAGTTTCTTTCGTTTGTTTTTGGTCGCTGAGAATGGGTACTTTGTACCCGAAATATATATCTGGTATTTTCTTTTTCCTTTTTGTGGGTTGAAGGTTTTCGCTTTTTAGTTAGTATTTGCTTATTATTTTGATGTTTTTTTAAGTCACTTACTTACTTACTTTTCAAACCCGCTTACCCGTAGGGTCGCGGGGGCAGCAGTCTTAAGGAGGATCTCCAGCGATCGCGATCTTCCGCCATCAGGCGCATGTCCTCCCTGGCAATACCCAAGCGACTCAAACCCAGATTCTCCATGTAGTCTAACTGTCTGGTTTAGACCGATCCCTTGGTCTCTTACCCACCGGCTTGGAAAATAAGTGCCTAAGATGACCAGTTTGCGGCATCCGTATCACGTGGCCATACCAGCGCAACTGAGACTCTCAATGCGGAGAAGTAGCGGCTCTAAACTTAAAGAATTCCTTATTGTGCTGCTGTGTACTCTTTCTAGTAGGGTAACACCTGCCACAACTCGAAGAAATCTCATTTCGGCCGCTTATACCCGCGATCGCACTCTTTCGGTCATTACCCAAGACTCATGACCATAGGTGAGAATGGGGACAAAGATAGATTTGAAGACGGAGAGCTTGGCATTTTTTCCCAGCTCGCGTTTCGTTACCACAGCTTGCTGCACCGATCCGAGCATCCAATTTTTTTTCTTGCCGCCCATCACTCGCGAATGCAATCCTGGGATACTTGAACTTCTCCACCTGTTTCAATGGGGCTCCCCTAACATGGAGAGCGCATTGCGCAGGCGGTCTTGAAAGGACCAGAATCTCAGTCGTAGCCGCACTGATTTTCATCCCAGCTTCTTCACATTTCACTGCAAACCGGTCTAGTGCATGCTGAAGTTTAGTCTAGTGCATGAGAGGACCCAAGGAGGACAAGGTCGTCAGCAAAGAGCAACCTCTCCTCCAAGCAGTCGCTGACACAATCATGCTCATCGCCTCAGCTGCCCCTGTCTATCCAGTCCATAAAGATAATGAACCAGAGGGGCGACAGTACGCACCCTTGGCGGAGTCCAACACCCACGGTGAACGGTCTTGACTTAATGCCATTTATCCGGACACATATCCCGGAGCTTTCGTACAGAGACATGATAGCAACCAGTAATTGCCCATCCACTCCATAAACTTTTTTTTTTCTTTTTGCATTATGGTAACGAATACATAGGCCACCATTCTTAGTGAGTGATCACCAAAAATAGGCTGAAGACTTTCTCTTGCACAGACAATTCCGGACTTACTTAAGCGGATCGTTCCCACAAATATAATGTAATCTACCTGTGTTCAATAACGAAGTAAAAAAAACCCTGCATAATGTTATAATCTTAATATTCTTATTAAGTAAAAACATCAGGTCCACACAAAAATTTTAATTTCCAATAAAAACAAGAATGATTGTTATTTCTTACTTTGGAAGCTCAAATATACATATGCCGAACTTAAGTAATTCGGGAACTGTCTGTAATATAACGTTAAGAAGAAAGTTATCTTCAGAGACCTGCTCATTGGTGGGTGAAAGTTCTGTGCTTCAGATTTGCACATCGTGCTGTGATTCATTGTGATGTCTTAGTAAATTAGAGAGATCTTGAACCTAATAAATAAATTGGTATCTTGAACCTAATAAATAGTTGCTTTGTATTAAACACGTAGAATAGGTTCACTCATTTCAAATTATCCTGCAAATATGATCAAGGAGAGTGAGGATAAACCAAGAACGCAACCAAGAAGTTTTCTTAAATGGATGAAGGGGAGGCGAATGAAGTGTTTTCCTGAGATTTAGTTTATTTAAGGAGAAAAAGTAATCTTTGATGGGTTAATTGGAATTAAAGGTTATTTTTGGATAAAAAAGTGTTTTTAAAAATATCCTTCCATTTTTTTGGGATAAATTACATTATAATATAACTATTTAGCATCATATTAATCTGCTTTTCTATTCTGTTTTGTGAACGAGTAACGCTTGCTGCTCTAATTTTTTTTAATTTTCTTAAAGAAAAAGACGTATTTTATCATAAGATCCAAAACTTTATTTTAATAAATAGAATTTTTTGGCGCTTGACCATAAATAACAAATATAATATATTTAGTATAAATGTTTTTCGGCATTTGTCTTTTATATGTTCGATTCGATTATGTACAATGTGTAAGGTCGTTGCGGTAACTTGCTTACGGTTTTGGGAGAATTGTTGATAGGGTTAATGGCATTCGTTACCGGATGTGACTGATTGTTGCTTTTTCGTCCACTGCCTTCAATCTCATGGATGAGTTCTATACGCGGAAGAGACGTGTGCGTAGCAGGAGCACCATTGAGTGTGGAGCGCTCTTTGCGGAAACTGTAGAGACGACGTTTGGAGTTCGTTCTTCCGCTTTTATCCTTGGATTTCTGCGACCACGAATCGCTTTTGTCGTCACTTGAATAACACGACGGCCATTTACATTCGGCGGGCAGAGAATGGGAAAGCGGATCGGAAGGCCTGGTCCACTGTACGGGAAGGGTCGGCATTACGAACACGGCAGGTCCGTCGAACGGAAGGCGTCCGACGTCATCGTCTTCGGGGAATCGAAGAACTCCCTCGGACGGATCTGAACTGTTCGTACGGCTTTTCGAGCGAAAGACGGAGCACTGAGAACACAAAGGACGGGAGCCCGAGCAGAGTTTTTCACGAAAGGCCACGCGAAAGCGGTTGGACATAATGCTATACAACAGTGGGTTGACAGTTGAGTTGAAGTAATAAAAGCAGCCTAAAATGAGAAAACAAACAATAATAAATAAGTTTGTAAACTTTTTAAAAAATTAATGGCGTTTTTAAAGGAAAAAATGTTGTAATGGATTTGAACTCTTCGCTAGATCGTCATTGTTCCTCTGAATGTAACAAAATTGAGGAAGGTTTCGAAGTAAAATATTATATAGATAAATAACGGAGGCCCAGGGAACGATATGGATACTATTCTTTATTGCCGACGCGTTTCAGTAATAAAGAATAGTATCTATATCGTTCCCTGGACCTCCGTTATTTATCTACAGGGTGTATGTAAACCCCTGTCACAACTTCTGGTGGTGATTTCCCACAGCGAAATGAACACAAAAGTTTAATATAAACTTGGTTCGGATAACGAACCGTTTGAGATTTCCGCAGTTAAAAGTGAAGTTTCGGCAGCTGGTTTTTCTACTCTGTAAATGGCAGGTGACATGCGGAGAAGCTACACCAAATGTTAAAGTTTCAGCAGCAAGATGGTGATTCCTCCTGAATGGTTAGGTATAGGGATAGTAATACCGGTTTTCTACTGAAAAATGAATTTCGATAATACCGGTAATAAGCATCGGTAATACCGGTATTAAAAATTCATTAAAATACACTTGCAAATGCTCCTTATCCGAAACTACATCCTGTAGTAAAAAATGGAAATGTCAACTATCCGTATGTTATAAGGTTTCTAAGTAAATTTACTGCACTTAACTGTTTGAATCTACAATATTAGCGCTTGTATATCAATTAAATAGCTTTGAGAGCATTGAAATCCATAAAGGGATCCTAATAAGTTCTTAAATGCTGAGAAGGGGCCAATCCCAAAGTCTGATCTGTTTTATTTAGTGAATCCTAATTTTTAGTTTTCCTGTTCCAATTTCTGTTTTCTCCTGTTGGCTGTTACCGGCCTGAATTTCCAAATTGTTGTTAAGCCCCGACTAACTGTCACCTATCCTGGTCAATGGATAGGTCGGGGAAGACCAAAATCGTAGCCAGCATGCTCACGTGAAAATAAATCCATTGGACTTCTTCTTTTGGGGTATTTGAAACCCTTGTTTATTCTGGCCCAGTACCAGATCTTGCAACACTTTGACAGCGGATCCTGGATGGCTACATCATCCGTCATACATCTCGTATTTTCCAACGGGTTCGCCAATCCATGCGGCAACATGTACGGGCTTCCTTGGAGTCTAGCTGAAGACATTTTGAGCATTATTTTCTATAGCATTATTTTCTGTATTATCTTGTTATACCTTAGAAATGAATCACATTGTTTGCAAGTCCTATCCGCTTTAATCGCTAATTTCGTCTACTGCAGGGCATCTTCAAACCGTTAAGGCTCTAGAAAAAAAGCGTTTTCGACCCCATGTTCATATGTCATTTTCTGCTTGTTTTGGTCCCTAGAACATATCCTGAAATTTGTGCAGACCATTCAGAAAGACCCTTTTCACAGGCAATTCCGCACCACAGTTCCTTATCATTTTTTTTATTAATATTAGTGCTTTCAGACTCACATGAGCATTTGAAGTATCCGAACAAACCTTGTAAATTCTCTTTCATAGGCACTTTATCTGTTATGGTTTTCATTAATACGAGAATGCTTCCTGAGCTCTTTACCTCGTAGAATGCTTCCTGAACTCTCTACCTTTTTTACTGCTTAGTTTTTTCCCTCACTATTAAAGGCTTATATTCCTTAAGAGTTTTTTTTTTTAAATGTTCAAAACTTGTAATAGAAATTAATTATAAAATGCAATGCATTTATGTAATAAAATTAAAAGCATATTAAAGAAAAGATTTTATTTCATGTTGCATTTCTCGAAATATTTTTACTACCGGGATTACCGGTGATACCGGTAATGGAGATTTACGTTTTCGGTATTACCGGTAATAAGAAATCCGGTAAAAATAGCAACCCTTGTTAGGTACACCTGAAGTTATTAGCAGGCGCACCTGATAATAACCAATAAATGGGACGTTATTTCAGGAATTTGTTGTAGCTTCTCCGCATGTCATCTGCCATTCACAGAGTAGAAAAACCAGCTGCTGAAATCTCATAAACAGTTCATTATCCGGACCATGTTTATATGAACTTTTGTTTTCATCTCGCTGTGGGAAATCACCACCAGAGGTTTGTGATAGGGGTTCAGATACACCCTGTATATATCTCAACGATACTAGACCAATGGACCCCTTAAAATATTATACTGACTTGTATTATTTATAAAAATCTGTTATTGTTAGAATTTTTCGTTTTTTTCCCTTAATGATATGGATAAAGTTTCAAATTCATTACGTGTAATCATGTGAAAAGAAATTTAAAAAACAGGTAATAAATAGGTTTGTTAAAATTAATTTAATTATTAAAATTGATTTTATTTCATTCATTTCGGTATCAAATACTTGGGGAAGTCAGTAAGTAATACAATGGATATAGAAATGAAACACAACAGTATTGACTTGAAAACTACTTTCATTTCTCCACATAATCTCCCTTGTTCCATCGTTACGCAAGCCTCTCAAAGGAGGCAGCATAAAATTCTTTGGGCTGCTGTCTGAACCGGGCAGTGAATTCCCTTTGTACAGCTTCATCTGCTCATAGTCTTGTGGAATCACTAGGGCATATTGCTTACCAGGATTCCGGCAGCGAGAGAAAGCTGTAAATGTCTACTGTAACGTATTCATGAAACTTCGTAATGTCTTGCGACCAGAACTCCTCACCAAAGGCTTGTTGTCATTGCATGATAACGCGCTTCTTTATATGCCAACAAAACAACTGAGATATTGCGAAACTTCAACTGGGAAGTTTGCGACTATCCTCCGTATAGCTCTTCCCTTGCTCCAAGCTGTACAAGTACAAAGTTAATTCACCGCCTGTTTCAAACGGCAGCTCAAAGAATTTTATGCTGCTGGTTTTGAGGGACTTGTATAACGATGGGACAAGTGCCTTAATGTACAGGGAGATTATGTGAAGAAATAAAAGTAGTTTTCAACTCAATACTGTTGTTTCATTTCTATATCCACTATTTTATTTACTGACTTTCACGTACCTCATTCACCCAGGTGTTGTTGGAATAAGGACTTACCAAGAATTATACGACGATTATAATATCGATTGATTATATAAAACTTTTTTTTGTAAATTTAAAACTTTATTCTTCAATTACGTTATGCAAGATTTTGTTTATTAAATGTAATTTGGCAAAACGCAACTTGACTCCTCATCCTCTATCTCTGATCACGTAAATTGGACTCTGCTTTCTAATTTTAATTTAATTTTACGTGACAATAATAAGTAGGTATAACAATTAAATCACTTACCTTCAAAATCTTAGAACAAAACTCGTGAAACTGAGGAGCATAAAAAGTTCCGAAAAATACAAAAAACCATAAGTCGCCATTGAAAGACAAAAATTAAGTAAACAGCTTGGGGGCTGGTGCTCCAGCAGGCATGTGCATAAATTACTACCTCAACCTTTCGCTGCTATGCTGCAGCATCGTACAAAGTAGAAATTGAGGAGTCCACTTTAGGAGCGGGGCCCGCTTTTGGTCACTTTCCTCCGGTTTTTCAAATAATGGCATAAAAGATCAAGCTAATGACATAAAAAATAAGTTCACATGTTTGTTTTCTTGTTTTTCAGTACTTTTTAATTTGCCACATTGTGTATAACCCAACAATGACAAAAGCGAAATTCATATCTACAGCTTTCACGGCTATTCAATCATTTAGCGCATGCCATTTTTGTCAAGATGAAATTGCTGGTTTCAAATGTTGTTTGGAAGAAATTTTCAACAATTGGGAGTTGTTAAACGCTATCTCAATTTGAAACTGTTCAAACAGTCACATAAACCAAAAGAATTAATCACGCGGAATTCGCTCGGGGATCTTCACGGTCGTATACATCAGACTCGATGTCATTGACTCCTGAGCATGATTTGTTGATGACCCGCTAAAAACATCTGAGGATGAGGCGATGCTTCTTCTTTCTTTTGTATGATGAAAAATGTAGATAATCATCCAATTAAGGCAGAGGAGATAAATCATGTTTACGTAATGAATATCAATTGCAGTTATTTCAATAAAAAAAAAGTAAATGACTACGAATAAGTAGCTTTCCATATAAAAATTGTAAGATGCATTAATAAAAATATATGAATAGGAAGATGGCAAGAGCAGTTAAATTTAAAGAATAATACGAACAATATTTAAATTATAATAAAATATTCCAAAGGAGCCAAAAAACTGCGGAGGTCTAGATATGGTGAAAACTAATAACAGAAAAAAAAAAACCACACAATCCACAAAATTATTTTTGTGGTTTGTATGGTTTTATCTATTACTAGTTTTCACCAAATATTTGTTTTAATGTTTTTTATGCTAAGAGAAGAAGTTCTTTGTTCGTACTTTCAACTTCCCGTCTTCTGCATTATACAAAAAAGTGTCCAAAAAGTCTGGTATCATGGTAGATATCTCAAAGCTGCCAGGTAAGCGAGATCTGATGAGTATGGTTTATAGGTAATAGGGGGGTGGGGAATTCATTGCCGCACTCAAATTTGACCTTGACCCCCAAATTTAAGGTCATCCATTTGCTAACTCGAAAACTATTAAAGATAGAGAAAATTTTCCAGTAGCTACCTTGTAGAGCAACACCACATTAGTCTAAAAACAATTTTTAATCACATCCTTCCCCTTGAAAGATTTTGATAAAATGAGCGAGAAAGTCACTCAATGTCAGGTTTAGCTGGCCAGGTTGGCTGAGGTTTTTAACACATTTGAATTGCAATGAAGCACACCGTTGGGAAGGAGAAGCACACTTTTATTTATTTATTTATTTACAATAACAGAACTATGAATTGGCAATAGTCATAATACAACAATATAAAAGAAAAAAAAATTCAAATAAGATAAATTCAGTAATTTTTGTATCAAAAGAATAAAAAGGCGCCCAAAAGGCCAGGGGGCCTGTCCAGGGACATCCTTAAAAAAATTATAAATCAATTTAAAATTATATAAATTTGTATGGCATTAAACGGCAACGACAATATCAACAACAACATTAGCAACAACAACTATAATAGTAATGATCATTTTTTATAACTAAAAACATTACAATATAACCAATAATAATATTAGTAGTAATTGTAATAAAAAATAGTAAAATAAACAGAGGACTGTGTAAATCTGTTTTATTTAAGAGTAAACAGAAGTTAAATTAGATTAGGTTTTGAGTGACTCTTTCTCGCCGATTTTCTCAAAATCTTTCAAGGGGAAGGGTGTGATTAAAAATTGTTTTTTAGACTAATGTGATGTTGCTCTACAGGTAGCAATCGGAAATTTTTCTCTATCTTTAATAATTTTCGAGTTAGCAAATGCATGACCTTAAATTTGGGGGTCAAGGTCAAATTTGAGTGCGGCAATGAATTCTCCACCCCGTATTACCACACTCATCAGATCTCGCCTACCTGGCAGCTTTGAAATATCGGCCATGTTACCAGACTTTTTGGACACCCTGTATACAAGTTATCCATACACTAATCTCATTCATAAATTTAAGCTTTTTAACTGCACTTTCAAATTTGTAGGAAACAGACAGTTAACTGATATATAATATAGTATGCCTAATTAGAATATGTACAACCTCTAGCAATAAGTTGCGATATGTGTCTTCAATTCCGGAATGCGCGACACGTTTGTGAATATTGCATGAATAAATGTACAGTTAATTAAAAACAAAAATAAGCATAACATTTATTTGGGACAGCTATTTAGCTAACACATGAGATCAGATCTGCGAAATCGTAAATTACATAGAAAAATATGAACATATAACCTCTTGGTTGGAAAACAGTTTGCGATATTTAAATCGTCTGGAAAAAATATGCAATTGCACTCATAAACAAGCTGTAGATATCTGACATGGTGTTATCTCTTTCTATTGTAGTTTGCTATGTTGATTTCAAATCTGAAAACCGTTTGTCTCTATCACCTCAGGTTTTGAAGATATCGCCATTTTATTAACCAAATGTTCAGCACAAACGCAAGTCTTCACTTAAGAAATTTAAACCAAATGTATTTTAAATTAAGTTAATATTGTTCTAACACCATGTATGTCATATGTCAGATTCATTAGAACTCATTGGTACAATAAATTTTCCAGTTAAAATTCTGTCTGTCAGTTTATTGTCTTCATACAATGGTAGACTTATATATTCTTTTAATAATTCTTTTAATAATAATTATAATTTAACTAATAGTAATCCTATGCGTCCATCCAGGGCCTGTATGGCCTGAGGCCGACGAGTTGGGTCCCTGGATGAACCAGGATTAACGACTGCTGTATGATGGTCACAGCAGCCGGGGGGGTGAAGATTGTGAGTCACTGAATGGTCGCCCATCCAATGGCTAGCCGTGCCTGATGTTACTTAACTTCACAGAAGTTATTACATTGAAAGCCCACCAGGCCACGGCCTCCCCCATTCATATCAAACATCTAAAAAACGAGAGGTGACAGAGAGAAACGGTTTGCGTATTATTAATCAGCATGTTTTAATTACCTAAGAACAACTGTTGAATACCAAGGTATCCACAAAAAGGTTTTTTTTTGTTTATGTGTGTTATTAGACATTTTTTTGTATACATGTCAAATTCTGGGCATTGGGCGATTCTAAAACTGAAGTTTGGGGGCAATATCGCACTGAGATAAATAAAATGATTAAATGAAGTCTGGAAGCCCTCAACATGGGACCCGTTAAAGAGCTTTTGCAAGACCTTCGACTGACCATCGTGAAATTGTTGGATGAAGGCAAAAAACAAGCTGAAGTTGCAGAATTGCTGGCATGTAACCAATCCAATGTTTTAAGCACATGGAAAAAATGTCGTGCGATAGAAAGTGTGAAAAGCAATGCAAAATCAGGTCGACCAATAAATGTTATGTTGTTGTTGTTTTAGTTAACTGATATTTATTTATACAATATCCACAAAAGTGGATTATGCCGAAATTGAAGACACAAATCGCAAACTTATTGCCAGGGATTGTAGAAGCCTAAAACCTTACGTACGATCTTCTTAGCCTAAAAAATTACCAAAACTTTTAAAAATCTGTTCTATTTAAAAAAATATTTGTTTATGAATAAAAATTTGTTTATTCATGTTTATAAACATTTCTTAAATATCTCGTTAAAAATGCTCGACTGATGATTATCAGTTCTATAGTACATACGTATACGGCTTTATTGGTTTAGTGTTACGCAGTGAAGCCAACCCTCTTGCATTCAGGCGGAACTTTGCTCAGCTCATAAAATCAATAACCTTTCTACATTTTAAAACAGTTAGCGCTGTATCAACTAACAACAATGTTTATCATCGTGACTCTGTGCAGGCCAGTCTTTTCTTCAATGTCCGTCTTATCAAACTATTTCTGTAAACACTTTGGTTTGTGGCAAGGAGCACTGTCATTTTGGAACAGGAATGGCCTAATCCCAAACTTTTTTCATAATTTTAGCTTGAAAAATTGTAAATATCAAGGTAAGTTGCAGACGTCATTGTTTTTGCTACTGAAGGAAGTTGGCCCAATCTAAACATTGAAGACCGCCTCTATGAATTTCGGTGGGCATCGAGAAGTCAGGCATGAAGTTCGAAGGGCAGACCCAAACTCAAGTGTACTCTAATTCGTTACATTGTTCTATGGTCCATTTCGGTGAACTTTATATGAACCATCTTGTTTATTCTGCTATTGTGGGATTGATCGACAGTTGCACGGCTATGGAAACCTGGGATCTTAGTTCCCGGCGAATGGTGATTGTACTGACGGCGTAGCAGCGTAAGATATTCTGTTGGGGCGGGACATAAATTTCTGGGAACTTTGGGCTCGCAGTTCATATACTAGATTTTCACTTGGCCTTTTCATGTAGTCTTTAAACAATGTTTGGGATTATTGTCCAGGTTTGCAAACGCTTGAGCATAATTGATTTTTTTTTTTTTTTTTTTGGTGAAGTCTGGTTATATTCAGTAAATCATGGTTTCCAGAATTTATTCATTGGCGAAGAATAAATTTTTTTTTAATTTTATTTTTTTTTAGACTTGATTGATTGATTGCTACCAAAGATAAGCATAAAGGTAGCTCGGTGCCTCACAGGAATCCCCACCAAGGCACCGAGAACAAAGACAAAAAAAAATCACAAAACAAAAATACATAGGAAAACAATATAATTATTAGTAATAACGTAAAAACATTAACGGCGACTTTATTAAGTGTATGATATAGCAAGAAGATATGGTCAACTTCTTTATCAAAGCATTCACTATTTGTACGACAAGCGTTGCTGATGATAGCGTCGTCGTTAAAATTGATTTACACATTGAAGTATAATTTAATGAAGTTTGAATAAAAAAAAGGTTATGCAAAATAGCGGTTGACATGGAATGGAGTAATCATATATATATCGATCTATTTACTACTTTTTCATTCAATTCAAAGCCCATGATATTTTCTGCTTTATTTTTTTTCTGTCTAACAGCTTTCATTCGTTGTTTCTTCTGTTGTTAATAATATCCGTTATGCGGTTCTCTTTGTGGTCTTTTACAGCCTGAACTTTTCCGAACTCGATTCTGTCATTTTATACTTTGTCATTTATTTCTGATTTACTCGTGCAAAATACAATTCTTTCTGCTCTTCACGGAACAATAACGCGACTTATGGCCTGGATTGCAATCTGATAGCAGCGGTCAACGTTCCCTTATGCAATTTCACTGCGACATAAAATGCAACCGAGTTCCTGCTGTGTTGTTGCTCTTCATTTCGCAAGCTTCCACCGAGCACTTTATCAAATACTGCGCAATTCTTCTGATTCTTCCTCGTTTTTCGCTGACTTTTAAGACAATTTATAACATTTATTTTTTGACTTTATTTTCATTTCACTTTTTCCTAACGTACTTCTTTATCCATTTCTATTCATAGCCTGGTAATGTATAGGTCAAAATTAAATTTCATGAAATTGCAATTTTTTAAGAAGGTTTTTCAGGATTCGCGAGATTAAAATGATTCAGCCATTTTTAAAAATCGTGCATAAATCATGTAAATGTAATTTAAGAATTAAAATACGTTCGTTAAGAAAAAAAAACCTAATTGCATTCAGTTTGTTTCCGCTAAATGAAGAATGGTGATACCAACAAAACCGTTGTTCAAACTTCTTACTAAGAGGTGATACCCAAAATTTCCGAGAATTTTTTGGAAAAAGCAGAAAAAGTGCCTTACACCCTAATTTCCGCTGTCACCTTCAAAGAAGTCATCTCCGATACGTATGCAAAAATCCAAGTGATTTTCCCCTTTTTGGAAGCACTCTTGGAAGTTACGATTCCGCTTGGATATCTTCAATGAAGTCACAACGTCGCCCTTTCATTTTAGGGAAGCGGTAGAAGTCGCAGGGGATTAGGTCAGAATGGTACGGAGGGTGGAGGGACCACTGCCATGTTGTTTTTTTTTGCCAGGAATTCCTTCACAACGAGCGAAGTAAGCGTGGCCGCGTTGTCATGATGGAGCAACCAGTCTTTGTTCTTCCACAAATCGAGCCGTTTGCGCGAAATTTTCTCTATCTCTTTAAAACCTCGCAGTAAACTTCCTGTTGACAGTGTGACCAGGTCAATAATTTGGAAATTCGCAGAAGCACAAGAAAACGTTGCAACACAATCATCAATAACTCGCAAATCAATGCGCCTACCATTACACTGCTTAGCAGAGCAGTAGCTGAAAGTAAAGAACTACAACAAGGAAGTATGGACAATTCAACGTTGCAGGCAGCCATTTTGATTTTTATTTCATATGATGATTGATTCTTGTTTTACAGCAAATTCAAACTTCAGAGGCCCATTCCCCTCTAATTTTTATCAAAAAGGAAAAGTTCAATCTGCAAGTTTGAATTTATTGCAAAACAAGAAGCAATCATCAAATGAAATAGGAATGAATGTCCATACTTTCTTTATATAGTGCTTTAGCTAAAAGGTGTACTAAGAGGCAGAACCTCGAACTGTCTTTGGTTTGGGAGGAACATTCTCGGATATTTTGGATAGCATCTCGTATAAGCGTTCAGCTCTTTGATTATGGCAAAGTGCAGCTCTTATCCATTGTCCTGCAAATTCTCATCGAGGTGGCAGTACGGTCTTCTTCAGTGCATGTGATAATCTTGATATGAGGCGTTGCGGATACCAAGGGTGAACTCAACATTGGTTCAAAATTTTTTTATTTTATTTTTCAGCTTCTCAGACACCAAAGAATAAGGTGGTATAGTTTTTTGTTCAGTTGACCTCTCCTAATCGTATAAAATAAAGGCTGAAAGTAAAGCGTTCAACATATAAGAGTGGTAGAGCAAAAATTTCAAACGCGTGTTTCTCGTAATCACAGTTTGTTGAGTTCGCCCTAGGTATCCGTAACGCATCATATGTAAATTTCCATTTGGAGTTATGGAAAAAGTCATAGATAAAGTATGTAGCCTATATTTGGGCCACTCTGTATATTCCGAATCTCTTTATATCAAAATAAAAAGAATGCATTTCATTAATTTCATTTATTCAAGGATAACTAAGGTAAAATTTTATTGGAGCGCCTTATCAATTTATCATTTCATCTGATCAAAAATAAATAACCTGCATGCGTCATATGTTCTGGGAATTCAATTTCAAAAGAAAATTGGATATATTTTTATCGATTCTGAGAAAAGGTTGTTCAGAATTTCCAACAAACTTCAAACGATTTTTGGAAATATTTTAATATATGATTATCGAATATAAAAACTAAAAGCAAATAATATTTTATAAAATAAACATGCATCGAAAATCGCATCTTTTCTTTGAATTTTGTTGATATACAGGGTGAATACAAAAGTCTGAACCCCCCTTTTATTTTTTGAACCGAAGCAGATATGTCAATTTTGATGAATCCAATGAATAGGAAGTTGTGGGTGGCCTATCCCATGGTGCACTTTTCATCATCCCAAATATGCAAATTAGGACACATTCAAAATTTATCTCAAAAACCGTAAGGGATAGAGAAAAAACCCAATTGCAAACTTGTTCAGCATAAAAAAACAAACAAAACAAAAAAAAAATAATCCAAATCGGACCAACCAATCACCCACAATCACGTGGTGAACTGTTTGCAGCTTACAAACAGTCACACTGCACAAACAGTTTAAAAAAAAAGTTAATCAACAAAATGCTCGATGTGACGACCGTGGGCACCATAACACAATTAGACACGGAACCTAACTGACGCCAAAACATCGGCAAGCATGGCTGGTGTCACTCCTCGGCACGCTTCCTGGATTCGTTGAACCAGATCCTCCAGTGAGGCGGGCTGCGTAGCATAAACCTTGTTCTTCAGGTATCCCCACAAGAAAAAGTCAAGTGGTGTAAAATCAGGAGAGCGGGGTGGCCAATGAACTGGTCCTCCTCGGCCAATCCATTGCTGTCCAAACATCTCACTTAGACGCTCGCGAACGACCAACCCGTAATGTGGAGGAGCTCCATCATGCTGAAACCACGTGCGCTGATATGAGGCCAATGGCAAATTGTCAATGAAGTCTGTGACTACCACGTTGAGAATTTCAGCCCGGTAGTGTTCTGCAGTCAGTGTTCCATCGTAAAATTACGGTCCAACCACAGTGTCATTGTACAATCCACACCACACATGGATTCTCCAGTTCACTTGATGAGTTGCTTCTCGCAGACATCGTGGGTTTTCGTTTGTCCAATGATGATGGTTGTGCCTGTTGATAACTCCATCCCTGGTGAACTGGGCTTCATCTGTCCACAACACCTCATGAATGAAGTTTGGATTGTCATCCAGGCAGGTAAGTAACCAGTTGCAGAAGGCGGCCCTAGCAACATAATTCAATGGCAGTAACTCCTGGTGACAATGAATATGGTATGGGTGAAAATGATGTGCGTGTAGAATGTTGAGAACAGTTTTCTGACGGCACCCAACATCAGCAGCAATTGCTCTGCTGCTTATGTGGGGATTTGCAGCAACTGCAGCCAGAACTAGTGTTGTTGTATCCTCGTCGCTTTGTGCCCTTGGTCGTCCTCGTTTTGCATTAACATTTCCCTGTAGTCTCGAATCTTTGAATAATGTGACGCATTGTTTGACGAGATGGATGGCGTTCGTTAGGGTATCTGTCTCGATACAACCTAACTGCAGCATGTAGGTTTCTCCTTGCCTCTCCGAAGCAGCAGATCATGTTGACCATTTCCGGAACAATGTAGCTTGCCATCCTGGAATTGTTCTGTCTTCTGTGTGCTGAAACATGCCTTTTATTTGCTTTTCCGCATGAAAGTGAATGTGAGTATGGTAATTTATGTTAATTTTTTGATTTGCATGCTTTACATGGTGGAAATATCAACATTCAGTTTCCTTGGACACATTCAAAATTTATCTCAAAAACCGTAAGGGATAGAGAAAAAAACCCAATTGCAAACTTGTTCAGCATAAAAAAACAAACAAAACAAAAAAAGTCATCCAAATCGGACCAACCAATCAACCCACAATCACGTGGTGAACTGTTTGTAGCTTACGAACAGTCACACTGCACAAGGAAAACTGAATGTTGATATTTCCACCATGTAAAGCATGCAAATCAAAAATTAACATAAATTACCATACTCACATTCACTTTCATGCGGAAAAGCAAATAAAAGGCATGTTTCAGCACACAGAAGACAGAACAATTCCAGGATGGCAAGCTACACTGTTCTGGAAATGGTCAACATGATCTTCTGCTTCGGAGAGGCAAAGAGAAACTTACATGCTGCAGTTAGGTTGTATCGAGACAGATACCCTAACGAACGCCATCCATCTCGTCAAACAAAGCGTCACATTATTCAAAGATTCGAGGCTACAGTAACTGTTTGTGCAGTGTGACTGCTTGTAAGCTACAAACAGCTCACCACGTGATTGTGGGTGATTGGTTGGTCCGATTTGGATGATTTTTTTTGTTTTGTTTGTTTTTTTATGCTGAACAAGTTTGCAATTGGGTTTTTTCTCTATCCCTTGCGGTTTTTGAGATAAATTTTGAATGTGTCCTAATTTGCATATTTGGGATGATGAAAAGTGCACCATGGGATAGGCCATCCACAACTTTCTATTCATTGGATTCATCAAAATTGACATATCTGCTTCGGTTCAAAAAATAAAAGGGGGGTTCAGACTTTTGTATTCCCCCTGTATATTGTATTGTATAATGATTTTTATCTTCCTAAATTTTAAATATAATTCTGGTTTAATGTGAAAAGAAGTAAATATTATTTGTAATCAATGCGTGTCATAAAGAGAAAGTAACTGCATTTGTGCAGTGTTCAACAGTTATTTTTTCCTTCTCCAATATTTTAAGATTTTTTTATCCTTGCATCTGAATCTCTGAAATCATTTTTCGATTTCTCTTCAGAACTGTAATTAAAATATTTTTCTTCTCTCGCTCTTTCTTTCTTTCTCTCTCTCTCTCTCTCTCTCTCTCTCTCTCTCTCTCTCTCTCTCTATTTGATTGCTGATTTGTAAAGATGATTCAATTTAATGACGTGATTCAATTTGTTTTCAAATTTGCGATCTTCTCACCCCATAATTAAAGAGGGAGTTTCAAAATATCGAAGCACAGTTGCAGAGATTAATAGAGAAAGCGAATGGAAAAGGGAAAGGAATAGTTACCTGCCACTGAAAATAATTCTTGGTTAACAGTTCTTAGATGGTCCGTCCACGTGCGCAGGTACAGGGTGACGTAGAGGAAGAGAAGGCGTTGCGCATGAAATGGCGCCCAGCAAATGAAGAACGCTATCACCACTGCAACTGAATAAAAACACAAAGAACAAAAATACAGAACAAATATTTTCAAGAAAAAAATGTCTTATGATGAAAGGAAATATTATCACATTTGGCTAAATATAATTTAAAGGTTTTATAACACTGAAAGAAATTAGTGTTCAAATTAGTGTTTAAATATTTAAAAGTAATACTTAGTTCCTTAAGTCTTCAACATATCATCCCATTCATAATTAGAAACATTATTTACTGAAAAGAAATATAGGGTGTTCGTTCAAATCCCCTAGATCCTAGAAGAGAAATAGTGTTCCAAAAAATTTCCATTGGCTGACGCCCTCAACGGCCAAAAATCGAATGACGGCACGCAGATATTCTTTGGATGGATTGTCTACCATGAACGCTCTCTTCCAACTTAATCACAACTATTACAAAGAAGCAAACAATTAATGCGTGACAGACAATGACGTATATTAAAGATAGACCTCAAAACCCTGCCGCCGTACTTGAAGCCAATTAGGAAGCTCCGCCTCCCAAAGCCGAAACAAATGTCTAAACAAGAGGGTAGCTGATTTATAATTCTTTCACACGCCGATCACGGAGTTTATCTTTTCGTTAACTTTGTGTTTTAAGTATTTTATTATATTTTATAAACAATTTCTCGATCATGGTTTCAATTTCAATCTCGTTTCGATCATCTTTCAGTTACGTATTTTCATTTCAGTTAGGTATTTTTGATTTATGCTTGTAGAAATCCTTTTTCGTGTCTATTTGTACAGTTATACGCGGAACAACTTTGAGGAACAGTTTTGAATTAATTATTCCTTATGCCCAAAATTGTCAAAAACAAAGCAGCCAGACAGCTAACTATTCCATGCCTCACTCCTGCCGTGACCACCGACAGATAAGGCCTGTGCGTTGAAACTTCATACATTGTTACATCATCATTAAAAGGGTATCGTTATTCGTATTTCTGCCAATAATAAATCTTAAATTAGCCCTTCTAATGATCATGTAACAATGTATGAAGTTTCAATGCACAGACCTTATCTCTCGTTGGTCACGCTCCTGCCCAGAACTGCGATGGCTTCAATTGGCTTCATTTTAGTGGCGATGTTAACAATAGGATTCGGAATCTACCTTAATATACGATATTGGTGACAGACGCCTCACTAGTACTTAAAAAATGGATATAAACAACTATTTTCCGCGGCTGCGCAGTCCAACTTGTTTCTATTGAACAAGAAGTGCACCAATTAAAATGGACGGTAGAGTCGTCCAGTGACTCGAGATTTGCACTCTGTTATGCACAGTCATTATTACCCCTTCCAAACACTGAAGTTCGGAGGAGCCAGTGATATATGGTTATTGATTTGCTTTTCATGATTTGGTTTGCAGCCAGTAGTGGTTATTGAGAAAAATAGGAATGCTGTGCATTATACACTTATTAGGGTCATTCTAAGTTGAAGTTTGCTTCCATCTTACTTCGAACTGAATAATATTGTACGATAAAGATGTTAAAGTTAACTTTTATATTTAACCTGAATTGAATGTTGGAAGAGTTCGTGCTTATTTTTATTGTCTTTTATACTGATTTTTGTCTTTTATTAGGATTCCAAATTCACCTTCCACAAATACCAATATTTCTCTATGTATTTTAACAAAATTATAATTAACTAAGATTTAACTATATTTAATGTTATTTAGTAAGCCATCTTTTGAATTGCCCGTTTCACTTACCTAACATTCGAATGACAATCTTCCTGGACTGCACCTGTGACCTCTCTGCCTCGCACCTATGGCCTGCTTCGGAAGAGGCGCACCGTTGTAACGAGCCGGAGCGACGGAGAGTAAGTGCAATGCGCAGGTATAGGACGATGATGACAGTCATGGGAATGACGAAAAACAGCAACGTAGAGGAGAGCAGGAGAAACGCCCATACGTTATTGGGATCGTTGAAGGAGACCGCACACCACGCGGAATCGTCGATCTGGTTGCCCTGTAAGTCTTTGAGGTAGTTAACCCGCATGTAGGCGCCCCAAGGAATGGCGCTGGCCAATGAAAGGCCCCAGATAATGCCGATGACTCGCGTGGCTCTGGTGAACTTGGATTTGGTCTGTGTGCGCATAGGATGGCAGATGGCCACGTAGCGTTCGCTCGTGAAGGCCACGATCGTCAATACCGAAGCATACGTCGTGGCTTCGGAAACAACTCCGCGCATTTCACATATGGCATCTCCGAAAATCCACGGATACTGCTGCCAGAGAGTATACAGCTCAAGAGGCATGGCTGAAAGTTAAAAATGATAATTAAAGCTTAAAAGGTATATATGGAACGGGAAAACCTGGAAAAGGAAGGGATAATGCCTGCAATCTATGAGGGATAATTTTAAAAATATTGAATACATATTTCAAAGACTGTCTTTATTTCAACGATTAAAATGAGGCTAAAAGTAAATCCTCAGCCAAAGACTGAAAAAAAACACAATAGGACGTAGATTTCGAAGACAATATGAAAAGAATCGTTCCCATTGCGTAAGCATAAATAAAAGATCATCTAAACAGGTCTCCAGACCTTTTGGGCACCTTTTTATCCCTAAGTAGTCTTCTTTAATACGAATAACTTTTGAATTTATCTTATTTTAATTTCATCCAATATTTATTTTTGTTTTATATTATTATTATTATTATTATTATTATTATTATTATTATTAACAATAATAATTTATTTGTATTTTGTAATTGTAAATAAATAACTAAATAAAATTGCAAGAAAATAAAAATAAAAAAATAGAAAAGGACAAAGAGAACAATAAGAAAATGTCAAAAGTCAATGAGAGATCATTTTGCTAATGGGCACAAAAAATATTACGTAAACTTCAATAAATCACATGGATCAGATTTTGGGATTGGCCCTTATCACAATCTGTCAAGATCCGTTTTATATGTTTCATTGCTCTCGAAACTGTTCACTAACTTTTTTTTCCAGTCGACAGGCTAAAACATGTTTGACATTAGATCTCTTCCATATTTTATATGAACAAAATGCTCTTTACATTTTTGATAAAGTTTCGAGAATTGCGGCCATCGTTTATTATTCTCACCAGAATCACTGTTAAGTAAATACAGGATGACGCACGAAATGTCATACGTTGAAAATAGCTTATTAAAATTTGAAAAAATGCCACAATGATCGCTGGCAGTTGCATTGCGTTTTCTACTTTATTGCGGTAGACTTTCTACATCAGATGCCCGCATGGATTAATAACACTGGCCAACAAAAAATTTAAGATTTTTCTTGTGACAAAATGAAAGTGGGTGATTTTTGGTAGTATTTTTTCTGCTGATTACGAATATAATTTTTAAATTTCTCTAGCACGCACAGCTTTTTTGTTTTACAATGAAACATTTTTAAATCATTCAGTGTTTAGGGCCTGGTAAATTTCCTTGCGGCCCCAAAATATGGATACTTTAACAATGTAGCCGCTTCTCTTCACTCCCATTACTTTAACAAAGAAGTCTCGATGTGCATAACTTGGAAACTTGACGTGATAGAAAAAATCTAAAAGCAGATTCGGATTCTACCTACAAATTACTACTAAGAACACTTTGTGTGGTCTTAGTCACAAAATGTGTATTGACTAGTGTAATAGGGATATATGGCGGCTACTTCGAATCGCGCTAAATCAAGACTAGAAATGGACACTCAATGGCTCATGCAAGATAGAGCCCGTCCTCATACAATGAACATTGTTCTGGATTTCCTACACGAACATTTTGGGCTTCGTGTGATGTCTCATCGATATCCAAAATGTTTTCAGAGTGGATATCAAATACATTATATCAACTGTTATACAGAATTTCATAGGTTAAAAATTATTTAAATCATTTTCTATGTTTGACATCCGTGCGCCACCCTGTAGATGCCGATTTTTTCCAAAGGCGGAATTCTGTCTTCAAGGTTTGCTAAAAAGAGCTTTCAAATAGTCTCATTTTTGAACGCAATCCTTAAGTTGCAAGCTAAATATTAAAATATGTTTTAAGCTCTCCTATAAGCCTTAAATATATACTGCATAAACTATGGTATATTGTGGTAGTTGTTTCTGGAATTAAAATTGTGCAATCCTTTGCATCGCTTACGTTAGAGGCTTATTATGATCATTATCATCCTTCCAAGACTATTAAGCCATGCGGCCTGTTACATTCTTGTATTATTCAAGAGGCCTTTTACCATTCGGACGGTATTTAGAAGTTTATGCATATGGAAATACGCTGTCTACGATAGCATCGGAAAATGTATTTAATTGTGCTATTGATTTAATGGTACTCGAGTCAGTTCTTTATTTTAGTTCAGCATCAGGAAAGCATCATATGATGAAATGAAAAGCATGATAGGAAGTCAATTATTTAGATCACTGATAAAGGAACCAATATCACGCTGACTAGTATAAAAACCGTTGAAGATTTCATCCCCGTATCTAACCTAAATGTGGGTGGACGGAGAGAATGATAAAGGATTTTAGCTAATTATTTTCGACTTCACTCATGATAAAGGTAGTCATAAACGGGCTAAGACTTTGCTAGTTTCTGAGGTGAATTTATAAAATTTGGAATTGGAAGAAATATTTAAACACATTTACCTCAGTTTAACAGGTATATTTATTTTTTCAGGCTCAAAGTTGGAAGAAGAGAGGCAGTCTTTTAAAGTGATGTCAACAGATACGTTCAGAAAAAAGGGAACTAAATTAGGGCAACTGGATTTCATACTTTGACATTTAATTTAATATCTATAATGTTTGATTTCACTAAGATTCTGTCCAATATCGATGAAATTTTTCGATTTTTTATGAGAAAGAGAAAATAAATTTAAACTAGAAATAATGTTTCGAACCTGGATTCGATTAGTCCAGTTGCCTCACATATCACTGCTTCTAAAGCGTACGGATTTTAGCAACATGATTTCAAAACACAGTATCCATTGATTTCAAAACTCCGAAATAAACGAGAAAAATTATTTAGGTAGAGGCGACGAACTTGATATTCGTGGTCTCTGGTTTGAATCGAGGTCGCAGAATTTTTTCCTCCCGTTTTTTCCGTTAATGTCTTTATGAAAATATTGGGTAGGGGATATTTTGAGACAATGTTTCATCGTCTTTCCATTTGTTCCCATCCCCCATTGTCCCTTTTTATGATTTTATAGTCTTTGGTTATACGCTTCTGTTTCGCGTACACTGTTGAGATGAAAGCATAGCTTTTGAAATATGTATCTAATATTTTAAAATAGATATTTCCCCTTCCTTTTACAGACAATAAGAATATTAAGAAACAATTATGAAATATAAATTTTTTTAATATTAAAAAAGAAAGCGCTAATAATTCTAAAACGCTGTAATATAAGGGTCGTACAAATGAAAACGAAAATTACTTATTTTATACAAAGTGTACACAAGGAATTTAAAAATACTCTCCAAATGCGTTAAGGCATTTATCCCACTGTGTAACAAGGCGTGTGGAATTCCTTTATGGAAGAAGTCTTCGGTTGCGTGTGGAACCATTCCAAAACCTCTTCCTTCACTTCATCGTCCGACTGAAACCTGCGGCCTTTCAGATGTTTCTTGAGATCCCCACACGTGAAAGTCACATGGGGATAAGTCAGGGCTGTAAGGTGGATGCTGCTTTGCTTTCCAGTTGAACTTTTTTCATGAGGTCTACCGTTGCTTTCGAGGTGTGAGTACGCGCGTTGTCGTGGAGAAGTCCAGGACGCTTGCGTTTGATGGCCGCGCGCAGTGCCTTCAATGTTTCCCCATATCGTGTTGCGTTAACTGCCTTTGCGATCAAAAAACACGGTCAACATCACCTTCTCCGTGCCGTTTGTGATTGCTTTTGACTTTTTCGGGGATGGTGACCCATAATGCTTCCATTGACGACTTTGACGCTTGCTTTCGGGCTGGAAATGAAGGCACCAAGTTTCATCCCCTGTAATGATTCTGTCGAGAAAACTCTCTCCTTCCTGTTCATAGCGAGTCAAATGTTGCAGGGACATGGCCATTTGAACTCCAAGTTGTTCTGATGTCAAATGATGCGGGACCCATTGTGCACAGATTTTTCTGTAGTGCAGATGGTTCCTGATAATGGAGTGAACAGTTCCACAATTAAGGCCACTTTTAGCAACCACGACATCGATTGTCACTCTTCTGTTTTCCTTTAAGACAGCGTCAATTTTGGTTTCGGAATCATCCGTGATGGCGCGGTTTGCTTTCCAGGTCGTTGATCATCTTGGCCGTCCCTCCGAAAACCTCTTGCTCCATGCCCAAACACGAGTGAAGGTTAGGCAGTCGTTTTCATAGACGTTCTGCATACGACAATGAATTTCAGAAACTGAAACTCCTTCACATGTCAAAAAACTGAAAAAACGAATTACTGCTCTCTGTTCCTGTTTTGTTGATTCCATTTTGTTGTTTGCACGAAGCGATCACTCGCAGAGCTTCGAAGCGCGAGCTATCGTTCTTTCTCACGTGACGCAACACTTGCAACCTATTGTTCAATTTGCACGTGGGGTTTCGCAATTGTTGAAAACAAAAACTTACGATCCTACACGTCGTCTTTTTTTTCTCACACAAATATTCGTTTTCATTTGTACGACCCTTATACTATTGCTTCTACTTGGACCGGAGGCAAAAATTGTAAAGGTTATTAAAAGTTGCATTTAATTTTATCTACTTGGATCCTTATTGGTTGTTCTCAAGATTTTCGTACATTAGATACTTAAGACCAGTTATTTTGTCATTAAATTTCAGACTGCATTTACAATTTCATCTTTTATATTAAAATTTATACAAAGCATGCAAATGATCAGCAAATAAAGGTCTACTTTGTAAATTTACAAAAATAAAAGCGATAGGGCAGTTATATGACAAAAATAGCTAAACAGTAAATTGAGTGTTATATAACTAAAAAATGACTGTTTTCTAATCAATGACAAATGCTTAACAAGGAGATATTATACATGTATGTACCACAAAATTGACAGGGGAGAAGTCAATCTATTTCCCAAAATTACAACAGAAATAGTAGATAACAAAAGTACAAAATTTTACAAAATATGAAGGACTGGAGACAAGGTCAAAAAGTTGTAAATCTCCAAAGGGGCCCGCTATTTACATTCACTAAGACGTTGGGTTCCTTTTGTAAATTTCCAGCGTTTCGAAGGGTCCAATAAGTACTCGTTTTTTGTTTTTTTTTGTACAAGAGGTGGTTATTCTTACATCATTTTGGGATAAAACAAATGCACATCGATGATGATATAGAAATTTATACTCCCTCTGTCCGAAACTATGGTAAACGTCTCAACATTACTTTTATATACCATATTTTCGGACATAGGGAGTATTTATTTAGAAAAAAATCATAATACCTTTAAATGAATTTTGAAGCAAAAGTAATTAAATAATTCGATTTTTAGAAAATGAAGTGAAAAGAAATAACTCTCAGCAAAATATGTTTCTTCTAGTGAAATAATTCCAAAGAAGTTATAATTTTAATTACCAAATAAGTCATAAGTGAAAAAAATGCGGTATTTTAACTCAGAAAAAATAATATATTGGATTAAAGCCCACTGAACACTAATTAATCCCTAAGGGCCTCTTTTTTCCCCCCTTCTTATTTAAGAAGATGTGCTTGATTTAAGATGCTTGCGCTCATTATCTCCGATCGAAGTTAATGCGTAGACATAAGAATATCGCTATATAATTTCAAGGCTGTGCAATTAAAGAGAAAGCTCATCATCGAATTCCACTGCTTTTGTATTTTCTCAGAAGAATCAGTTGATTACATGGGAAATAACACAATATTCTGCCAAGCCTATTCATAATATTGAGGAAATACCGCCTCACGAAGTAATTTAACTGCGCTTGCACGTTATAAATATTAGACGTTGAAGTTCTAAGGGTTTTAATTATGGATATGTTTCTCATGATTTCATGAGGTACCACAATTTTTTTTTTTTTTTTTTTTTTTTAGATTTGCATATGGATGGGGTTAACTTGGATGCAATTTCTTAATTGCATGTTCCATGGCTTTGTAACACATGGAGGCAAATAACCAAGCCCTAAATCTTAATCATCTAAATAACAATAAAGCTTATAAATTACTATAAGCATTTTCGAAAATACCCTTTTAAATTTACTGTATCTGAACAGAGTGAAAGTGCTTCGGTTCTTTCAGGTAGAATATAAAGCTTTTAAGATTTTTTTTTGATATTGTAATATGAGCACCAGTAATACGCATCAAATTAATATAACATGCACTTTAAAGGCAAACGCTAGGGTGACATGCTATAAAGTTTATTTAAAAAATGATAATATTAATATAATTATTTAGTTGATATAAACATTATCAATATGAATTCGGAATTCATAAAATTAAGAAGAAAAAATTATTGCGCCCCGCGATAGGAATTGACCCCCAGAACATGCATCCAGCCAATAATATGATAGATTTTCGCTCGAATGACATTTGTCTTCCGCTCATTTATGTTATAAGTACAACAATTTAAACTTAAAAATAATGCTTATCTTAAGGAATTATACTGAATTTGCACGGTTAATCACTACCCGGTTCATTACATTAATAATTGATTAAACAACTCCGAACATGATATAATAATACATAATGTTAGGATCGAATCTAAAAGTAAATAATACATGAAGAGAAATATTATTGTTGTTTGCTAATTTAAGAAGATATGTCACAAAACAGATTGAAATTAAATGACTATAAAATGTAAATTATAAAATGTAATAAAATACCTCTGTATTTAACGAAGGAAAGGGCTGGAACGTTTCTTGAAATAATCTTAGAAGAGGATTTTCGTATCATTTCTGAATTCTTGAGTGATAAGTTTCTTCCAATTCCTTCAAATTATGGAATGAAACACCATGTCAAATGAAACGCATATCATATCTATTATGTGTAGAAGATGGTTCCATAAGCAAACGGAAAAGCATTGGTCATCCTCGTACGAGCTTTCTACGAATTCTTTATGCTATTAGTAAATTGGCTGTTTTGTTGACCCGACGGTTGCACTTGAACAATGGATTCACTCTTCGCAAATTGCAGATAGTGCAGAATTTTATCTAGAACTTTCCTATTAGTTGCAAACAAAACAAATGTTGAACAACGTCGCCTGCTCTTATATGTAGCATGCCTTTTCCGAAAATAATACTGGTCCCCTCCCCTCCTCAGAGGAATTTCTGGCTACGGAAATGACTTAAGAAGACATTTGATTTGCAAAGTTATATAAATATAGCAACCATTCAAAACTGATTGGTATTTTCAATCAAGGCGCTATGTTGTTCAGGTTCTCCACATAGACTAATTTACAAGTATAGAATTTTGGTTGGACTTCATCCGTTTGCCTTTTCGTCTAGACATTGAAACCTTTCAAGTACCTCGGTTGGTCGCAACTAGTAGAAATGAAGAAAATCGAAACGTATTTTGCCATCGCCGTTAAAGAGCTATACTCAGTCTAGTTCTCCTGGAGTTTTATCAATGATGAAATGCGGATTGTTGTGAATTTCTCAATTTAAACGATAAAACATTTTTATAATTTACTATGAACTTTTCTAGACCTTGTTTATGTGAGAGTGCGTGAATGCTAAATTAAATATATCAAGACGCTACATATCTCAGATGTTGTTTTCTTTTTTTATAGTTCTTGTAATTCATCTGTCATCAAGAATTGATAATAGCACTATAATATTTGTGCTGATCTGTTCAATATCGGTCTTTAGTAGAGTACAAAATTTCTAAACTGAATTTAGCCATAATTTTGTTTTTATCTAACGAAAAATCCCAATTTAATAATTAGTTAATTTTTAGGATAGCTTATACTTTCTGATGGTTGATTAGGAGAGATTCTCGATCTGTGAACCAGGTGCCCGCCTCCCATTGGGCTTTCAACCATGACAATTTGGTTGACTTTAAGACACCTTGAGACAGCATGGCTGTCCGGTGTCTGCGATAGCCCAACTGGTAGAAGCGTCGGCCATGACAGCCGATGTTCCTGGTTCGAACCCAGGTCGCAGAATTTTTCCTTCCATTTTTCGATAGAAAAATCTTTACCTGATGCTTGGTAGGCTTATCTCTAGTTATAATATCATTTATTATTTAAATTAAGAAAGTCATACATTGTTACATCCTAAGTCGACCAAATTTAGGGCTTATTATTGGTAGAAATATGATTAACAATGGTCGAAATATGATGATGTAACAATGTATGACCGGATAGGCTACCAGCAGTACTGCCCTGTATATATTTGCAAGACCCTGTACATCAATTTGGGACACCCTATATATAAGAACCACTTGCCATGGGACCACTTTATACATGGAACCAAGAGTGGTCCCCTTAGACAGTTTTCACTGTACCAATCACCTATCCTAAATCAAAAAAGGAACATTCAGGAAATTTGAAATCTATGCTAGAAAATTGTATGAGACGTTCTGAAGAAGGCTATGTGCCCAAACGACCCTGTGTTTGTAATTAACAAAAATAAAAAGTCATTGTTTATAATATAATGAATATCGAGCTTTGTAAATGGATATATAAGCTTCGGGAGTTTCAAATGTGAATGTTCTTGTAAAATCATTGCTGTTGCCATTTTGATGATGAACATTTTATAGGTTTAAAAAAAGTTAATATTTTAGATATTAAACCAAAAAAAAAAACTTTGTGAAATAAGCTAATGTTTCATTTTATTAAATTTAATAGAATTGATTACTCTGCAAAAAAGTTAGATAAGTGTGAAAGTGCTAGCAAAAACATTTCTTGAAGAATGGAACTTTTTATACAATGAACTTTTGTAATTTTCCAGAGAAGCAACTCTAGGATTATTCTTCTTTAAAATGACTCTTGGTGAATAGAAATGCCGTCTTTTATTTATTTCTCTATCTCTTCTATTCTGGACGGTGACAGTTCGACAGAGTCATTCCGTAGGCGCTTTTGATTCTCCGGTCACGCATCGACCCTGGACTCAGTCGCTGTGACTCCGGTAGTTGGGTGCTAGAAACGGGGAAGGATTACCGAGGACGCCTGATGCACCACTGGACACTGAGCCTCGCATCGCCAAGACAGCTTAACCGCACCGCAATTCACCACGTTTCACACGTGCTCTGCTTTTCATTCAAAAATAAATCATTGAGTCTTGTGTGCTTCAAAAGAAGCTTAGTCAAAAAAGAATGTTTTGCAAGAATTGGATACTTTTAATACATAAATAATTAAAAACAATCAAATTAAGTTAAGATTTTCATTAAATTGTTTTAGGAGTAAAGAAAAAATAACTCTAGGAGGAACAAAAAACTCTCTTAAAAAAAAAAAGCCAGTGAAAACACACAAGATGTGTAGAGGAAATTCCCGAAACAGTAGAATAATTTTAGAATAAAAAGTGCTAGTCATAAAAGTCAGATCTATCTACAGGAAAGTGCCCGATTGAATAAAAGTATTATCAGCGCCCCCCTAGTGTAAGGGTTAAGAAATTACGAAAACAAACTTTTGAGCCAAGATAGGAGAAAAAAACTCCCATTACGAAGTTGCAGAGCGTTACCTCCGTTGACGTCACGCCCTCACCCAAGATAGACGCCCCGCTATTGGAAATTACGTTCGGAATTTTCGTTTTTTCACAGATTTAGGGTTCGAATTATAAAATTTTAAATATGCCATAATTTTATGAATGTGATAATCTTTCGATTTAAATAAAGTTGTATGTGACTGTAAAATTGTCCTTTAAGATATCATCTTTTTTCGCTTATACACTGAAGTAGTTCTACGAATTTTTTATGTCACTCGTATATTTTTTTTGCGAGGCGCCTGTTTGTTGAACAGACAGCAGAATTCGCGTTGTAGTTTTCACTGAAGCCAATTTTCTATAAAGAAGCAACAGCGCCGTTGTGTAGTATTGAATGGATGTGGGGAATGTTTCTTCTACAGTTTGTTTGAAATAAGAATTTGAAATCTTTTTCCATTACTCGTATATGATAAAACTGGGACAAGAAGGAACAAAAGAGGAAACTACTAGTCCACAAAACAAAATCCACACAAACTGTGGATACATTATTATACATGTACGAGTAATGATAAAGTGCTATTACACCAAAAATGGGTTTAAAACTTAATGTCAACTTCAAAGTCCACTAAATTAACAATCGAAAATTGTAACTCATGATTAATCCGAGAAAATGTTTTGTTTAATATCTTCGAAAGTTTGGGCCGGATAAAAAAAGGTTTCAGACAAAAAGTTGCTGTCGGTAAAACAACAATAGCTATCCATTTTAAAAAATGAAGTTTACCTTCAAATAACCTTGAAAAACTCCACCAAATAAAAAATAAAAATCGCCATCGTATTGGCTCTAATTGGTACAATATTTGTTCAAATATTTCTTCTCGATAACGCTGTTTTCGAGATAACAATTCGTAACGCTTTATTCTGGTCACCTGCGCATGTAAATGATAATACTTATCTAAAATTGCTTATAATAATTTGTATTCTGACGTATTCCTAATACTATAAGGGATATAAACAAAAACGGATAAAAAATTACAGAACATTGAAAAAACAAATTTTCCAAATATCAACCTGGAATGTAACATTTGTAAAAATCATGCTGGTGAAACTGCTTGTTGTTCACTGTAAATATCCAAGGTGTTCTTGTCTGTGCATAAGTACGAGGGGAGTTCAATAAGTAATGCAACACTTTTTTTTTCTCGGCCAATTTTGGTTGAAAAAACTGGACATTTCTTGTGGAACATTTTCAAACATTTCCGCTTCGTCTCGTAAAGTTTCATTGACGTCTGATATGTGAGAGCGCTATAGTGAGCTGTTAAAGTGGCGTCTACAATGGAGGTGCGTTCCAAAAACGGGCAGTGATTGAGTTTCTTTTGGCGGAAAACCAGGGCATCTCAGATATTCATAGGCGCTTGCAGAATGTCTACGGTGATCTGGCAGTGGACAAAAGCACGGTGAGTCGTTGGGCAAAGCGTGTGTCATCATCGCCGCAAGGTCAAGCAAAACTGTCTGATCTCCCGCGAGCTGGCCGGCCGTGCACAGCTCTGACTCCTGCAATGTCGGAACATGCGAACACTTAAATTAAAGTGATTATCCATTTATTAATTAAAGCAGGTGGTGATTATCCATAATCTCTTTATATAAAGAAGAACGTTTTTTTGCTTTCTTGATACAAATCTACAGTTTTATTCTGATCTTGATGAAATTTTGCACACTTGACCTTCAAAACAAGTGGAAAGTCCCAAGTGAAGCAAGCCATGTGACTCAGTGAGCGCAGCTCTCGAAATGCTCTGGGTCGTTATTAAAATTCTTTGTGGGTTAGTAATTTCTTTTGTTTATTTATTTATATTATTTAAGAGGAAAGTCCCTGTCTACACGAGATTTCGAAAAAAATTACCCCATTCCTCTTTCCCACCCCTTAAAGCAGAATATAAATGCGCACTCTTTCAGTTTTTTTGCGACTATCTCGAAAAGATTGAGGAAATCGGCGAAAGTGGATGAAAATTTTCTGAAAGCCCATAAAATTTCCTATTAAATTCATTTTGATTTATTCCGATAGCGCAATTAGGCTACGAGTAATTCAAGGTCAAAATGAACACAAAGTCCGGGCAACGCGGGGTACCCTATCTAGTATGGAAAAAATTGATCTTCCGTATTATTTTTTCTTATCTTGACTAGGCGAAATTTTTATTTAAAAACTATGACGGAACCAGTAAGATAAAGGGAGGAGATGGGTTAATTTTTTTGCCTTGTTTTCCAATATTGGCAAGCCTTTTACTTTGGAAGCATTAAGTCATATATTTTAATGGAAACGTAGAAAAGTTTGCGTGAATGTTATGAATGTAATTAAAAAACAACGGAAAGCATTTTGAATATATTTTTAATAGCAAACATCTTCAATGAACATGCATTTCGTTACATCAAGTTCTGTTTATTTATTTATCTTCTTTCAGTGCTATTTGTTTTGGCCCATACTATCCAATTTGTAACCACATATAAATTTGGTTTACAAAAGGAAATTATAAACGAACATTAAAATGCATGCATTAACATGAAATAATTGTAATATCGTATTAATTACATATATTATAATTGCGGTTTCTTTTTTCATTTTTAAATAAAATAACAATGCAGAACATTTTATAGTATTTCCATGTTTCTGCCACTGAATATTCGGGTCAGCTTTAATATTGAATTTGGTTTTCCATACATTTAAAGGAGTAACCACTTCCTTCCAGTTAGACGGAAGAAAATCTGGGGCATGACATTTATTATAATTAATTATTAACGTTTTCTGTTAAATAGTTTATAGCGCATTAAAAAAAACTCATCACGAAACACTGAGTTTGCAAAATTTTGACATTTCTATTGTCAAGAGTAGTTGTCATTTTCATTTCTATTCACTGAATATCAAATTGGAATTCCGCAGCTAGATTGTTCGAGCAATATGACTGTAGGCATTAATATTCATGAACATAAACCAGCTTAAATTGCAAGATAATACTTATTTTTAAATATACATATTCCTTAAACAAAGAATTTCTTAAATCACTCTGCTGATCTCTGATCTGCTCTCTTTTCAAATGTTCTTTAGATTGTGTTGAATTTTAAATATTTTCTTGATTAATTAGTAATTCATTTGAATTTCAGTTCATCCATTCGAATGAAACGTCGAAGTAGTTTCACAGTTTTAGTTTTGTTTTTTTTAATTTTTTTAATATACTTTAAAGTTATTGACGAAATGTCATAACTTGTTAATGATGAATCTCTCTAAATGATCTTTTTTTGTTCTTTTTTCTTAAATCGAATTTTTTTTAAATTTATTAAAATCATAAATTCATGATAACATATTGGAAACGAATTTTCCACGCAAAAACTATTGTATTTTCGATCGCATTAATATTTACTATTTAATTTTTTGGATTATTATTTAATTTGCATATTTGAAACTGCGTCATCCTTAAAATATGAGAAAAATCCGATTAATTTAGATAAGTCTTCTTAACCTTTTGCAATTCAGCAATATTCAAGACATGGCAATTAAATCAACTGAAATAATTCAAACAAAGAGACAATTGCTGAACAAAGCAAAAGACAAAAGTGGATTTTACACTAGCAGAAGAAAAAATTTAAAGACTTTTTCTCTTGTTCAAACGGAAAAAGCAAGAAAATGATTTTTGAATAAAGTCATAATCTCCAATTAAGTGATTACGTTTATGTAAATTCGACCCAAATATGTTAAGTAATGGTATCCTTAATAGTATGCTTTGGACGAATGATCATTATGTTTCACTAAGTTATTAATCTTTGACCTGTTGGAAGGTTTAAATTATATAAAATATTAAGTAATCATTTAAAAACTCTTATATAACATTTTTCTCTATAAATTTTTATAAATATCGATCTAGAAGTCAACATAGAATTGGGGGAAGGGTAACATCGGAAAGGAAAGGTTTTAATGACTAATTGCTTACCGATCGTGCTAGGCAATTAGTATCGCAGGAAAACAGGTGACTTTAGCCGACAACCTGGGGCTTAAAACAAATGATCCCTTATCCCAGGTGAGATGAAAATACGTGAAACATGATCAACAACTTTGTCAGAATAAATGGTGAAAACAAGGAGCCACATGGGAGATTATTCTACAAGGGCATTGGCTTTCCTATTCAAATACTTCTTAAATCGTTGCCGATGGCAACTGATTACAAGTGATTTTCCATCAGAATCCCAAAGAATACAAAATAAATATTACAGAGATGGAAAATTTTATTCCTCTCCAAGGTAGTATGTACCTTCCAAGAGCATATTTCGTAATGCACGTGCATTTACTCGATTCAGTAATCCTGAAAACCTAGTAGGTTTCAAAGTAAATAATGGTTGCATTTTAATTCACTCTAGAAAAACGGAAGAAAAAAATATAACAACACCGGGAGGTCAATAAACATTGTAAATTTTAAATCGTCCTTGAAAATCTTATAAATCCCAACAGAGAAACTCCCAATTTCGATTCGATAACGCGATCATTCGCCGCTGGAATTTCAAATGACATATATGATTGACCCACAGCCGTACTTTCTAAATATTGGCTGAAAAAAAGGGCGATATTTTCCCGTTTTTTTTTTTTTTTTTATTTCCTTGGCAAGATTGTGTTGATCCCATCGATAAAAGTTAAAGAAATTTATACAGCTTGAAATTTTTACTATTGAAAATATATAGTCTATCGTCATGCATAGCAGATATTCTCGCCATTTTCATTGCTAACTTGTTCATGCTGTATCTAGATTATTATATATCTAATTTTTAAATTAATTATATAATAATTACTTTTTCAGAATATGTTTAGATAACTTCTTACAAGTAGTTACAAAAATACGTATATTAAGACAGAAAAGGGACTAATTTAAAAGGAAATGTATCAGTGTGTTTCCGTTCTTTGCCACATCTGAAAGGTTTTTTCATTCCCTCTTCGTCTCTCTCTCAAATGTCATTGACTTCAGTAAAATCTTTGAAACGAGATCGGCCTTCTTGAAATATCTACTCAAAGAACTTTTAGCCTTTTGTGAAGACCCTTGAGTTCTCTTCAAATTGATGATTAAGGCACGTGGAGGGTGTAAAAAAAAGCTAAAAGAGTTCTTTAAAAAAAGGAAACGCGCCACTTTTTCGGATCCCTGTAAACTTCCGGGTCGCTACATTTGAAATTCAACATTTAAGTAAATAAAGCGAATCATTTAAAAAATACACTCCCAGAGTTAAAAAAAAAGAGGTAAAACCATTGATATTCCAATAATCTGCATTTTGCTACATTATTTATACTCAGTTGAAATTCCTCCAAGAAAATTGTAAAAAACAATAAATGTCACAAACAAGCACATACATGACTAAATACGAAAAGATTACGACATTCTAAGCCTCTTCTGTAAACAAGGCGAAAGAAAGTTTTTTTTTTAGTCCGCATGGTCGACAAATAAGGCTTTGGGGAAATGTTTTCCAGGTTTCCTCTGTACTATTTTTTGAGGTTTCCTCTAGATTATTTGTTCTTGACGATCGAAAATTGACACTGTTCGGAGAGGAAAATAAAGAAATAACTAAAGAGCAAGAAATAAAATAAATAAGATAATTTTTAACTGAAAATATCTTCAAAATTTCCATTAATTTTTGTGTGGTCATTGTGTAAATACCAGAAAAGTTTCCGAGTATATTCAGTTTTAATAACAATGAATAAGTGGCGATTAAAGTAATTATAACTGTTGGTTAATTGAAATAAACCCAAGTTGCTTTTAACAATAATTAATGAAAAATTTATGTTTTTGTTTTCTTCTGATAAAAATGTTTAAAATTTTTTTTCAACATCCTGTATCTTTAAATTGTTCTCACCTATAGGGCAATTCTAAACATAAATGAAGCTACTTTAGATGCTGATATAAAGTAACTATTTTTCCCCAAAACGACGTGTACGGTATCAATAAGCAGGAAAACTCTCAAATTTAAATGCATACGTTGTATTATTCTGCCCAGAGCGCTAATATTGCAAAATATCGTTCGCAGAATGTAGCAATAGCATTATTTTGCAATTACTTCATGTTAGCAAATGTTCTTTCGCAATTAGTCATCCAGATTACCTGATTTTACTCCTTTTTATTTTCCTTCTGTAAAGCACGTTGTTTGTTTTTCCACCTATGCCATAAAATCTACCGAGTTATGACGACGAATTGCTGCTGCCAATGTACTCACCAATGAGAACATGCAGGTCCTATATAGCAAGAATTAGACTATAGCCTGGAGCTGTGCCCTGCGACACGTGACTCCCATATCTGACGCTTGTGATCTAGGTAAACTTTGAGAGCTTTCCTTTTCATTGATAACTAACACATTGTTCAGTAGTAAATAAAATACAGAGCAAAAAAAAGTCGACTCAACCATCAATTATGCACATTTAGTTTCTTTTCCGAATTTAGCTGACCAAAGTTTAGTATCATTTAAAATATTAATTCTGCGAGTTTAAAAAATACTTCTTTATATTTTATTAAGCAAAATATGAGAAAGACAATGCAGAATGGCAGGGAGAGTCTTTTTTTTCTATTTTTATTTTTTCTCGTCGGTATAGTTAATTTGTGACTTTAATAAAATAAATTATAACAAAGAAGATGATCGTGTCTAAATGAATGTGAACCTAAAGTAGATTCACTAAAGCTAGAAAGAGGCGACAGTGGTTCCTGGACAATCCAGTAGGATTTTATTTAATTTAGGCAAAAAATTTTGTCCAAATTGCGATTCATTGTAAACTCAAAGTTAATGCAAATACTATATACCAAATGTTTATTGGATAAAGAAAAAATTTTATATATGTAATGAATACTGTAGATAGAGATGATGCAAACCGAGGCATATTTTAAAGCGGGATAAAAATTTAAAGTTCTGTTTTTTAAAGTTTTTTTTTTAATTTTATTTTTATTTTGAATTTAGGTTAAGTGCCAAAAAATATAAAGTGTCGTAATTCCATCGAGAAATGCAAAAGAAATGTATCGTGGGGCTAATTTTACTGTCCGTTTATCTGTAGTAACCATTTATTTAAAAAAACCATCCAAAAAGATACATTGCTTAATCGACTAGAAGAGAAGTACCAGAGTGCGAAAGAAAAGACTAACGAAGAAGTAATGTGCTAAAAATTGCAAGCATTATTCTTATTCACTGTTGGTCAGTTATATGATGTAAATAATATTGTCTTGTATTTATAGACACATATTAAATCTTTTCTTTTTAAGGCCGGTCTCGGAATGACAACACGCCAGTCGCGACGTAAAAGAGCACCCTGGTGGTCCCATAAGATCCAAGATTTGTGGATGAACAGAGATTATCTCTACCCAAATTATATGAGTACGAAAAACGTGGACATCCTGGGGGCTCTAAGAGAGGCTACCAGAATTTATAAATACGAAATAAGAAAGGCTAAAAGAAAATATCTAACTGATGGCGACTATATCGACCTTTGGAAGTTCGTAGGAAGGCGGAATCGTAAAGATTCATTTCTTTTACCTGAATCTTATTTTAAAAATTTTACAATATTTCCTTTATCTTAATAATAACATTCATCTGCCGATTGCGACTGGTTCTAGTAAACAAACGTTTCACTGGAAATTACCTATTAATTTGCCGCAGGAAATTTATCGTGTCGTCAGAAGAGTTAAGCTTAAGCATAATAGAGCTGATGGATTGGTGAACCATTTTGTCATAAAGAATTTGGGTATACCGGGTAATTATTTACTTATTTACTCGTACAATTAATTAAACAGATAGAAGTTAATTCAACATTCCCCAAACAAACTCTTATCAAACCTATTTACAAGGGTAAAGACATAGATGACATTAAAAATTATAGACCCATAGCCGTTCTTCCATCAGTTTATAAAATTACAGAAAAAGTTCTCTGTCGTTTTATCTTTGAAGCTAGATACCAACAGGTCAATTTGGAGGTAGACTCAACACTTCCGTGCAGGATTTTTTGCTTGAAATCAACATTTTCTATTTCTTTAACCGATAATAATGACAGAAAAGTGAAATTTTTCACTGTGAAAGCTTAAGACACAGATAACGCAGCGTAGAAACTGTGCCTGCGAACGATTCCCCACAGTTTGTATTTTGCTGTGTGTGTAAGTTTACAACCCATTCACCACATCGAAGCCATTACAGCCCTTCAGAGCAGACAAATTTTTGTGATTGCCTGCATTGATATTTCGAAGGCCTTTAATTCGGTTACTCATCCACAAATGTTTATGGAATTTAAGGCGCTAGGCATTAAAGGCAAGCCGCTGGACCTACTTAAACAACTCTTTTGTCAAAGAGTAAACGCTATATAGGGAGACAACGACACCTGTCATGCTCTAAGCACCAGAGGCATACTACAAGGCTCGTCTATTAGTAACACACTTTTCACCGCTTTTATTACACCCATCTTTAATCTCAACATAAATTATAAAATCAGAGCCTTTGCTGATAATAAAATCATACAACTTTACTCATATCTGTCCATATCATTCAGCAATGGTTTAAGGCAAGGGCTGTGGAAATTAATTCACAGAATACAGATATACTCAAGATCAAGAAAGCCCGTAGCGATTCCAAGCCCCACCTTAAAATATTGGGAGTTTCTTTGATAACCAACTTAAATTTGACCAACCGTCTCACGTTTTTGGTATTAAGACTTCGGAGAACTTTATCGAGGAAGGAGATAATTACCACTTTGAAAGCTAAAGTCTTCCCAAAACTTACATATGCAATTCTAATATGGAATTTATGCGACAAAAATTAACTGTCGCTTATAATAGAATACTGTGAGGGGCATTTAATATGACCTCTAGGCAGTCTATTACTCAAATGTGCAATGACTATAAACTTCTGACGGTAAGTTCGTTATTGAATTTTATTAATCTTAAAGAGCTTGTAAAAGCAATTTTTACTAACACTCACCCAGCACATTTTATGTTGACATGGCTTAACCAAATGGAGACAGCTAGGAAATCCACTTTATTATTACTCACCCCACCGTATATCATGTCGCATTGGAAGGAAATGTACTTCCCTTTCAGTGCGCTGCATCTTTGGAATGGAATACCCTTTGAGTACCAACAGAATATTTTCACCTGCCAGATGGGGGACTGTCGTAACCATCAGAAACATGTTATGAATATTTTATGGAAATGGATTTTGGATATTCAGATTACTTCTTCAGAATATTCCTGGTTAAGCTTTCATTCAGCTTTGCTCCATTGGAGCGCATAAATAAATAAATAAATAAATAAATAAATAAATAAATATCGTAAACAAAAGACATAAATATTATGACTATCTCATTACTAGAATGAGTCAGTCCTTGTGGCTATTATTGCAGATATGCGGCAAGCCCTCTGAAGATTTCCACAGAGATTCTGCTACACCATATGGTATCGAATCTTTCGCAGATCATCAAGAGTCTTGTTTTTGTATTGTACCACAGGTTAAATTACGGTAAGTGTTAAAAAAGGATGTGGGCAAAAATTATTAATGGTAAAGCAATAATCTTTATTTTCTTAAGCACAGTTTATTGTTTGATCTGGTCTTTTAAATGCTTATTTAGAACTCTTTCCATATGCTAGGGATATACACCCCCTTTGTTTTGTCATGTATAAAAGCTCTACTTCACAAACTTGAACTAATCTGTGCTCCGTCAATTCGCCTAACCATCCCAACATCTTTCTCTCGGCCCTGGTTTGTTCAGTCACTTGATACTCATTAGAGTTAAAAAAAAATAGGAATTTTAATTAGATGTCATCATTATCTCAAACGTCGTTGAAGTGTTCCTTTTAACGTGAAACGCGACCGAACACTTTAACTTAAGCCTGGTTCCCACATGTGTAAAAACATCGGCAGAAACCACAAGGCAGAACATTTTCTGACGTCACTTCCTGCTTTCTTCTTTCTGCCCGGCAAAAAACTGTTTTTTCGAGTTGGATTGAGTCATAGCTTACAAAGAGTAAAGCGTGGTTCTCACTGGCAGAAAACAAGAGAGCAGAAACCAGGGTGTATTTTTTTCTGCCTTTTTACTTTCTGCTCCTGCAGTTGTCCCACATGGCAGAAATTCAAAAGGATAAGATAGCAGAAGTTTTGCCCAACACAAATGCATTGCACCGAAGTCGTCGATCGATCTAAACGGTCGGCTTCGACTGCACACAGTACGTACAAAAGTTGAACTCAACCAAACTCTAAAAAGCAGAAATTTTCAGTCGGGCAGAAGAGACGAAAACGGGAAGTGACATCATAAAATTTTTCTGCTTTGTGGTTTCTGCCGTTGTTTTTACGCATGTGGGAACCACGCTTAAAGGAATTTTCTGTCGGGCAGAAAGAAGAGAGCACGAAGTGATGTCAAAAAATGTTTCTGCTTTGTGGTTTCTGCCGTTCTTTTACGCATGCGGGAACCACGCTTTAGACGCCTAGTTCTACATATTGCAACATTACCTTGTAAGATAAACTATCACCACTTTGACAGAAACTGAAATACGTACCTATTAAAATGATAGCGAGTATTTCAGTAGAAACGAGGATATTTGACTTCTACTAGTTATTCAGGCTTATTTTTTAATTATTCTTTGACTTGCAATTTTGTTATCCGAACTCATTATATTCTTTATAAATACGTTAGACCGCTCTTACGGATCTCTAAATAAATTATTGGAATACTTCGAACTTTTTGTCAATGCTTGCATATACACTTAAAGCCCAAATGTCATGAGATAGCAGTAAGCAGATTGAACACTGCCGTCACCTTCACATGACATGCATTAATCCAAAACAGCATATAATGGTTGTACACTTTATCTATTTGTATTCCTGTAGTTATAATCATGAAAAGACGACGAGAACCATCCGAATTCGAACGGCAGTGAATATGGCAGTGATTTCATTCATGTGAGTGGCTTGTCGGTTACAAAGTATACAGTGGTGATCACTGTCAAGACTAATCGTTTTCGGCCTCTGCCTTCCAGAAGGTATTCCCTGTACTCAACTTGCATCTTCGTTTGCTCACCTTGTATCCCTCTTCTGATACCTAGCGAGACGGCAACTTCAAATGTGCAACAGCCTCTTTACCATTCCACACGCCCCACATATCTACTTGCAGCCCCTCGCACTCCCAACCCACACGCCTTCCCACTTAGATACATTCATAACCCTGACATCGGTTGGACGTTCAGAAACAAGTGTCTGGTAGTCAGCACATTTAGACGTCAAACATTCCATCTTAATACTAAATTTCTGCGTTCTACACGTTTCATTCTCCAGTCCTCGTGGTATCTCCTTGGAGTTTCATATTCCATCTCGGCAAAAATTGTTAAAGAGCAATTTTGACTACTTTGGACTAATCAACTTATGTATTCATAGTCTGAAATCATCAATATTTTTACAATCTGCTTTGATTAATTTATTGAGCTGCCTCCTGGACACCATGGATCGCGGAATGTTGAATTCCTGAACAACCTCGGAAATGATTGCATACAATCTCGATAGCCGCTGTAATTCGACTTTTCAGTTCGTCAGTCTCACAAATTCGGATGCCATCTACTGTTCTCAGTTCATTAAAAAAATTGATACTTTCTTTATTGAATGCAAAAAAAACAAAAAAAAACTTAAGTGCACATCCTTGTTTGAATATTTTATAACAGATGTAAAGATACTTTTTTGGATTTAAATCGTTAGAGAATTATTTTCTGATATTAAACAAAAAAAATAGAGTTAACAATTTTTTTTTATAAATCTAATACTCACAAATAGAATTAACTAACGCAGTACAGTAAATATAAATCGGTACCCGTAAGGATCTTATATCAGCTATGGCTAGACGTAGTATCGAAGCAGATACGGTACTCTTCGCTGAATGCAATATGCTAGCATTTTTTCTTTTTTACCTCCTCTGAAGCCCTCCCTTTCTGATGCGTTATTCCTTGCGATAAGTGACGGTGTGCGGCATTGATATCTAACCATTTGAACGCCGACCCTGCCATCAATTTCATTATCGACGAGTTCACATTGACATGGTGTAAAATTATTCTAGCCCTCGCTGAAATTACAAAAAAAAAACTTTGATATTGTTTTAATTAGGTAGATATTAGGAATATACAGTATTATTATACAATATTAGGAATATAAATATCTTCCTCTTTAAACGCCATAAATTGCGTTCTGTTTTCATTCAATCTATAAATTACTGACGAAGCTTCTGACTGCTTCAGAAGAACCTGTTTTTCGCTAGGATTCTTTTGTTTTCTTGTCGCCAAATGACATTGAATTCAATTTATGAAATTAAGGTTGAAATATTACAGGAAAAAGATGGAAGGAGATTGATTTATGATCTATGATGTTCTTAATAAAAAGTTAATAAGATTCGAAGAATTCCTCGGATTTCTTGGATTGCCTGACCATCATGTCTGACTTGAGTTCATTAAAATTTGTGCAATGCACTGGAAGAAATTTTCGTCAGTAGAATTTTCAATTTGCGTTCCTTTCAAGATTGAGATCGGTTTTATATTACTTGTCCGAACCAATATTACTCGAGGATTATGCAAGTTTTAATTTCTTATAAATAAATAATCCCAGAAGAAAGTTTACCAACGAAGATTCCACTAATTGACTGGATCAAATTGACAGTAAATCTATTCATTGGATCAAATGAACAAATGAAATATAAAAGAAAAACCTGTATAATTGCAATGCTTGATATCGTTAGCAAGAAAACCAACGGACTGGAGCTGAGGGGCTCCAGCCCCCCCGCCCCCCGGAGGTTGGCACGGGGGGGAGTCATTCTGTTGGTTGGAGGGCCCCCCCCCCCGCTAGAAGAATAGGGCTAGCCCCCCTCATCCCCCCAAAAATAAAATTTTAGGTACGGTCCTGATTTCATGTGTGTATTTAAATTGTGACATTACATGTCAGTTTGATCCGTTACGCCCGGGAGGAGGCAGTGTGTTTTGGTTTCGTGAGTGGTGTTCTGTTGTGATTGTTTGTTTTGTTTGTTTTGTAGCTGACGAAAGTGAGGTGGGTGGAGCGAGGATTGAGAGCGTGTTTTGAGAGCATATATTGTGAACGTGTGTGGGTTAGTGCGTGTGTTTGCGTTTTAGTGTGTGCATTTTAAGGGAGACATTTTTCTGAGTGCAATGCGCGGTTTTTTTTATATAGCATATTAAAATGTTGCTTTTATACATTTAATTGTTAGATTGTTGTAAGTTTAGCCTGCTGATGCGTGGCCGTTGTCGCTTTCATTAAGAGGCGACAGCGCTCACGTATTGTTGGGGGATTTTTATTTTATTGGAGGTTCTCCTTGATTATTGTTGTCATGACGCTGTTGCGAGCGTGGAATGTTTGGCAAGTTTGTTTTTTTTTTTTAACGATAGGCTTGGAGAAGCAAGGACCTGTCTTGGTGAAGAAGAAGTTTGGAATGGCGGTCGGCCATGTTTGAAAAAAGATGAACATCGCTGTTACGATCTCCGGTCCATACCTATTTGCTGCTACGGCTTATCGTGCAGTACAATGTTCGCATGAATTTGCAGAAGTGTCTGAATGCTGCACAACCTTTTCTAGTTGTTAATGTGGGTTTGTGTTTAACTGGCTCTTTGGTCTCCTGTTGAACGTTCCATAAATGTATTTTGAAGGCTCGTCAGCGACAGTCAAGGTATTGTGCCGGGCAATGAAGCCCGTAACGTGTGCCAGTAATGATGTCTGCATATAGGGTGAGTGACTGTCTTTTATGTTTTTGCCCCCCGCGAGGAAGAGTCCCCGCCGTTCAGCGTATTTCGCCTTTTGTCAGTCCATTGGAGTGTGCCCGTCGGATCTATTAACATAGGGTGTTTTCCGTAGAACGATGTGCTTGAACAGATATGAACTGTCAGAAAAGTTCGGAAACACCACGAACAAGCTGTAGAATTATACAGTTTTGACTTTTCCTATGAAGACTTATGTATTATTTGTAATGTTAGGTGATAATTTTAAGGCTGGCTCTTGGTGAGCAATACAGTGTAACGAGGAGTGTTGTTTCGTGAACCAAAGGGGGTGGGCTTAAAATAAAGGCTCTACGGGTAGATAATTTGTGCATCGGTGAGGGGTGGGAGGAAAATACACAGTTGTGTGGACGGGCAGTGCTCTTGCACCTGTGCCTTGTTCTCGGTGAAGCCTGAGGAACACCCCACGTGTTTCCGGTCCGCAGGGGTTCCTGTGATCCCCCCTTGTTGAATTAAAGGGATCACCCTGACGCCTGAGGGTGTCAGTGTTTTAGGAATATTTGGGAAGCAGAGATTCCGTGAGCGTGGGGCCAGCTGAGAGCAACGAGTCCCCCCCCCCCCCCTTCGAGCATCGACTCACAGTTACCGTTTGAGCCACGTGAACTGGTCCTACTGGGAACTTTCAGTTCCTAATTCCTGAATTCCTTTTATGGGACTGCACTCCCCACGTTCCGGCTTGGGAGGTGTAGGCGTTGGCCGGTTGTATGTATCTAGAATTAAGTTTTTATTGACTAGATCGAGGGGCCCCTCTAGTTTACTTAAGTTAGTTTCATCTGCTGTATGTATTTACCCATTTCTTGATTTTCTCTGGCTGCACCAGATATTATGGTAGAGATTATTGTTTTGGAACGTCAAATAAATTAGTGGCTTTAATTTAGTCTTGTGAGCAAGTGTTTTTATGTTAATGAACCAATGCGTGTTCCTCTATCGATGCCCCGAACTCTTGATAGGCTCCGCTGTGTAGCACCCGTAGTGTCAGACTAGAACTACTTATCTATAGGGCGGGGTTTGTCACAAAATCATAAACTAGCAAATCTTTTCTGACTTCATTTTTTTAATTTGTTAAAAAAAACTTGAAAGAAAAGAAAGTCATAGACCCAAAATATTGTCCACTGTAAAGTTGATTTTTTTATGAGAATTAATTTTCATAGAAATTATGGTATTTTACCAAATAATCTCCTAATGTTATTGCTTGGAAACCAATGGTTGCTATGAAGGCGTAAAATTTAAATAAAAATTATGCAAAGATGAATACTCATTGACGATCTTAAGATTTCAAATTAAGAAGGTGAACCTTAATGTTAATATACGTTCCCGACTCCCGAGCGGAAAGCATTAAAATCTCAGACTAAATATTCAACGGCGTTACCGTGGACCCACCTGATAAGAGATCATTAAATCGCTGCCTAAGACAAGTTGAAGCAACAGGAAGTGTGTTGCACCAGAAGGGCGCGAATAGGACATCACGCCGAATGAAATTGTTGCAAAAATACGGGAAACTTGCCTAAATCGTACTTGTGCTTAAATCGTACCACCTTCGTATTGACCGTGTGTGCAACGCATAGTGCCATCTTGTAGTAGATGATGGAACCACTAGTCGGCCATGTTGCTTCGCACAAACGAAAGAGCTGTGTTGCTGCTGCTTCGAAAAATATTTAAAAAGTAAGTATTTCCTCCACTTTTTACTAAAATTTTGGTCACATTCATAAGGTCCTACCGCAGCTTTATTGTATCATTGAGTATCATCAAGTCGTTCTTTTTGTGCTATATTGGTCATAGGTTTAAGAGCGGGTAGGTGATTGTATTATTTTCATTTGTCAATATTTACGTTTTTGTTGTTTTGCCTAATTCGTACTAGCATGCATATTCTTTAAAACTAATAATAAACGGAAGTATCAACATGAACCTAAAGAAAGAAAAAAAGAAACCATAAAGCTAATGGATATGGGGATCTGGTTCTGCAAGATGGTTCTGCAATGAAGATAGAAAAGAAAATATGACTGAATGCACTCACAAGGGAATCCCTCGGAAATGTATGTCACAGATTTCCACCAAATTGAAATATGTTACTGATCTGAAGCTACTATAGATGCTTGAAAAATAAGAAAGTGCGAAATCTTGTTTCTTTCAAAATAACCGCGAAAACGAAAAAATTTGAGCACACATAGCCATACAAGGACTCCATTGTTAAAGTTGGCTGTGTGTATTAATGCGCTTAACGGAACGTCTTTCTTCCACTACTCAGCAATAAGCACGAATCCACTTCACATGAAATCAATGGAAGTAGACAGCAGCAGGCGACAATTGAATGGCTTCTCAAGTTTCTAAACAAACTTAGTTTTTAAAAATAGATTATTACAATTACCTAATTGCCTTCCGGTAAAAAATGTGTATAGTAATTAATAACCATTTCATTTTATTAAGTAATTCGTAATCAAACACGAGGCTGGCTTCATGTGCAACATTGAGTAATACATTGCGTTGGTGAAGGGATATGTTTCGCGGTGTTTTATAATTTTAAATAAAAATAGTATTCATGGATCTTACCTCATCTTATAAATTATTTCGAGACGAATAATTGTACAGCAAAATTAAGGTTTTATGCTTAATAACAGTGCTCTAATTGCAATTCTTTGGCGACCGCCGCTAACGATTTTGCTTACCGCCACGATTGTTGAACTCTGCACTTCCGGAGCACTCCACTACCGGGCAACACTATCGTTTCCACCGTGTGCTTGCGCGCAAAAAAAAATTCTATGTGGGGTTCCCTTGTCAGTGTAAAATCTGGGTTCACGATCTATGTGCAAGAATTAACAAACATTCTGTATACTACGTATGCGATCTTTGCAAACGAGAGTGATTATTTTTTTAAAACAGTTTAGTCTTACATAATCAGGTCACGAAACTGTGGATGTAAAAACAATAAAAATAAAGAAAACACTTTTCCACAAATTAATTTTAATGCAGGTATGTACATTTCGAGGACTACGTCCTCTTCGTCAGCGTGATAACGCAGAAACTGACCCCTCGCAACGAGCGCAGAGAAAGTAAGACAGAGAGCCGCCGCAGGGTCACCAGTCCACAAAAGAAGCCGTTCAAAGAGAGAGGGGAAGGGTTGTAAACGAGAAGAAGAGAGGCAAAACAAACTCACGTGGTCACCATATGCGCAACTACTACATGCAGTAAACCACCTCTTCCTTCAAAACACCTCCTACATACTCAAAACAATACTTAATGCCAAGAAGCACACCAGCGGCGACATCAGTCCCCATCCCCCACCCGCTGCACGGGGACAGCTCAAAAAATAGATCATGGATACAAAATTTTTAGGAAATAATATATACTGAACAAACAAAAGATTTAATCTGAAGAAGATATCTGTAGAAAAACAACCAATCAGTGACATCCATAGGACCACGGTCTAAGTTAAGCAGTTCTTGGGGAGGCATATTTATGATTTCCAGGTATTCAGCAAGATTAAGTAATTTTGGGTGCCTTATAGTGTGTAAAATTTTGAAGGCGTTTTTATCAAATTTATGATTTGTTTTTAGGATATGATCTGCAAAGGTAGAATTAATGCTATTGCCATTTTTAACATGGGAGTAATGTTCTTTAATTCTTGTATTTATCTTACGCTGAGTCTGACCTATGTAACACTTATTGCATGATCTACAAGTTATTTCTTAGACCCCACTTTTATCACTATCAATAATTTTATCTGTGGTACTGCCAATTAATCTTCTGAGGTTGTTGCTACTTTTATAGGCGACCTGCAGGTTAAAACCACGGGCGATCTTTTCCAATCCTTTTGTAAGTTTTCTATTATAAGGAAAGATGATGTAGTTCATGTCTTTTTTATTGCTTAACGTAGTGGCTCTTTCTATTTTCATCTTCTTTTTGACATTCGTAATTAATCTATTGATGAATACTTCTGAATAGCCATTGTATTGGGCAAACATCTTGATATTTTTAATTTCAGTTTCTAATCTATCTTCACTGAGAGGTAATTTATGGGCTCTGAACAGCATATGAGGAAAAGCAGCTGCCTTGTGGGCAAAGCAATGATTTGACTCATTATGTATGTAGACCGGGGTGAATCCAGGTTTTCGGAAAACATTCATGCACCATTTTCCTTCCTCTCTAAACAATAGAGAGGAAGGAATATTTGTGGAAAAGTGTTTTCTTTATTTTTACAGTTTAGTCTTGTTGAAATATGTCTTAGCTACAATTTAGGAGCATTGTTCCTAAATCGTACTTTTTGAACTTTTTTTTCTAACTTAAATTCTGAGAGAAATGCTCATAATTTTGTTATTTTCAGTTTTTCATTTTGTTAAGAGATAAATATTTTTTTTTAATATGATTAACCGATTTTCATTTAAAGCTAAAATGTTTGATATATGAAAGATATTCCTTAGGGGATACGATTTAGGCAAGTTTACCCTACAGAGGGTTCACCCGCTGCCCAAAGAAATCACCGCATCGTGCAAGTTTGGAACAGAGCATTTCAAGAAGCACTACCCGTAAGGTTTTCTCATGAACAAACTGCAATTTCATCTGTTTGGTCCTATGAAGAGTTTCAAGGCTGGGCAACGGTTTGATTCTGAGAAGGACAAGAAATCGGCCAACTGCATTTGGCTTTACATCACAAAATGGACTTTTACGCAGATGGTTAATGAAATGCCTACTCGTCTGAAGCTATACCCCTGTGCTTGACAGAAGCGACAATGACAATGCTTTGCTTTCCAAGATTGTTTTTAGTGATTATGCAATATTCTGTGTGTCTGGAAAAGTTAACAGCCGTAGTTGCAGGAAATGGGAATCGGCCAGATGCCACGCGAGATGATTCGATCAGAAAGTGCATAGACTGCGCCACCGCGGCGCTACTGTCAAGTATGGTATTGCGACGCATGCCACATGAGAATGAGCAAGCTATTACATGTATTACCAACAAACTTAATTGGTTTTGAATTCACGATTTCACTGGTAATTTAAATGACACACAGTTCACTATTTCACTGGTTTAAACTTTTCTGAATTTAAATGCATTTGTGATTTTATAAATGTATTTTCATCAGATTGTCATGTTTTGTTATTATTCTTAAAGTAGGTTAGATTTACGTTGTACATAGCTAACGATAATCTTGGCACGGTTATTGCGCCAAAACCAAGGACAAACACAAACATCCATGCCCTCAGCGGGATTCGAATCCGCAACTCTCCGGTTTCGGTTCATTGTCATGTTAAGTGTCCCCTTTCCATTCAAGATCAAATGTTAGCAGTTTTAATGTTACTCAAGCATGCTTTTGAAATGACATATTTCGAAAATATTTTCAACGTTAATCCATTTGTTTTAATTTGGATCAATAGTCTTTACTGTAAATTATAACAAATGGATTTCTGGAATGAAAATGTGATTAGAGAAGGAGAAATCTGGCAATTTAAAGAATCGGCTTAAAAATAATTTCCTTCCCATTTCAAAATTGGCTAGGGCGTGCTTTCTGTACTTGTGTCGTTAAAAATTTGCTTAGGATAAAAATTCATCAACCAAGTTTGGATAAAGTGGTGAGATAAAGCTCACTATGACTACAGGCAAATACTAAATTACTAAAAATTTTAAGTAAAACCCTTTAATTTTTATCTACCCACTTGTTTAAGCTAAAGCAAAAGAATTATTTACACGCAAATTTTTATTTTATAATTTTATTACTCATGTAAAAATTTAGCCTTTTTTGTAATGTAGCTTTATCTCCACTATTTTTCATCCTAGAATCGTCAAATTTTGTTTAATGCCCTTTTTAGTAACTGTTTCATTAGAATTTCGCTTGCGTCTATGAAACGAATACCATACCAATAATTAACTGACGCGCCAACTAGCGTGATGAAAATCAACGGCGCAGTCCATTGACGTGCGCGCTGTAAACGTCTCCATACAGTAACTTTTGCTGTATATAAATATTGAATATCAATTAACAATAATCATGATTTTTCGATAGTATCCGTCGGAATATTGACTACTTGTCAATAGAAAAATTGGTTGATAGTATGTGTACTATTAAACTGTTTTGTTTCCATTTTGCTGTTATTCGCATTTTTCGTAAATTCGAATTTTGGCCAATATCTCGGGAACTATTGGCTTCGCAGAAATTTGGATACGATATTCGTAATCAGTGATGAAAGACGCATTAATTTCATATATCGTATATCTCGCACCTTAAAAAAATGCGGAGAGACGGAAATATAGAATTCAGAAAACATTACTAAAAAATGTTATAATATTATTCGGATTCCTTAACAAATTAGTTGAAGCTCGCCCGGCAAGAAGAACGGTAATCTTGAAAAAATGCAAACGGCTAACAGAGTCGTTTGATCAAGGCTGACCAGCTCAAAAATCATCCGGATAACCAATTGCTTTAACCCGATCTTACATTGTTACATAACTCTTTATTACCCAAATATCAACTAATTAGCGCCCCACTTATGGGCACTCTGTTACAATACCCCCTTAGGTCGTTAGCCTTTATCCTGCAATTATCTAACATTGCCGAGCATCTTTTACTTTTGCTTTGGAGAAGGCAAACACTGTGTTAAACTGACTATGGCATGCTTTTTCTATAAGGAATTGAGCAGCAGTCATCGGATGAGATCCATTTATAAGGTCTTGAAATACACTGATTCTTTTCGGATAATAGTTTTGGCGCCATTTTTCAACAGAACGGTATCGGTAACCCACAACTGTCATATCTCGGAAATGTCTGCATAATGCCAATACCTTAACGTACTCCTCAGTTTGTAGCAAAAGATCATCTTTAGTTCACTATAATCTTCATTACGGAATATAAAATCACCGTATGCTACAACTAGAATAACTGAAGCACAGAACGTTGCAATAAATCAACTGCATACTCTAACCCAATGATGCCTTTCAGAACATAAAGTCAGACAAGAACATTTGTGAGTGGGCAAAATCAGACGAGAACATTTGTGAGCATACTCCTACATCATCGCCTAAGTTCATTTCATATTGTTGTGAAAGCGTAAAATGGCAAAAAGAGCAGAACTTACTGATTTTGAAAGAGGTGTAATCATTGGCTGACACATTGAAAGCATGACTATCCCAGGTAGTATATCGGATAAACTGTCATATCTTCGGCCAATCATTGATGATGTAATGAGAAAATGGAAGAGAACACGTCAAACTTTCCCAAACCTCACTCAACACTTCCGATGAGTGATGCAGCATGAGACACGCAAAATGCCAAAAAATCCTCTACATCAGGGCCGTCCAAATCGTGCACGTCGCCCGCGTGCAACATAAAATGCTCGCGGACAAAGCTCACGGGCAAAGCCGAGGACATAGTCCAAAACTCAGGAGGGGAGTGGGTATAGTTTTCCCTCTGCAGTGTTGCCAGACTTTAGGGGACGATTGCATTAAATGAGGCATTCTTTCTTTTGTTACTGATACTTGCTTGTTTTTCTTCTCGCATAACATGGCGCACATTCCAAAAAAGCATAAAATCACTGAACCAGTATTTAAACCGGAGTGGGAGAATGTTATTTTTTTCATTGTTCACAGATCGGATTCAAAATGCTTAATATCAATCGTGTCCTATCGGGGGGGGAATACAATTCTACTCGACATCGAAAAATTTGTCACATTAAAACGAAGGAAATAAAATGGTAAACTTTTTTTTTTACAATGTCGAATTGATAATTAGCAACTCGACTTTAAGGAAGTGAGCAACGCAATGTGCAACTTAATGTCCCGCGGACAGAAATCTTGGACAGCCCTGTTCTACATCATTAATAGTGTGTTCCAAAAAGCAGTAGAAATCAGAGTGCATAGCAATGGTCTACGGAAGAAATTACATGCCCATGGTCTCCATGGACGTATGGCAATATACAAGCCAAGCATCTCACTGCCCAACAAAGTCAGACTCTAGTAATAATTATTTTTGGAACATTGGAATTCGGCTATACAATCAAAAATTATTTTTGGAACGTTGGAATTCGGCTATACAATCAAAAATTATTTTTGGAACGTTGGAATTCGGCTATACAACAATGAGAAAGGATCTTATAAAGTGGCTTATTCCATTACACTTTGTGCCTGCCCGATAAACATGTTTGGGTCTGGCAAATGTCAGCTGAACCTCTTTTACCTGAATGCTTCGGCCACACTGTGAACTTTGATGACAGTGGAGACTTCATGTGGGCGTGTTTTCTTGGTGTTTAGGTTCGGTTAAGTTAAGACCTTTGTATGCGATTCAAATCTCGATGAACATTGATATCTAAAAGAGCATTTGGACCATTTAGCACTTCCTAATCTGCGGAAGCTTTTATTTTCAAGACGTTAATGACGCATGCCATTGCTGCTTATTGTCTTTCATGGCTCGCACATAGCCTTGATTTGAACTCTCGAGCATTTATGAGAAGGATTAGGGTCAGGCAGCCATATCAGACATCGACTGCTGAACTGTCCATCCATTAATATCGCAAGCTAGTTGAAAACATGCACGGAAGAGTGACTGAGGTAATTTCAGTTCGAGATAAATCGTCGATAAGGTCTGGATTGTAACAGTCTGTTGTCCAGTCCATTATTGTAAAATCATACTAATGGTATGAGGATTTACACATTACTGAGATTTTCTGCTGTGTGATTCTATTATCATTTAATAAAATATCTCTTCTGTAAATATGCAATTTATCTCATGACATTGTTCCAAATAATAACACTTTGTACTTATTATTGTACTTATTGATTAACGATTACTTCTAGGTGTAATTAATTTTTATCATACAGTACATTTCTGTAACACTGACACTAATGGAACGTAAACAAACAAAAAAAAACAAAAGATATCCTCTCATTTAATAAAACTCATGTTCCTGAAATATAAACGAGATTTTATTTGTTGAATTTAGATATCATAAGCAAAGGTGACATCTTAAATTCGAAAACAGTTTTTGCAGATTTAATTGTTTTTGTAATATCCAGTTTATATTTTGTATTCTTGAAAACTCTTAGAAAACTCTCGCAAAATTCGAACGAAATGCCTACTCTCATAAAGAATCGGCTACTAGCCAAATTTTTATTCGATTTAAGAGAAGTTATCAATAGCATGTTATTATATTCATTATACTGATACATATCGTAGATGTTATCATGAACAATTTTCTTTTGCGAACAATTTTCATGAGTATTGGTAAACATACCTTTACAATATTAAGGAAGTTTATGTTTCTATATTTATTACTAATTCAATATTCTCATTATTGATTATTATTCTCAGGCAATTTTATTTGGTTTCATTATAAAACTGTTCTGCCCATGCACGATTCATGGGACATTTTTATTTGAAAAAGAACTAGAAAAATTCATCAAATATATTTTTTTTATTTAACATTAAATAAAATAGTAACTCCAATATCTGAAATCAATACTTCCGTAAATACAGAGCCCATCAAAGGGGAATCCTTTAAACCGAAATTGAAGAGTTCCATATTTGAAAAGTCGTAATTTCCGGTCGTATTTTATTTTATTATTTAAGAATAAATATTGGGTATCTTTTTCGATTATCTTATCGTTCGAAATATATCTTCCGAATAATCTGGATATATTTTTTTGATATAAGCTTTCCCGAATACATTTCCTCACTTGACGACGATATTCAGAAAGATTATGAAACAAATGAATAGACATTTTTATAACGCTGCCATCTAATTTGCCATTTTTTATTTTTTACACTTCTTATATTTTTAAAGAAAGTTTAGTTTCATAGACTCTGCACGATCACTGTAATTATCCCGGGCAACGCCGGTTGCCTCTGCTAAATATAAATATATTAAAGTTTTAATAAAGATTAGTTATTGCAATTCAATGTGATATTAGAATATTAAAAATTAACTTTGACGTTTCAATTTAGAATTAGAAATGAAATCTCCTAATTGGTATTAAAATCGGAAAACATCCCAAAATCTTTTGTTCTAGTGATTAATTTGTTATTGACTGAAAGTATATGGAAAAGCCGAAGGCTTTTGCAGTTTTAATGTAATTTTCTTTGATCTTAAGCGAAACGAATAACCTCTGAAAGAACTGAAACATTTGAAAGGTCTGAAAGATTCAGCTAAATCCGTTAATGGATTTTAAAAAAAGCTATTTAATTAAATAAATAAAGAAATAAATCCTTTTATAATGTTATAAACTAAAAGCTTTTAGTTTGAAACTAAAGGTTATTAAGAAAATATGATTAAACTATGATAATGCATGATCGTTTATTATCAGTTAAAATCACGAAAAATGCGTATATATAGATTTAATCTTGAGACTAAAATTTTATTAAGAAAAATTTACCAATGAAGCAATCTCAAAACTATTCCAAGTGGAGTTTATTTATGAAATTTTCATATCTTCATTGCTTGCAAATATCATTAGAGTACATGTATACATATAATTTTTCAAATGCTGTGGTGTTTTCAAAAAATTTTCAAGCATATGAAATACATAAAAACAGGTTCAAAGTTTCCCTATTTTTTGTAGGTGAACAGGTAAAGATAAATCAAGATAAGAAAAAAAAATTATTTCGGTACAGTAACTTTACTTTTGGGATACAGTCATCAAAGTTATTCAAGCATTTGTCATAGTGTAAAATAGGTTTTTCACTTCTTTCACTTCGTCGTCATTGGAAAATTAGATATCGGAAGATATTTTGGTGTATTCGATTACAGATTTAGCATTTGCCGCCGATTTTTTCACGTCCTTTTACCCACTCGTACGGGTACCAATTGTTTGGCTTTTAAAATAAATTTGGTTAAAAAATTGACGATATTTTTCTCAATATAAAGAAACATGACATAAAAATTCTCATTAACGAACCAAGCATTCACCTATGTAATTCAACTAAAAGCATATTATGTGGGCATTAAAAATAATACAGTTTGTAACAAAAATCACAGCTTCCCTGTATCCTTTCCAAAGAAAAATAAAAGCACGTCCGTAACCAATTCCATCGAATTCCGTTTTTCACCATTGTTCTGTTTATTTTCGCAATAAAAAAACCCGACAGATATTTAAAGTCACGTCTATTTTCTTTCATGAGACTAACCATAACTTCTTAGAACTTTGTTTATAATTCAACTAAATAAATGAAGCCAGATGCCGATTACAAAAAATCTAATATAATACCACCATTTAACGCTGCCTTTCTTAAGGGTTGTTTCGTTTGAACGTCCGTCCTCTATAATTTTGGAGACCGATCATCATTCATTGCGCTTCATTTATGACTTGTTCATTTTTGAGAATGAGCAGAGTAAACAAGGCTTGCACAGCGAACAGTCTCGAGGTAGAATAAGAAGCACAAATGGAGAGAATTTGCTAAAAAAATAATCAATAATGGTGCCCCTGCAAGCACATGGTAAGATTTGCTAACGATTATCCTCTTCAAATATTCTAATTATGAAATTTTAAAACAGATGAGTTGATCGCCTGTTGCGGATACACATACTTACTTCTAAATTCGTAAAAAATTGTAGTTATAATCATAGATATAAGTTTCATGATTGCTCTATTTCCCTTCAAGTTTTAATGTAATATAACTGATTGCTCTATTTCCATTCGTGTCCAAAAGAGTAGGCAAAGCAGCAAAAGGAATCCTCGCTAAGGAAGCGCTAAAAACTTTTATGTGGATCACTGAAGTTTATTACATCCAATAAATTTATAATGCTCAGTTAGCATAGATAAAACAATTTATTATATCTTAAAAAAAATAAATCGAACCACGTTTGTCTTCATTTATTTTGCTCTCATTTGCCTTGACCATAAGCAATTCTAACTCATGCAATACTGATCTCTACTTGAAATGCATAAAAACAGTTAAGTTAATTAAAAACATATATAGAAATTTTTCTTATAATACTTACCAATGATAAGCGTGAGCATATCGGCAATGGCCAAATTGAATAAGTAGTAGTTAGTCGCCGTGTGCATATATTGATTGCGCGCGATCACCAGACACGTGCTTGTGTTGCCCAAAATGCCCGTCAGAAAAATGATACAATACACAACCGTGAAGGGAATGAGGGCATCGTAAGGGAGGTGTTTAGGACCCAGGTGTCGTTCCAGGTAACTGTCCACATCCTCGGTCACGTTGCGAAATTCCACCGCCTCGGTCACGTTGTGCATCAGCAGGAGCTCGGGCGAAACTTCTGTAGAGATGTTCTCATTGGCCGTCATATCGAACACCTTCAGCGGCAGTTACTGGGATGGGGTTGCCCATCCAATCACACGCTGTTTTTAAATGGATCGGATTTGATTTTCTCTCGGCAACTCATTCATTTTTTCATTTAGCCAGGCTTCTTTTGTTCCCAAATAGTTTCCCTCTCTCGTCTTTCACGGAGCTCGAAGTCATCTTTTCATTACTTTTTTTTTCAGATTGCCTATAAGCGCGGACTCTGCTTTCCTCGCTCCCTCGCGCTTGGCTTCAGCTCGAATGTTGTTCCATTTTGTCCTTTTTTTTGTTCCCCCTTCTGATCACTTCGAGAAGACCGATTGACATCCGCCTTCGATGGACTATCAAATGATTCAATCGTGCTCACAGGCGATCGTTGAAGCAGATTCGAACGACATCTGGGGAGAAGTGCTTTCACCACGATTAACTAGAAAGCTTTCCTTCTGCTCTGTAATCTCTTTAGCGAAGCAGTGCAACAAAGTGAAGAAAAAATTGGGAAAGGGGAAAAGAAAAGAATTTAGAAAAATTTCTATACACGGGGATAAGTATTTTAATTTGAATTATCTGTTAATTTTAAACAATTAATTGCAGAATTACGAAATTATGAAATAATTTTGTAGGATATAAAAAAAAAATAAATTCAAAAATAATAGACAACAAATTTTTTAATTACTATAAATAAGCAAAATTCCATTAAAAACACTTCATATACATGCTTAAACCATATCAAATTTTCTAGTTGAAAGAGTCTCATTTTTTAAGCCTGATAAAAATTGTGCGCGGTTTTCCTTCGTCTTCCAGAAATAATTTTATTAAAGTTGAAGAACGTAATAAAAAGATTTTTTTTTTTGAAAAATTTAACAATCCTATAAATCTTTGTTAAAATACCTTATTAAATTTTACTTATTTTTTAAAACCTCTGATCGATATAGAACAGTGATCCATTCAGTGAGTTTGAATAATATAAATTTAATTTTGTTTGACGTCCAGTGACCATGAGCGTTCGCTGAAAATTTTGCCGGGGGAGGAGCAGGCAAAGGCAAAATGTTCCACAAATAACTATCATAATTATTATGCTGTATAGGTCTAATTCAAGGGGAGAAGGGGGGCAAATGCCCAGATTTCCAGCGGATGCCCAAGCCGTTGATTATGGTTGATTTAACATGAAAATTGCATTGACAATACTAAATAATTAATTGGAAAAAAACTTATTTAAATCTCAACGCTAAAAATTATTAATCCCTATTTTGGATTTCTTCAAGATTACTTATTTTGAATTTCAAAAATTTTGATCGGTGAGGAAAATGTCCAATTGACGAAGATTTGCCCAAGTTTTTGATGAAATTCACAAAAATTCACAAATTTTGATTTATCCTTTTTAATTTAATCTTGATTCCCGATTTGTTGGCTATAAAAGCCTATAATAAATTCAAATTTGATCAACACGTATACTATCTTATCTCTGAGACCCTTAAACAGTTTGGATTTATTCTAAGAGTATGTAAGAATTTTAAGAGGGCTGATTGTAATTTTTATCATCCTGGTTCTATCTAAAATTAGATATGCGATGGTTATTTGGAGGAACTGTATGATATGTGTTTTTAACAAGAAATTAAGCATCCCGAGGAAGGTATAGGAAAGTAGTGGAAGCCCTGAGTTCATCTGTTTTTTTATTCCTTCATCTGCACTTTTTAACCCCCCATTTTTTTTTAATTAAAAATTGATTTTCTCGAACCTTGTATTTAGAAAATATAAAAGAATCGTATCTTCTTTCCTTTCTCATCATTTTCGATCGAATGATATATCACACCCTATATGTTGCCATAAAGTTCTACAGACCAAGTGATTGCCTCCCCGACAATTCCGACCCTATTGGGGCAATTCGGCCCAAACTTCACATTGATGTTGATCTTGCTTAGAGGAACCTGCATCCAAATTTCACTCCTATATATGCATAAATACGCGTAGACCTTTTGGTCCCCTCTAATTTCCGCCCCCGAAACTCCGACCCCAGTGGGCCAATCAAAACCAAACTAAATAGTGAAGGTGCACATGCCCATAGTAAGCTATATCCCTAATTTCATCCTTCTACCTCAAAAAATGCGGAAATTATGAAGGGGACGGACGGACAGACAGACGGACATTGTGAAATCAATAAGTAGCTCCATTCTTCCGTACTTAATAATTTTAAAAGGTTTCCACAGATCTGACCCATTGTTGAAATTTCACATTGTTAAGAAAACTACAGCCCTCTATCATTTAATTCATAAAAACTACAAAAAAGTAGAGAATTAGCATTAAAGCTCGTCGTACGACGGGTACCACAACAAACGAATCTGTAAATTTGATTTTAATCTGTCCGTATTTGACTTGCATTGTTGGACACGAGATATACATTGTTGCTTCGCACATAATGTTGGAAACTCAATATGCTCATGCATTGTCGCTTTATGACAGACGAGACAGACAGTAACCACCGAGAGAAGGCCTCTACGATGAAACGTAATACATTATTACATCATCATAGATAGGGGATTGTTATTCGAATTTCTACCAATAATAAGCCATAAATTTGCCCTAACTGTGCTGATGTAACAATGTATTACTTTTCATTGCAGAGGCCTCCTCTCTCGGTGGTTACGGACAGACGGACTAACGAGGGAATCCCTCGAACATGTATGTCACAGATTTCCACCAAATTGAAATATGTTACTTAATTGAAGCTACAATAGATGCTTGCAAAATAAGAGTGCGAAATTTTGTTTCTTTCAAAATGAACCACGAAAACGAAAAAATTTGAGCACACACAGTCATACAAGGGAGGGGGATTCTAGAAATTTTGGCGTCGACTACAAAGGTCATTTTGCGCCTTTTACACAGTTATAACAGTATGCAGCCCGGGACAAACACAGACATCCATGCCCACAGCGAGATTCGAACCCGCAGCCAGACAGACTCGAGAACTACAAAGCCTACGCCCTAGCCCTCTCGGCCACCTGGCCGGCAGTCATACAAGGACTCCTTTGTTAAAGCGATGTATTAATGCGCTTAACGGAACTTCTTTCATCCACTACTCACAGCAATAAGCACGAATCCACTTCAGATGAAATAGACAGCAGCAGACGGCAATTGAATGGCTTCTCAAGTTTCTAAACAAACTTAGTTTTTTAAAAATAGATTATTACATTTAGATAATTGCCTTCCAGTACAAAATGTCTATAGTAATTAATAACCATTTCCTTAATTTCTTATTTCATTTTATTACGTAATTCGGTAATCAAACACGGGTCTGGCTTCATGTGCAGCGTCGAGTAATACGTTGCGTTAGTGAGGGTATATGTATCGCGGTGTTTTATAATTTTAAATAAAAATAGTATTCATGGATGCCTACCTCATCTTATAAATTATTTCGAGACTAATAATTGTACAGCAAAATTAAGGTTTTATGCTTAATAACAGTGCTCTAACTGCAATTCTTTGGCGATCGCCGCTAACAAGTTCGCTTCCCCTCTTTCCGCCATGTTTGTTGAACTCTGCGCACTTCCGGAGCGCTTCACTGCCGCGTAACGCTATCGCTTCCATGGTGTGCTTGCGCGCAAAAAAAAGGCTATGTGGGGTTCCCTTGTAAGCAAAATATATATATGTGATTTATGGATATATTGTTGAGTAATAAGTGGCTATTTTAGTCGCCCTTTTGTTGTAAATGTTTTTAAGATTTCTCTTTCAACGATTAAAAAAAAAGTGTATCCTTATCAAGAATATTCGTTGTTAAAGGAAATGAAGCCAGCAGAGGCTGCAAGAGGACGTACGTTCTGAGTTCCTGAAAGGATCAATCTGAACATAGTGAGATTGTTACACTAAGTGAATGTATAAAGTTCAGCGACATAACCGCAATTTTCTTGCGGGCGTTATTGCTCCACAAAAGTCGTGAGCAAAAGAGGCAAATCCCGGAGGAAAAGCTACATTCAAAGTTCGACCATTAATAAATGAGACTGAGGCTACTTTAAATCAAGTGCAACCAGAACAATGTGTGTGGTCGATCTATAAACTATCCTTGTCGTGTGTACAAGTTCCAACAATAAAATTGCGTGCGCCTATTTATTCTCGTGCTTCTACCGCACGCAGTCATTGGTTGGCGTTCCTCTATTAGACATGGAATAAAGGGCAAACATTAAGTTCTTGGAAAAACCGCTATGAAAACTTACAAGTTGATAAAGGAAGTGTATGGTGATGATGGACTATCTCGTGCATGTGTTTTTGAATGGCCGGGAAGAGCTGAAAGACGCGAACACAGGACGAGAAGGTGGAAAGAAGTGATAGGCGAATGAACCTGAAAATGATGGAAGAAGTCTTAAACATTAACCGAGAAAAACATTCGTCTAAGATTGAGAGAAGATTTGGGCAAAAGGAAACTCTGTGCTCCGTTTGTGCAACATTTCTTAACAGATGAGCAAAAAGTTATCGCCAACTCGAACTTTCTGGAATCAATTGTGACAGGGACGAAACTTGGTGCTATCAATATGACCCCGAAGCAAAAAGAACATGGAATGGCGATTTCAAACATCCCCGCGAAAACAGAAATTCCGGTTTCAAAAGTCAAGAACAAAAGTAATGTTCATCACTTTCTTTGACAGCGCTGGTTTTATCCTCAAGGAGTTTGTTCCGCCTGGGCAAAAAGTCAACAAGGAGTACTATAGGGAGATTTTGTAGCGTCGGATTAAGAGAATCCATCGAGTACGGCCACAATTTCAAGCAAAAGGGAGTTGATTTTTACTGAACAATGCACAGTAGTGCTTGTCAAGTAATTCTTAGCTAGTAACGGAATTGTGGAGCTTTATCACCCTCCCTATTCCCCAAATTTGTCTCCACCAGACTTTATCCTCTTCCCGAAGGTGAAAACAGGTCTGAAAGTATACAGATTTGAGAATATAGAGGACATCAAAAAGAACGTTAAAGGACAGAGGACTTTAAAGTATGTTTCCAAAACTTGTAGAAACTCTGCAATGAATGTGCAGCCTCAGAAGATAACCACTTTGAAAAATAGTAAACAGTTTTGCCAGAAATATGCCTTGCTAGAAATATGTCTCGTATTTGCTCCGGTTCCCTTTTATTAATTGTCTCACTTTATAGAATGGGAAGAAATGGATTGTGAAATACGACGTGATGTTTTGTAAGACATGTGCAGGATGAAGAAAAAATCTTGACCTGATAAAGAAAATTAATAAAATAACAATGTCCGATAGATACATCAAAAAGTTTTTCTTCACAAGATTAGTACACTTCAACATGTGCACCTTTAGTAGATCTGAGAACATCAGACGATATTCAATTTCTCGTCACGTATTCGCCAACATGTCTTCTGCTACTGTCAATATCGCATCCGTTTTTCTTGCCTTTAAAGCGTTCACATCAGGGATCGGTGTAGCAAACACTTTATCCTTAACATATCCCCACAGGAAAAATGGTAAGGGCGTTATGTCCGGAGAACGTGGGGGGCCATGCTCTAGGGTCATCTCTTCTCTTCGAGCTGATAACACCCAATGTGGTGGGGCATTGTTCTGTTGATAAATTACCCATGGTTGGTACTCAGAATGCATTGAGCTTTCTATCTCAGACACCATTTTCGATATGATCGATGTTAGCACCAGTTACATCGCTTCGGTTCTACCGTGCCAGCCGTTTAAAAAGTTTTGAGATGGAGATCATAATACAAGATATCGTATGTATCTATCTGGCATATTTTTTTATTTTTAATTTTTAAATCAGATAAAGCCTTTATGTTGACCGTGTATACCGCGTATTGTTAATATCCTTAGATCCTAAAATATCTCATGGAATGCGTCGGACAAATTCATGTGGAAAACTTGTGTGATGCATGAATGCGGGGCTCAATGTGATAAGGGCTGCATAAAGTGTACATGACGCTTTGTGTACATTTATTAGTGGTATTGAGCACAATTCTGATTAAAGAGCTGTTTGTGTTTATTTTAACTGCTAAAAAATATGAGAGTCAATGCTTAGTACAACGTTGAGTGGAACTGTTATTTCACTAGTGGAAAATGATCAACTGCCTTAACAGATTGAAATTACGCAACTGTGCCTCAACAGTTTAACTTGCGATTTGAAAAGCTTAATTTAATCAAACTGTTTCAGATTAGCATTCATCTTTCATGAGCAAAATACATGCAAAGGCATGGATTTTGTGTCTTGTGTTTTAAGAGTAAACATTATGGAAAATATAGTATAGTACAAACATAATAGCTATAGTATTTAAAGCCATTGATACTTAGTTGGTTGGTTATAGCACACCCTCTATTATAATGCTTGGAAATCTGAAGTGATCTAGATTGCTTTTTTTATGAGCATATGTAACTGGTACTCCAACAATATTTGTGTAGAATGAAAAAGGAACTATGAAAAATGAAGTAAAACTGAATATTTCCAGTTAATTTTTAGTTTCTGGTGTGTTCCAGAGAATAAGGATAGTGAATAAGACTGGGACATCTCAGTAATTTTGATTTAGTTTAGAACTGGTGGTTCCAGAAAAGACAATGAATTAATATAATTAGTAATTAGTAATATTGGAGTGTTTAATTAACTGGAATAATCTAGAACATTTGATGAAGGTCACAGTTGGTGATGTTAAGAGTCAATTAATGTAATATTTGTATAGTTATTCTTTTAGTCGAACTTTGTGAATAGAAGTTTGTGTAGTTTAATGAAGTGTAAAATCTGTCCATGCCAATCATAAAGGGAAAAAAAAATCTTCGAATCAGGGTTTATCCTGTGCGTTCTTGTTGATGCATAAACCACGCTCACAAAGATTAAAATATATCTAAACTAGCAATATTACCCGGCTTCGCCCGGATGGAAAAGATGCGTTGAGTAATTTTTTTAACGATTGTTTGTTATGATTAACAAAGTATGAACGAAATGCAAGAAAATGAGAAACAGTCTAGAAAGCCTTCTCCAAACCTTTCATAATCATTTTAAACCAAAAATGATGATTTATGAACAATGAACTGGGAACAAAAGAAAATTAAATTATATGTACAACAGTAAATAATGAAAAAAAATGATAAGATAAATGAATCAGCTACACAGGCAAGCTGGGCATCGATTGTAAAGTAGCTGTGCATTCAAGTCCATTTCGGTAAACAACGTTGTATGTCTTCCCCTGTGGCGCAAAATCATGGACACGTGGGAGCAAGCAACGTATAACACTGACACGTAATATATACAGTACCTGCGACCTCGAAAGTCTGGAAAAAATGAATAAAATGAAACATTCTTCGTCTGGCATCGCCATCTAGTGACATCCTTTGAAAACAAAAGTCTAGCTGATATGGCCGTTGGGCGTTGCTCGGGCTGTTTGTTCCAATGACGTATATCAAAGGTAAATCCCGAATCCTATTGTTAACATCGCCACCAAAGTGAAGCCAATTGAAGCCAGGGCAGTTCTGGGCAGGAGTGAGCCATGGTGTTGCTGTGTGATTTCTTTGTTTTTGACGATTTTGGGCCCGAGGAATAATTAATTCAAAACCATTCCTCAAAGTTTCCGCGTACAACCGTACAAATAGACACGAAAAAGGATCAGGAATCACTTTCCACAACCATAAATCGAAAATACGTACTGAAAGATGATCGAAACGAAATTGAAATTGAAACCAAGATCGAAAAATTGTTTATAAAATATTATAAAATACTTCATATACAAAGTTAACGAAAAGATAAACTTTTCATTCCGTGATCGGAGTGTGAAAGAATAATTAATCAGGTACCCTCATGTTGAGCCATGTGTTTTGCTCACTTTCGGCATGACGGTTCTTGAAGGCGGACCTTCCCACTTCGAGTATGCTGGCCGGTTTCCGGGTCTATCTTTAATATACGACATTGGTTTCTATGATGAAATTTTGCATTATTGATGCTGAAATTAAGCTGTGGTCTCTTTAATCATTATATCGTAATTTTGCTTCTATAAACGAAATTAGTTAATAAAATAATATTAACATGTCAAATTAAAGTTACAATAGTATATAACTAAATTTTAGCACGGTCTTTTAATCCCCTGGTCTCTCTGCACACGCGCAAATTCTATTGTTGTAGTCAGCAATTGGATTGCTATATTTTTGGAAGAACGATTTTAGTCCCCTCTGTTGCATGAATTCGCCTACATCTCAAACTTAACAATAAAATTTAACGATCGTACAACGTAACAAAACTGTCAGCTCGCAGCCGACTATTACGTGTTCAGCAAGAAATACGTAACATCAGGTGACAGTTTCAACTTTTCGATAAGATAGTATCGCCATCTAGTGACATCCTTTGAAAACAATTCAACTTTTCGAAAAATAAGAATAATTTAAAAAATTGATATAAATACGATATAAAAAGTACCCTACCTAAAGCACAGTGACACTGACTACGTACATAGAAAATTTCGTGGAGATTCGTTGAGTATTTTCTGAGTTGTAAAAGGACAAACGTTCCAACGGACTCTGATTTATAATATATATATGGATATATGGATAATATCTACAGAGTGTTGCAAATAAAAGTAGCCTGTATAAGCAGTTGAAGATTAATTTTATTTTTTCATATTTTTAGTTTTTTTTTTATCTATGTGTTGAGATTTTTAATTAGATATTTATGATTCATTATATATTATAATTAATTTTTTTCCATTTTAAATAATGTATCGACCTCGTAAGAATTAAGTTTTAACAAAATTTTCCTGAAAAGCAACAACAGTTTTAAGACCACTTGTGTCAACAGAAACATGAAATTTCATCGAATACTGAAAAATTTTTTATTTTATAAAATAGTTAAAGCGGAGTGTAGATGAATATTTCAAAATTAAATTTTAATTAAGTAAATTTAAGATTCCAGCAGAAAAGAGCAATTGCTTTCAGGCATTTCAATTGAAAATTTTCCCATTTATTAATAGAAGATTAGATTTCTATTGACCCTTAAAGTTGATTTCTATTTCAGCAGATTCTTGAGAACACAGAAAGAAATTCGAACTAATGGAGCGAATAAAAGGTATAATGCAGCTTTAATTCATCGTCTTCCATCGATGCCTGTGGAAACTCATTGCTTGCAGTCGTGGTTTCTAATTATATTGTTAAATAATTAATAATAAGTGAAATAAACAACTTGAATCATTGAATGCAGAGAGGAATCGATTGTTGGTCACAAAAGAGCAAATGGTTCAAATAGCAAATGGTAATGCATGTAATTAAACTTTTGTAATTATATTATAAAATATACAGGGTTCGGGCAAAATAATATAAATACTCTTATAAGCTGTGGCTGATATTAATGGTATTTTTCTCCCACTTCTCCCTCGATAATATAAGCTTCACAAACTGCCCTTGTTTTCGCTCTATAAAGTGTATTCTTTACATGTGTTATCCGTACATCCTTGCTGACGTTGCGCTGCAGTGGTGAGTTTGCATTACCTCCAATCTCCACCTATTTCAACTGGGGTGAAATATTTGTGCCCTTAAAGCCGCTTCTTAAGTGGACACAAACGTTCAGTTTATTAGGTTTATTGAAAACCAAGAAAGAAGATACTACTAAAGGTAAAACGTCTTCTGCTAAGCACCATAGTGGACGGAAGTGAAAGTTCAGTAACTGAGACAGACGGCATTAAAAAGGATTGTGACATCTGAGAAGACAACTGCTACGAAAGGTGACTGCAGAGTTGAATCCTCAACTTCGCAATACTGTTTATACCAAAACTGTGGCAGAAAGAGCTTCTTAACAGCGCCATACATTGCGAGATAGGACGGACATACATATTTGCTTAATAGGACAGCACCATTTTGTAACATAAGTTCTGAATCACCCTGCGTATGTGGTAGAATGACTTAAGATGCTTACGATTTACACTACCTAATTCCAAAGATGGTGTATGGTAGAAGTTTAATCATGATTTGCACAACCAAATTGTGGTTTCCGTCGGCTCAATTGTCACTTTTAAAGAGAGAGTGACTGACAAAGTGTGAACAAATTTTGATCATCCAGATCCACCCGATGGCGCAGACATTGTTTCTAGATGAAAGGAATAATTAAAGTATTACAGGGAGATTGATAAATATTAAACATGGACTATTGTTAAATTAATAAAAAAAATAAAACTACATAAAATCAAACAACTAGTAATAACAAAAGTTCACCTCTTAAAACACAGCAGATGGGACACTCTGGTCTGTTTTGAAAAACAGAAACTTCTTCCTCTGTATAGTCCTCATCAGATAAGTTAAACCTCGACCTTGAAGGTCTAGGATTATTTTTGAAGCTAAAATGGGAGGCAAGAATAATCCTAGACTTCAAGGTCGAGGTTTAACTTATCTGATGATGACTATACATTTTCGAGGCGTTTCCATTATTTTGGCCTGATTCATGTTATTTTGTGTCGTTGTTCTGGGGCTCAGTATTGCTTTTTCCTATGCCAATCAGTTGCTTTATCACGCACTGAATCTTGAAACCTGGTTGACATCTTAGGCCCGCCGCAAATACACTTCGTCGCGGCGACATCGGTCGCACCATGGGTACTGCGCATGCGTCGGCGTCGCTCCTTGTCGCCCGAGCGTGACCTAGTTTTTACCCTTCGTCGCGGGCGTGATCGCCTCTGATGCCCGAGTACGCGGGTTCGATCCTGGCCGAGGACGACGAGGATTTTTCAGGGGGAAATCCTGAGATCACGCACTTCCTTCGGAAGGGAAGTAAAGCCGTTGGTCCCGTGTAGTCGTTTGCCGGCTGCACGTTAAAGAACCCTTGCGAGGCAAAATTTGCGTCCCCTTTAACGCCGTCCTGAAATGGCCATAGCAGTTGGAAAGGACGTTAATACCAAACAAACCAAACCAACCAAACCAAACCTTCGTCGCGGCGACGGGAAAAAACTGGTTTTCAGGCGACGTCGCCTCTATTGAGCTGAATTCAATTGGAAGCGACCAGCGACAACACGTATCCACATCATCCACATCCACTATCATCCTCAATGGCATCCGCAATAAACAAAAGCCCCTCATCCTGTGAAAAAATACAGTGGACAATAGAAATGGAGGCCACAGTCTTCGATTTTTATAGAATTTAATAAAATAAAAATTTAATAAAATAAGAATTTAATATTTTTTTTCTACGCAGCATGTGCTGAGAAAAAATTATGCTATGAAATATTAATAATGATTATGCCGACACTGGATATGAAACATCTTGACATTCTATTGTTCCTTTTTTGTGATAATAATAATAATAATAATAATAATAATAATAATAATAATAATAGATTTTTATAGAAGTTTTTAAAAATTTTATACAATTAAAAAAATTAATTTTGTTTTTTTATTTTTAACTGAACGTGCTGAGAAATAATTATGCTATGCTATATATTCACGTGCTATAGAAAAATTTTATTATCAGGAATGGATGAGGGCAATTTTCCCTCATCCATTCCTGATATAGTAATATTTTTCATTAGTGAATGCTTACAATACGGGTTTTTTATAATATGATGATATTGTAATATAATAAGGGTTCGATGTTTTTATATAGTAATGATACATGATATATTTTATCAATAATGATTATGCAGACACTGTATATGAAACATGCTGACATTCCATTGTTCCATTATTTGTGATGATAATAATAATCATAATAATAATAATAGATTTCTGTAGAAGTTTTTAAAAATTTTATACAATTAAAAAAAAAGAATTATTTTTTTTATTTTTCATTGCACGTGCTGAAAAATAATTATGCTATATATTCACGTGCTATTAAAAAAATATATTATCAATAATAGATGAGGGCAAGTAGTAGAAATTTTATAATAGCTTTGATGCCATATGTCAGTACTATATGGTTTTGACTTTATTAAGCCATTTAAATTTTTTATAACCATCTACTGGAAGGCTTCAATTTTATTACATTTTTAAATCTTTATTTTAAAAGAATTTAATTCCAATATGACCACGTAAATGCATTTTCCTAAAAATAATAACCAATTGTTTTATTTATTCTTGTTTGATAACCATTTTTCTTTGTTTGATCTATGTTACTTTTTGTGTATCACGTGTTAATATATTTGAATTGTGTAAAAAACATTATACTTAATGAAAGTTCAAAGATATATTCATTAAACATACGAATAATATACATGTTTAATTGCAGAAAACACTGTTCTCTGGGATATTAATAATTCCAGCTATCATAAGCGACCGGGTCGCTCCTAATTTTTATTTGCGGCGAGACGAGCTGGCGACAAGCGACAAAGAGCGACAACTGACGTCAGCAGTGTGACCTTGACGAACCCCCCCACTGCAGGCAGCAAGGAGCGACGAGCCGTCGCTGCTAATTTTTATTTGCGGCGGGCCTAAGGCCCGCCGCAAATACACTTCGTCGCGGCGACATGGGTCGCGCCATGGGCACTGCGCATGCGTCGGCGTCGCTCCTTGTCGCCCGAGCGTGACCTCGTTTTTGCCCTTGGTCGCGGCGACGGAAAAAACTGGTTTTCAGGTGACGTCGCCTCTATTAAGCTGAATTCAATTGGAAGCGACAAGCGACCAGCAACCAGCGACAACATCGTCGATAGCCAATCAAAACATCTAATTCCTCCATAGGGGAAACCAGTGAAAAAATACAGTGGATGACAGAGAAATGATAGATATTGTTAAGAATAATTATGCAGAAACTGGATATGAAACATTTTGACACTCCATTGTTCCATTTTTCCATTATTATAATTGATGACACTCCATTATTATTATTATTATTATTATTATTATTATTATTATTATTATTATTATTCGTGTTAAATTTCAGCTTATTTTCTTACCTAAAAAATAATTTTTATTTCGAAACAGTTATCTAATTATTTATTAAGTACTTTTATATTTAAGTAATTTTGTAGTGTTGTTTTAATATTTTTTATGATAAAGAAATTCTAAATATTCCTTAATTTTATGTTAATTTTTTGTTAATATTTCTTATCCAGTGATGTTTTAAACATTATATGATATAACTGATATTATAATGAATAATAGTTATTAAATAAAAATGAAAAATAAATAATAATTAACAAAATAATTAATAAATAATAAATAAAATCAAAATAAAACTAGAAATATAAAATAAAATAAAAAGCTGACGTTTCGGATAGAGAATTATCAAAGCAAAAAGGATAATTCTCTAAAATTAAAATTAATTAAAAGCAATCAAAATATTAGAGAATTATCCTGAAGTCTCAGGTTTTTTGTGTCTCGTCCTTTTCTCTTATAAATATCCGTTCATATTATTATGAACAAATAAATTCATGTAATAGTATATATGATTCATCTTAAATTAGCCTGAGAAGCTAAACGTTCGTAAAATTCATCTTATTTGCAAGGGTATTGTAAAATACGGATTTATTATTATTATTTAAACAACACTATAAAAAATATTAAAACAACCCTACAAAAATACTTAAATATGAAAGATCTTAGATAATACTTAAATTACATCATAATTTATTCATAAAATTAATGAAAGGCACAATATTTGGTTTCAATATTTTCATAATTGAATTTTTGATGTTAGCTTATATTTTCTAAGCACCTGTACAGTCTGCACCTGTTTTGTTTTCTGAATTAGTTATTAATTATGATTTAAAAAATGAGATATAAATAAAAACATTAGTTGAAAATAATTAAACCATTACTAACATCAGTTCACAGGACCAAAGGCATGAATATTTCACTATCGCATTTATTTATTTAAATAGTTATCATTATGTATATACCATAGGAGAAAAGACGTGTGAGCTGGCGACACTCTTGTATTTGTGGCGGGAAAGAGCTGGCGACAAGCGACAAAGAGCGACAACTGACGTCAGCAGTGTGACCTTGACGAACCCCCCACTGCAGGCGGCAACGAGCGACGACCCGTCGCTAGCGACCAGGTCGCTCCTAATTTTTATTTGCGGCGGGCCTTAAACCTCATCAGCACTGAGTGCAGTTCTCAATAACAGAGTGGTTAACAATTTGAGCGCTGAAATTCGTTATAATGTAAGACTGTAATAAAATTTGAAACCGTTTAGAAAATCGTTTAAGGTTGCTCGCAAAATGGGCTCTATTTTTGAATTTCCAGAACAGAAGGATTGCCCTGCTAATATAGGGTTATTCAAAACAATGGACTCAATTTAATTTATCTTTATCTCTAGAAATATAAAGTATAAATTAATAATCTGTATACCGATAGAGAGACAGGAGGTTCTACAGTTTACAAATAGAGATTATAAATGTTCAATGTGGTCCCCTCCTGCTGCACGGCAAACATCTAAGTGGTAGCCGAACTCGTCCCACACGCGAAGAAGTATTTCTTGTGCTACGGTTTCGCAGGTCACTCAGAGTTATTGGTAGACGTGGTACGTAAACTGCTTCATTTACATAACCACACAGGAAAAAGTCACATGGCATGAGATCGGATGATTTCGGGGGCAAGAACTGAACAGCCAGGTTTTCATTTCCCATGCGACCTATCCATCGTTAAGGTAATTGGAAATCTGAGATAAAACGAATTTTGGATTACATTATAATTTTTAATAAATTATTTTGAAGGTAAATGATAATATCATACCATTAAAAGTTGTCTGAGACAGCAGTGACTCAAGGCCATCTCAATGGTTTAATGACCTCTAAAAATCATGCTTCCTTCTTATAGAGTTTAAACTACAGGCAATCCCTGGTTATCTAATATAATATAAGTGTAGAAATTTTTAGGGTTCATCTGGCAGTGGAAGCAACGATCCCGGCTTATGGTAAATCTGCCCTTGCACCGTGAATGTAGATGGAAATCCTGTGGCTCTACCTCTGTTTTCCTGTAGTTGGGCCCCACGCTGTGAAGCTATAGATGTAGCAGCTCTCTCGCGAGGCGTCGCAAGTCTTCTTTTCCTCTCCTCGGGAGTTTCTTGAGAGAGATAATGTCTTAATTATATCATCTGCTATAGTGATTTGCTGCTCATTGTTAATAATTCTTGGAAACAAAAGTTGTTGCCAAGGCAACAGAACGCTCTATCATTGCATCGTCATGAAAGTATTATTGCATCATCACCACATCAGTTTCCATGGCAGCAGTATTTCATGAAAAAGATTGATATTGACACAGGTTTACATGTCGCCCACTACCCAATCGCATCCCTACCGTCACTAGAAGGTATCTTACCCCCACAGTCATACCCTTTCACTAATTCTTGGAAGCAAATCTTGTATCATCATGAAAGTATTGTTACATCATCAGCACATCGGTTTCCATGGCAACAATGTTTCGCACAAAGGATTGACATTGACACGGTGTCATGTGTAAATTTAGCAGGGCGTATATGCGGTGAAATGTTTAATAACTTGAGGCGGATATGAGTAAATTAAAGAATAAATATTTGTTTATTTTAACAAATAGGTCAAAAATTAAAGTAAGAATATGATAAATACTACTTTAATATATGACTAGCTAGCTTAACTATGCTTAACTGGTAAATTAATGAACATATGCAGCCTTGCAAGAAAATAATAATCAACACAAATAAATGAAAGGTTGCGTCAAAATCAAAGCACTTCAAACGTCGTCACTATAATTTGTGGAAGAAATAGCACTCCGTAGACTTCACGGAAAAATCGAGCACTTCAACACACACACACACACACACACACACACACACACACACACACACACACACACGCTTACTATGTGTCTTACGTGAGCGATCTTGGAGAGACGCGAGCGAGTGGACGAATTGAGAGGGAAAGTGTCAACACCTTCTAAATTCATGTATTATTACATGATCATAAGAAGTCATAATTTAGGGCTTATTATTGGTAGAAATGCGATTAACAATGCCTTTTTATGATGATGTTGTAACGCTCTTATTCTGGGCAACGCACAGTACAATAAAAGGCAGATTTACTCTCTCTTTACACAGTCGCTGCATTAAATAGAAGTTCTAGTTCTAGTTCTAGTGTAAGTCAGTTTAAACAATAACCTATTTAACCCTTGAGCTAAGACTTTTTATTTGATAAAACTCGGAATACCACCTTTCGAGAAACAAAACTGTACTTTATTCTCCATTCGATACAGAATTCTTAAATCCGCTCATATATTTTGGGGTTTATTTTAGATAGGTAATCCTCTTTTAAAATTTTCTTTTTAACTTTGATTACCGTCTTCTGACCTGTTCGATTCTACAAAGATGGCCGTTGACCTTACACTCTAAATACTTAATATATTACATATTACCTTGTCTTCTTGTTGCCCTTGGGTTCTTTTATACAATTTTTAGAGGAAGTCGAACATGCCTTTTTCGTACAGTTTCGTTCGAAAATAAAAAAAAATTATATTAGAATATATATCTTAAAACAAATATATGTTTCGAACAAAACAAACAATATCTTATATTCAAATCTTTAGATTAAGTCATATAATAGTTCGTTCAGAAATCAATCCCGCATGCAACTTTCTTTTAAAATCACAAAAACTTCTCAATTGTCAGCAGAGTTACGTCGCCTTTTTTTTTTATTCTTCAGGTAAGATATAATTTTATTCTTTGACGCGGTGTGCAGGTCTCATCAGAGTATCTCCTATTGTTATAGACGACTTTCAGGTAAGACTATAGGTAGGACTTTCAGGTAGGACTATAGGTGATTTTTAGGTAAGTTCTTTGTCATGAACTTTAGCTCGCTTCATTGCTTTGCTATCTGCCGCGGTAAGTCGACGGGGGGAACACAGGTAAGTCAGAGGGTAGGGGGTTTGATTTAATTACAGGTCAAGATTAATAATGTTAGTACAGGTTGGACCCGCCGAACAATTACCTACTTCTTTGCTGTGTTTTGTCATTTTCTTCTGAGAAGCTTCGATCCGACTTCATAATTCTTGTAGAGCAAGACCTTTACGGTATTTTTAACAACGTCTTTGTGCCCATACATTGCACAGGTAGCTGGTTTTGGATTTCAGCCCTTTCAATATTCTTGCGCTGTAGTTGCGGACTGTTCTCTATCTACCTAACCAAAATCAAAAGACATTCGGCAGAATATTTCCATTACAAAGCTTATGGCCAAAATGACTACCACCTTACCGGATTTTCGTCTATGTTCGATATTTCCAGTATATCATCTTCTTGCTCGGACTTCAGTTGCGTCTCTTGAGGACTACCATCATATTGGCTTTTGGTCCTTGAGTTCACTTTTGCTAAGTTTTCTTTACATTGTGTGGATTGACTTCATTATCGTACTATTGATAAGTCTTCTGGTGGGATTAAAAACTTTCACCTTCTGTTGGGATCACTAAATCTCGTTAATCCCTTTATTAAGAGGTCATTAATATCCCAAAAGGCGACTTGAACGAACTGAACAGGCCTTTTATACTCGGCGCCATTCATCTCATTCCATCCTTCTTTCCACTCCTAAATTTCTCCCTCTTCACTTCCGTCTCCGAGCAACGAATCAACAAAAAAAAATCTATCACTCACGATGTCAACACATCGCGAGACCATTGTATGTCGTAATAATTGGTGAACTTTTCTTTTGTTTATTTACAACAATATTTTTCTCGCTCTTCAAGGGTACATTCTCAATATATTTCTTTTAAGTCAATCTTTACATAACCCTTTCGTTTCAGTTCACTTTGAATAACTTTATAGTATTTAATTCCGCAACTAGTATAATAACGATCTTCGCAACTGGGACACCTTGGAATCTCGGGGTTTCAGATCGCAAATTAAAACGGCAATCGTTGTAGATCATTGTCATGATCTTGTGAAAGCTCATTAAAAAAAAACTAAAACACACCACAAAATTCCCGCGCGCGTTCGGAAAATCCGTGGGGTGTTACAATGTAACAATGTATGAATTTTCAGTGCATAGGCTTTCTTTCTAGGAGGTGTTGACAGTGTATCTTACGTGAGCGAAACATGAGAGCGGATTCAGTGCGGCGAGCTAAAGAGGTATTACAATGAGATCAGTGAGATTATTTTGTGTCAGTCATGCTATCTGTCGTTTTCTGCTAATGGAAACAACTTATGTAAAATTATTACAAACGAAGAAGAAAAAATGTAATTGTATTTTATTATTTTATTTTATTTTTTAATAATTATTTTATTTCTCCGCATAAAGAAAACCTATGCAAAATCACCAAGGCATATTTAGAGTTTAGGCTGGGGCTTAACACTCTTTATTTGTGGAGAATTAATTAAGATAAATAAATCTCCCCTTTCAGAAGTCAAAACCGCCTTTGAAAAATTCCTGGAAACGGGCTTGATGCCACGCTACGCTATTCTAAATAAAGTTCTATTCTAAATAAATAATAAGCACTCTCCCCAGGTCATCCAACTCAAGTATTGAACTGATATTGAAGAATTGACCTTATTATTATTATAATCAAGTAGCAAATTAATTTTTGCAAATTACTGTAATAGATTTGCCTTCAAAGCAATTTTTAGAATCAATTTTAATGAAGTTTTTCAAGCACACATTTAATCTTATTAAAAAATTTTCAATTTCTATTTCACGTAATTAATTTTTAATTTCCATTCTCGGTAGTTTAAAAGGTGGTTATGTTAATCTTTATTCCTTTGATCACACAAATAAGGTCTTTACGCAGGAAATCAAGTTTTCCTCGACCATTTTGGCGGGCACTGCTTCGTTCGCGTGAAAGAAAAAAACTGGGTTGTTCTCTTCGCGCACACCTCTTTGCCGCCTCAACCTCTCGCCGCTAGGATCCGCTCACGTAAGACACTCACAGAAATAATGCCCTTGATATTTTCGCTGCGATCCGCTTCGCTCCAAGTTCGCTCACGTAAAGGCTGATTCCCACTGGACGCAAGCACGGTAAAATTAGCCGGTACCGGTGGAGTTGCTATGGAAACGTAGCTCAACGGCAACCGGCTTTGCCGTCTTGTGCCAGTGCATAGAAAGTTCAGCATGAAACTTTCTAGCCATCTCTACCGTGCCGTTGATGAAACCAGCCAATCACAGCAGAGCACATGAAACAAGAATGCTGGGATTGCTTTGGCCATGATCACGCTTCTTAGTGCAAATCAAAATGGCTGCAATCAACAACGAGTTGCTTATTGAAGAAGTTAGAAAGTATCCTTGGATATTTAATAATAAATTAAAGTTCTATCGAGATGCAAAAATGAAAAACGATAGTTGGGAGGCTATAGGTCTGGTCTGAGAAGTTATGAGAGCTGTTATTCTATTGGTTTTTCGACTGCGAAGTATAAACACTCCTGATTGGTTGAATGTTTAACTTTTACCGTTCAGTGAGAATGGTCATACTTTGTTGCCGTGAACGGTCATAACGGTTGTTTGGAATACCGGCTGATTTTTACCGTCCAGTGGGAATCAGACACAGCGTTATAGAGACGGGCGAACTCAGAAGAGATAAGACGACGCTAATAGCACATCATGACGGCTAAGGAATCCACCTCCTTATGCCGTGAGCTCCAAATATTCAAAGATTAACTTGACACAATTAGGTGATATAAGCCAGTCTGCAGAGATGACTTAAGTAGCACTCCGCTGGGAAAATTCGTTGCTTGTCACTATCGGACGAACTGTAAAGAAGCAAATATTCAATTAAAGGGAAAGTCAAAATTCTTCCTCCCTTACGCAACCGATATTGTTTGGTAACTAACTGGGATGAATTCGTGCGGACGAAAGAGAATCGCGAACTCCGCTAAAATCTCTGGAAATCAGTTTTTACGATACTAAGATAAACCCAGCTGACTGTATAGATAGTGTGAAAGACCGAAGGGCCACAGCTCTCGAACTTGAGAGCTGAAACGAAGTTCGTAACTGCGCAATTCTTTGAACACTCGTTTTGCTAATTCAACGTTACTGCCAAGTTGAAGATTTAGGGACACCATATGCATAGTAGTTATGCAAGAGTTCCAGTCTTTAAGTCTTTTGTACCTGTAACAGCAATAACGCCAATTACGGTGCACGCTCACCTGGTATTTTTCCTTCACGCACGACCTCGCTTTAGCGAGGCTCTCGTCGCATGCCTTCCGCTTCTGATTGCCTTCACCGACGTTCCAAACTCCCGGCTGGGATGGAGATCTCGTCGTTCCGGAATCCTTCTCATTCTCTCTTACCAGAAGGGACTTGCTCGCCGGTTTAAACGGTTCGCCATGATGAAAAACATTCTCCCGAGCGCGTTCGTCTTTCACCCTCGGTTTGTGTTAGTCGTTTTCCGGCTGCACGTTAAAGAACCCTTGCGAGGCAAAATTTGCGGCCCCTATAACGCCGTCCTGAAATGACCATAGCAGTTGAAAGGGACGTTACTACCAAACAAACCAAACCAAACCAATCACCCTCGGTTTACCAACTCCTCTCCTCGTTCTCATCCCATCACATTGTCTTCTCGGGATCCTCCTCCTCTTCTCCCATTCGTTCTCTCTCGTTTACGTGTTCGACGACGACCATTACGTCGGCTAGCCTTCCACGCCGATGAGTAGATTATACGGGTGCGAATGCGGCCCACGCTGTCATCGGAATCCTTGGTGGTTTGCGGATTCCGTGACAGACAGGTTTACATGTCACCCCCGGCAAATTGTCCGAGGGCGTCACTGAAAAGAACTAATGCTATTAACAAAGGAGTTTCCCATTCTGAAATTATGCATCTATGGTATTGATTCTCGTCTTAAAGAGCTCTATTGTTGGTGATGAAAACTTCAATTGTACTCAAGATATCTCAAAAATAGTTGAAAATTAGTGCGAAGACGAGCAGCGCTTTTTCGTTTGCACATGCAACCATTTTCTGCGAATTTTCATGCCACTCGTAAATTGCGAGGCCTACGAGAAAGACAGACCTTGGAGCTCATAGGTCATCTAACCATCGCAGTCTGAGCAACGATCCAACCTTCATCGTTTCCGACAAACGAAAAATCACTGATTATTAAAATCCAAGATGGACACTGAATAAATGGAACCAGATACTGTGGACAGACGTCAGAAGAAAGGAGAAGAAACCACTAATCCACTGATGGATGCACATTTCGACAGCCAAGCTGCCTTCTTCAGCCTACAGGAAAGCTTCGATCGTATGCTTCGATCGGAGTAGGCAAGCTATTCTGATATTGTGCATCCATCATCCGATTAAATATTTTATGTGGATTATTGGTTTCTTCTCCTTTCTTCCAAGGTGGAGACAATGAAGGTTACATTGTAGCTCAGGCTATTATGGTTAGGTGACTTTTCCGCGCCAGGATCTGTCTTTCTCGATGGCTACGTGTCTACCCGAGGTCAACGTGAGACAAGCCAGGGCACTCAAAAATCATCTGACCATCGGGGTCTGAGCAACAATGTAATCTTCGTTGCTTCCATCCTGGATTTTAATAAGCAGTGTTTTTTTCGTTTGTTGAAAACAAAGGTTGGATTGTTGATAGGATCCCGATGGTCAGGTGACTTGCGTGCCCAAGCCTGTCTCTCTCGTAGGACTCAGTAAGTTGTTTATGACGAATCGGCCGTTTGTTGCACTTCAACAATGGATTCGTACTTAGCAAATTGCAGCACACAAATGACTTCCCTGTCTCAAATTTCCTAAAAACAAGAAACAGCGCCACTTTGTGGCATTAAATGGAACTTCTAGGTAGGTTTAAAACGTTGAACCTTCCTCTATACAATGGTAAATGGTTTGTTTGAAATAATTAAGTGGAAATCCGCTTTATCTTTTTGAATAATCCTCAAGTTAGATTGGGATTCATATGTGGAATGTCGAACCACAGGAAGAGGTTGAGACAGAATAATCCAATATATTGGTTCGTTGTTCGTAAAGCAGCTGACCCAATGTGTAGTCGTGGCATTCACTTTATCGCAAGAAGAAATTTTTTTTAGTCTGATACGAATTTATTTAGGACAACATCTTCGTCCAAGTCCAGAAATTCTGATATGCCTCAATTCATTAAAGTTCTCCTCCAGCTTTTTACTTTTCCGATTCCGTAGTATCTGTTAGAATGAACAATTTTCGATTATCACTAAGAAGTGAATACAATTTTTAATTAAAATTTAAAATATTAGCTTCCATAAATTCTCTGGGCTTCTGGTAGTCTATTTCAATTATATTAGGAATTAAAATATACACTAATTTGTTTAATATTATCAGAGGTTTGTTCAAGCATCTAAGGGTAAATTTACTGAAAATTTAAGCAGTCTTCAAAAATGAATAAACAAACAAAGCCGCTTTTCCACAAAGGTTTTAATAAGCATGAATATGGATGTTTCGACCGCTGTGTGGTTTTAATGAACATGGATATGCATATTCATGCTTATTTAAAACTTTTGCGGAAAACCGGCTTCGTTTTGCTGATTCGTTTATGAAGATTGTTATCTACAGCATTCAGCTACTTTTATACTTATATACAACTTTGTGCCATAAAAATGGAATAATGGAAGTTGTTTTCATAAAAATGACACAAACACAAAACGTGTTGAACCAAAATGCAACTACAGCATCTGGCGAATTTAATTTACAAAATTCAAGGCTCTATGTTACACAAACAAATATTTTAAAAATGGAAAATTAATAAAGATAATATATTTTCAAAAATGACAAAAAAATGGAATACTTCCTTTATACCGACAAAAAAATGGAATATTCCTGTAGAAACACTTTTTATGCAAATTGACCGGGCAAGTATAAGTTTCCATTTATGTTATTCCATTTGTGCTTCTCAACATGGGAGGTTCTAGAGATTTGTCACCATCCGTCCGCAAACAAATTCTGGCATTACGAGAACATGGCCTTACACAGAAACAAATAGCAATTACAGGCAAGTGCTCGCAGTCAGCAGTTTCTAAGGCATTGGCAAGACATGCTCAAGGATATGGAGTGAACACACAACGTGCAAACTGCGGTAGAAAAAGGAAAACCACCCCCAGAGATGAAAAGTTTTTGCAGAAGATTGTTAGGAAAGCCCCATTTCAGTCTTCATCGACCGTTGCTGCAGTACGTGAACGTATCTGAACGGACGACAGTTCGACGTCTACATCATCTGAAGTTTTCATGGCGTATTCCAAAATCCAAGCCTCTCTTAACTCCGAAGCAGAGAAATAAGGTTGAGAAATCAGAAGAGAACGCCACTCTCCGACTGGACTGTTGATGAGTGGCGAAGAGTGGTGTTCAGCGACGAGTCGCGATTTGAATTAGATTTTGGTGATAAAGGTTGTCGAGTTTGGCGCCGTAAGAATGAGGCACATGAACCGCGACATCTGAAGAAAAGTGTTAAATTCCCACCCTTTGTTATGGAGTGGGGTGCATGTCAACATATGGCACTGGACGCTTGGGGCTCATCAACAGTTCCATCAATGCACTTTACCAAGATATTCCGGATGCTTTTCTGAAACTGCACTTGAAGACCTACCAGTGGATGATGAAGACATAATTTTCCAGCATGATCTTGCACCTCCTCATGCTGCCAAGTCAACCGGCAAGTAGCTAGAAGACCATCATTTCCCAGTTCTCTCATGGCCGTCGAACTCACCAGATCTCAAACCCATTGAGAACATTTAGAAAAATGTGAAACAACGTCTATACATCGAGAAACCAGCAAGCATAGCAGATTTGAAAGTGAAATTGAAGTCAATTTGGGCTGAAGTTACTCAGGAGGAATATGACCAACTCATATCATCACAGCCGCAACGAATTCACGCTGTCATTCATGCAAAAAGGATGGCCAACGAAATATTAAGCAGAAACAGTAAACTTCACCTAGTTTGAATCGCTTATTTGCGTAAGTTTGTTAATTATTCCATTTTTTTGTTGTTAGAAAGGAAGTATTCCATTTTTTTGTCATTTTTGAAGATAGGTTATCTTTATTAATTTTCCATTGTTTAAAATATTTGTTTGTGTAACATATAGCTAAATAGCCTTGAATTTTGTAAATTAAATTCGCCAGGTGCTGTAGTTGCATTTTGATTTAACACGTCTTGTGTTTGTGTCATTTTTATGAAAACAACTTCCATTATTCCATTTTTATGGCACAAAGTTGTAAATCTTTTATTGAACCTGCCAAAATTCTTAAAATTAAGATTTTCTTTAGATCGCTTATTCATGTATGTCTTTAGTATACGGAGTTTTTCTTGAAGAGAAAAGAATTGCTTTCGATGACGGTTTCGAGCAATTCGTCATAGAGATAATGTCAAGTAGCATAGGAAAAACATCCAGACACCTATAAAATTCCGAATTTTAATCTGTTATAAAGAGACGCCTATTCAATTGGCTGACGGCTGTAAAACTACTGAGAGTATGAGAGTATTTTGAAACAACAATCCCATATTGAGAATGGAGGTTGTTACCCTCAGTAAAGGAAAATCGCCACATAAAAAGTAACTGAAAAAGCCACCTCGTCGTCGAAACGCAACTCATGTCCCTTAAAGTGCTCTTTCTTCTTTGGGAAATGGTGAAAGTCCGCAAGGTGTAAAGTCTTTCATTTTTGAACTGCAGTTTTCCATCTTTGAACTGTAGGCGCTGCAACAAGCAATACGTGGAAAAGGATGGAGACTATAGCGAAAAGTAAATAGTGCATTACATAGAGGTATCAGATATAGAAAGAATTTTGAAAACCGGTTAACAAACTAAAAAGTTACGAACCAGGAGGCAAAAATTCTTGAACAACCCTCATATTTGTTGAGCTTCTTTACCAGTTAAGACCAAATATCTGCGAAGTATTGCTTTATACAGTGCACCTTATCGTAAACTTCATCAAACAGTAAATATAATTTATTACTTCTTTATAAATAAACAATTGATGTCTTAAATAACAGTAGAATTATTACAAGTTTTCTCATTCAAGTTATTATAAATTTCTTATCAAAATAAGATATCCGTAGTGTTTTAGATGGATGTAAAATTTTTCATTGTGGCGTAGCAAGAATTTCTTTTGAATACGTATTTTGACGCTATACAGGGTGGAAGTGAAAATAACTCAAGAATGAAGATCTGAAATCTGCTAATGAAGACTAATAAAATCGTGGGTCGCATCTTTGAAGCTCAATCAGGCAGATCTTGAATATGCTAAATAGGCCAGATGCAAATTGCTTCTTGCAAACCATAACAGAAAGGATCAAATTCTTGATTGCAAAGTTGCAAAGCGCAAAATCCAGAGTATTTGAAAAAGATTCATTAAAATGGGATGAACAACACTAGAAAATCAAACAAAACCATGAATCTCTCATTCTCATCAGAATCATTTAGCTTTGCCATATTAAGGCCTCCAGTGAAGCTCCTGTGTATGCTTCATAGCGAACAAGATCTGGGTTCAAGGCATACAATTATTGGATTTTCTCTCTATTCCATGTCATACAAATCACACCAGAAACCTTTTCACTTTTTTTTCTGGAAATCTCTTGAAATGTCCATGTCGATAAATATAGCATCTTCCTGTTCAATTGATATAAAAAAGGAACAGTAAAGCTGACGTTGATGACATGACATGACTTGACATCACTTCACAAGAGGATCGCAGACATCCTGCTGCAAAAACTGTTGCTCGAATTGTATATCGGTTTATTTTACTCCGCGCTATGATGTCTTGATTTACTTTTTTGAAAATCATTTCAATTCCACATTTCTGAGAGTAGTTCATGATAAGGTTAACTTCGACGCCAGGAAAATTGATACTCATGAGGATAGGAGATTTTTTATTTTTTTTTATTTATTTTATTTTATTTATTTATTTATTTATTTATTTATTTATTTCGAAAAATATTAATACAATACAATACAATATAACAGTACCCAACAGGGCTCATTATGGTCCGAAGACTGACGAGTTAGGTTTCTGTGGGCACATGAACAGATTAACAGAAAAAATAAATGAATTACAACAACAATATAAAGGAAAATCAAATAAGAAATTCAGCAATATTTGTATTAAAAGAATAAAAGGGCGCCCAAAAGGCTAGTGGTCCTGTCAAGGAGCATCCTTAAAACAATTATAAAATAATCTAAAATTATTTTATATTTGTATAAATTTGTATGGCATTAAACGGCAACGACAATATCAACAACAATAATAATAGTAATGATAATTTTTTTACAACTAAAAACATTACAATATAACCAATAATAAAATTAGTAGTAATTATAATAATAAAAACAGTAAAATAAACAGAGGACTGTGTAAATCGGTTTCGATTAGGAGTAAATAGAAGTTAAATTAGAAGTAATTAGGCCCGAGCGAATGTTTCTAAGGAGACGACGTTTAAAAAATTGAAGAGAAGGTGCCTCCCGAAGATTCACAGTTAATTTTGACCAACATGGGATTATTATTTTTTTTCTCTCTTGGTCAGATAGTGGTGATATGGACTGGTTATCATAGGGGGATTTCTAATATTATATATGTTGTGCGTGACTTTATATATAAATTGAGCTAGTTGAATAAAATAAAGATCATCAAAAAAGTTGAAATTTTTAAATTCTGAACTAACGGAAGAGAAAGCGGGCCTATTTAACAATATTCGTATAAAACGTTTTTGAAGTTTAATTATAAGATTTTTATTTTTCTGTGTGGTCGATCCCCATAAACATATTCCAAAGCATAAAATTGTATGAATTAAGGTAAAATATAAATTTAGTAAAATATTACATGGAAGATGATTGACTCTATAAATAATGCCTAAAGAACACGATAGTTTAGTAGCTAAATGTTTTATATGAAGGCTCCATGACAAATCGGGGGTAAAATAAATTCCTAAATATTTATAGGAAGCGACTCTATTACCAGTTTATTACGCTGATGAAAGATCATGTAGTATGATTTGTTTAGATTTAATGGAAGTTGATTTAATAATGACCAGTTATAGATTTTAATTAGTAAAGAGTTTACTATATTTTCAAGTTGTTCGTCGGAATCGGCTGAGGCTATAAATGTAGTGTCATCAGCAAATAATACGCATTGTGCACTGTCAGTAATATAAGAGAGGTCAGTAATAAAGAGAGAAAACAGTAGTGGCGACAGAATAGATCCTTGGGGTACACCCTGATTATTAATTAAATTTTGAGAAAATTTTGAATAGACATTAAGTGAATATTGTCTATCTAAAAGAAATGAAGCTATCCAATTCAATGGTAGCCCTCTAATGCCATATAATGAATTTAATTTATTTATTAATAAAGCATGGGGAACCATATCAAATGCTTTTTTAAAATCAAGAAACAAAGTTAATACAATTTTTTTTTGAGCCACCTGAATATTAATATATTCGGATACTTCATACAAAGCTGTGGAGATGTTTTTATTTGGGCTAAAACCGTGCTGTGCATGAGAAATGAAATCATGAGAATAAATGAAATTACTTAAGCGAATAAAGAATAGCTTTTCAAATATCTTGGAAAAGAAAGGAAGAATAGAAATAGGTCTGTAGTTGTTAAAATCATTGCTATCTCCTTTTTTGAAAATCGGAATGACTTTTGTGCATTTAAGTAATTTCGGGAATTCTCCTTTACAGAGAGACATATTAAAGAGAGCACATAGAGGATATGATATATAGGGAGCGATACTAATAATCACATCTTGTCGAAGACCATAAATATCTGTTGTTTTAGAATTTGAGAATTTGTTTAGAATTGTTAAGACTTCATTGGGAGTTGTTGGGGATGGGAAAAAAGACTCGTGCGAAGAGTTGGGATGTTCTGGACATGAGCATGAAATTGAATCTTTGATAATATTATTTTTTTCAACTAGGGAGCAAGGAAAAAAGCGCTTCCAAAAAACGACAGAAGATTTGGACCCGAACATTCATTATTAAAGCAGGAAGGGAGCCTTCTATTTTTTGGGAGCGATAGAGCCTTCTGAATTTGATGCCATTTCTCTTTAGGGCTGGTTATCAAGGAAAAAAGCTTAGCATAATAATTTCGTTTAGCAGTTTTAATGGAATTTTTCACTAGTTTTGTAAAAGCTTTGAGATGATTTCTTTTAATATTTGTAGGATTTTTGATATATTGTTTATAAATCTTGCGCTTCTTATTAATCAGTCTTAGTAATTCTTCTGAGATCCATGTTTTTTTGGACTAGATGAAGATTGAAAATATTTATTATAACCACTCATGAAATGATTAAAAAATATTTCAAAGTTAAAATTAGAATTGAATTCGTTTAGTAATAATGTGTCCCAATCCGTTTGTTGTAGATAAGAAGCATAGATTTGTGTTCTGTGTAAAGTATATAATCTGGATGTTAATTTTTGGGTAGCAAACCATCTCTCACTTATTGGATAAATAAGATTAGTTTATTATTTTCTAGTGAACCATTCATCCGATTTTCATGAATTTTTTAAAATGTTCAGAATTTCCTACTCTGTAATCTTGCATTTAGAAAATTGGCCCTATCTGATACGGTTTGCAAGATGCAGTTTGCGTTTGGCCTAATTTGCATATTCACGATCTGTGTAATTGAACCATCAGATAAGCCACCCACCCACCATTTACTATTAGTCTGCATTGACAGATTTCAGATAACTATTTTCATTCTTGAGTTATTTGAGGCGGATCAGACTCTAACTTACATAAATTTTTCTTTCATTACTTTGGTGTTCAAAGGAGAAGCCACCATCTATGATCAAATCTACACTATACCCACGTGTACAATTCATGTTAATATATATATTAGTATAATTTAAAAATTATGTCAAAACTGAATTTTAATCTGAATATTTTTTAAATTTGTACTAAAATGAGAGATCAATTTTGACTGCGCTTACTTTCTCCGTAAATTTGTTTTACTTTAAGCGTTTCTGAAATGGAGAAAAATTGTATTTAATAGTCTGCTATTGTCTGTAGTTTTTGAAATAAACAAGTGAATAATCACTTTCAGAGTGTGGAATGGGAAAAAGTATTGAATTTTGTAATACTAAACAAACTTGACTTTGAGGCGTTGAAAGAAATTAATAAGGGTCAACGTTTAATATATTTTTTCCTTGATTTGATTACAAATAGAAAAGGGAATGTTATATTTATTTCTTTTGTTTGGATCATAACGATTTCAAAATACAAAAATAATTTCTTTGAAAAATTTAAATACTACCTTATTCTTTACATATAATCCGAGGTATTTGAAGATTTCTGTAAGAGTTTCAAGCTCTTTTTTTTGTTAGATTTCAAATATATGTATTTGTATATTAACTCAAGAATTATAAAAGACCCCAAAGCAATTTAGTTTTAAGAAGAGTTGGATTAGTGTCTTATCGTCCAGTATGAGACAATTTAGCGTCTTTTCATCTCAAATTGCGTCACTCTCCATTTTACTTTTGCTCATATTTTAAGACAAATTATCAGGAGTTGACATTGTTATATAAAGCAGTTACGAACTTCCCCAGAAGCTACCTAGAGAACATTCTTTAATCAATATTCGTCATCCTTCTAAAATAATGTAAAATAAACGCCAATTTTCAGTTAAAAACTTCGGCATTACAGAATTACAGAGAATTAATTGATTTCTTCAGCACCTTGTGACATCATTAAAGCGCTCGGCGAAACCAACGAGAAAGACAGGCCCTGAAGCGGAAAAATCACCTGATCATCGGGGTCCGAACATCAATCCAACCTTCATTGTCTCCATCTTGGATGTTAACAATCAGTGTTTTTCACTTTGTTGGAAACAATGAAGATTGGATTATTGCTAGGAGTCCGACGATCAGGTGACTTTTCCGCTTCGAGGCCTGTCTTTTTCGTTGGCCTCGAGCGCTCGGTCAGTCGATAAATGACTTTCAGTGGGCGCTTGATATGAAATGGAATTTTCAATACGTAACCATAGTCCCATTTCTATACATATCGATCTACATGTTAGCTGAAATAAATCAGACATCAACTATGTGCATTTTATCACAAGAAAATAATTCTCTTAAAAATAAATTTGGAAAAAAATGTTGAACATAAAATTTTATTATTAATTGCCTAAAAAACGCAATAATTCTTGGAACATCAAAATGAAAGCATTAACAATCTTTTCGAGAGAAAAAATTAATACTAAACTGATTTATTTTTAATTTTTTTAAAGTATTTTTCAATTTATATGGAGTATTTGCGTTTGCAGTAATTGTTCTGTTATTGTATTTTCATGTTTCTTTTATGGAAAATGATGACACAAAGTCAATAATTAATTAACAGAGATGGACTCAAATCAAACTGACATAGAGATTGCCAAAGCTCTCGGTTGATGTCATTTGTATTCGATTCCTAATCTAGAGCTAAGAATATTAAAAATATTTGACGATCGTAGAAACATTCTAAATGCCGCGTTGCGTTGCCCCGTGGGACATTTACTGACATAAGTAGATAAAGGATAAATATTCAGCCTGCCTCAGTCCACTCTCCCACGGGGGAGTATTTGGTGTAATCTCCCACGCTAACCAGACGGGTTGGGAGATTAGTAGATACTGGATTCAAAATTTATCCAAACAACCGTAGGTAATTATTTCTGTTCAAGTATAAAGATACATACGCTGTATTACTTTTCTAACAAAAAGTCTATTTTACAGAACGTAATTAAAATTCAAAATTATTTAAATAAATTACAATAATTTGCATTTGAGCTACTGTTTCTTAAAAGAGTAATTAGAACTGTTGACAAACAGGACCATTATGGGTCCAGCTCTATTCGACATTTCATAGCATTTTTATAAGGAGAGTCGGTTGGGGGGGGGGGTCTGAAAGGCCCAGTTATGAAGAAATTATTTTCCTATGAAGCGCTTGCAGCTCACCCAACATTGCGTTGACCGAAATGTAAAATTAAATAAATTTAATGAATCTCTTTAATGAGTTCATATATTTGGCCTAGCATTTTCGGACTTTTTTTTTTAATCGCGTAATGATGTTCTGATTATTAAAGGTCAAGTGACAAGAATTTGATTTGTTGATTTAATCGTAATGTATGTGATTCAGGAGACCCTTTAAGATAATTATTGTGGGACCTTCCTTTTAATGTTGTAATTAATTGATTTTATTATGAGAAATAAAATTGGCTTATGAACAAATTCAAACGTTTAATTGATTACTTTAAAAAATTTAAGTAAAGTCCAGGATTTTTTTCCTGGTGAACCCCTTCGGGAATTAAACCCCTCCCCATGGCTACCCTGTTCAATTAAAAAAAAGAACTAAATATAATGAAAAATAATACTTATTCATTGTTTCACCGTTTCACAAAATCTATAGAATAACTATTGGATAAAACTAATAAAGAAAATAAATTTATTGTAAGATTTGTAAATATAAATATCAAAAATAGAATCCCAATCGCTGTAGGTATTTGGATGCCTGTGAACTTTCATCATTCTTCTGCCTCACAACAAGACTTTCTTCAAGACATCAACCTTCAAGACATACCTACAAGATTATTCAATTTGGTGACTTTTTTCAATTTATTATTATCATTTTAATTTACTGCATTTTCAATTAAAAACGGAGAACATCAAGTTAACAATTTATTATCATATACTCCTTTCCTTTATTGATAATATTTCATATTTGAATAAGTACATTTCAAATAGGAACGTTAAAATAACCGAACATGCGACAGATAATTTTGTGCAGATAAATTACGCACGGTACAACGAGCTTTCCATGCAGTGTGTTTAAGTGGGGCATCAATTTGAACATTTGTTACCTGAAACCAAGGAAAAAATAGCGCTATATTATTCTAATTCCTCTGTGTAGTGTTGCCAATTTGGCATTTTTTTAAAGCGCTTTTACTTGTTTTCATTGTTTTGTGCATCGTTTAATTTTTATTAATAATATCCAACAAAGGACAAGCGTATGAAAAAAAATGCCAAACTGGCACACTGCCTCTGTGGGTGCGTTCACTTATTCACTTGGAGTGACTCCCGTGACTCTGAGTCATTCGGATTCCGTTTCTTTTTTAGCTCCGAGTCATTTGGTCTCCGTTTCTTTATTCACTCGGAGTTAACTCCCTTGACCTCCAACTTCAGGGTACGCTTGGAGTCTTTCGGAGTTTGTTTCTTTATTCGCTTGGAGTGCGACTCGGGTTAACTCCCTTAACTCCTGCTTTCAAGCTGGAGTCATCGGAGTCAAAACAAGTTAAGAGGAAAAAGGTTTTATCAAACCAAGCTTTTATAATGTTTTATTTAGTGGCAACAATACAGCTTAATTTTGCAACAATAAACAATAGATACATTTACTCTCGCCATAACGAAATGTCCAATTGTTACAACAATCAATTCGTAGTAATGAGTTAGTACCATTAGAACACGAACCAATGAACCGATTTGAAAATTTTTTTCTTTATCATAAATTGTCATCGATTCTGCATAAGTGTGTCAAATTGCAGCTCCCTAGCTTGTCGGAAAGTTGGTTTAATATTGATTACAAGATTTGACCTAAACAAACTAACTCAGCAAAGTTAATAAAAGCTTATAAAAATTAATGAGAAAGACGACGCAACAATGAAGAGTGCCAACAAAGTTGCGACTTCAACGATGATTAATTTTGTTATAATGAGATATCGTTTGCGAGCGCGCTTATTAGGAGCCGTGGCAACCACATAAACAAGAGAAGACTATTTCTTCAAGCTGGCGCATACGTTGTTTAACTATCAACATGGCCGCCTCTATCTTTCGAAAGTGCATGATTATAGCTTATCATAATTGGTTAGCCTAACATTGTTGTAGGCTTAGCACGATACAAACGAAAATTTAGCTTAAATTGATCGAAAATTTGATTCAGGACAATTTCTTCAGCATAATTATTAATTTTTATATGCTCAATCTCAGTTCCATATTTACGCATGAGGCCACCCTAGCCTCTGTGATAATAAGTTAAAATTACAATTATGACCAGAACTTTGTTTATTTATTAATGAATGATTCTATACTCATTTATAAATGGAGAAGATAAAATAACAAATAATAAGAATAAATAATAACAAGTTCACCAACGAATAATGATGAGAGTTTTTGAACAGAATTGAAGACTTGTAAATGAATGGTAGATGGTTGCTGTGCATTGTTTAATTTTTATTAAAAATGTCCAACAAAAGATAAGCGCATGAAAAAAAGGCTAAATTGGCAATACTGCACACAAATGATTATAACGATCAAAGTCTTCGATTGTTACGTCGTTATGTTGACTCTGAGCCATGACGCTGGTACTCTAATCACGTGATCACATTGACTCGGAGCATGACTCCGAAAGAATAAGTGAACGCACCCTGTGTGTATTCTCAATCTGCAATATTCCTTATAAGACCGGACTTTTGGCACACCTTGCATATCACGATGCTCCATTGCAAATAGCGCAAAATCAAATAATAATTTAAGCAAATAATTATTAATTAGTAGGTATTTTTCCATTGTTATACGTACTTAATATTGGACCATAAAAAATCAATAAGTTAAATTTCTTATTACCAGGCCTTTAGCATGGTCTAGTTTGTTTGATTTTTTGGGCGCGTTGACATACACTTATGAGTTCTATGACGTAATGTTTTTTTTACAAGTACGGGGAGAGTATAAACGATTCATGCCCGAAATAGACATCAATCGCGATCCACTGTTGTCGACTGGAAAGCCCCAGCTGTTCTTGACTTAACGGAAAAATTAATTGTCCGGCTTCATTAAAATTATTCGCTGTCAAGTTATGAACTTAATCTGCTATTCTCTAATCGATATGACATTTATCAATATGTAGTTAGACTGAGACTTTTATTGTAACCGTTACGATCCCTAAGCTGCTGTATCTGAAATTAATCCAGTTTTCACGGAAGGTCAGTTTTTGGAGACTTTCGAGAATGATCAGGATGAGATGGGGAGAAATTTATGCTTCAGAACTTGCCAATTGCAGAGTTCGTTTGGTCAGTTTGATCAGTTTCAATTAATTTGGAATGTTATCTGAATGCCTTCACATATCGAGTTTCGCCCATTAATTCAACCAATCAATTGATTTTGATAATGTATCTATTCTCTGGCGGGTGTGGCTACGTTCACATCATCGATTAATGACGGATCAACGTTTCCATTGTTTCCATTCGCAATAGACAGTTGGCACTAGGCAGTGTAAGGTAAACAGCTACGTTATGCGTTAGGATAAAAGCAACGATTGTTTGGTCAGATTAGTTTCCTCCTCATTTGGTAGTGTTTATGTTTCAAACAACATTAGGCGATCATTCTAAGGGAAAATATCGATACATTTATTATTGTGAATTATTTGACATTTAAGAAGATAGCATCTATAACAGGTATTTTTTATTGTGATACAATGAATTTACAATAAATAAATAAGTTCTGCGTTCTTAAGAGCAGATTTGCAGTGGTGAACTGTATTGAGTTGTTGTATTATACAGGGCGAGTCATTTAATCTGGAATTTTCGAATATCTCGAAAAATAAAGCATCCTGCGAAAAAAAGTCCGAAATAAATTCGCGGGGGAATTCATAAGCCGAAAAATTACCCCCCCCCCCCTTGTGACTTTGAAGTCTTAAATAGGAATCCCCATTTTTTATTGTAGATTCGGATTTTACGTCTAAAAACTACGTAGAATATTTAAAAAAATTTTGATTCATGATAGATGGCGCTGTGATCGACAAAATTTAATTTTTCCGAATTTTCCTAATAAGAACAGTACAGTCGGTTCTGCGGTACGTTTGCAATAAAAAATACCATTTTTCATCGTAAACACTTGAAAATTGTGTTCAAAAAAATTTATTTGCACATTTCGAAATATGGAAGATTTTTGCCTGTAACAAACTACTTTTAACCTAACCCAAGAAGAACGATGTGGAAGTATAGTTTTCTGTTCCCTATAGGGTGCTTGATTTACGTGAGTCCTCTCGCCTCTCATCTTTCAATTAAATCTAAATCAAGTGCTCAAAGTGATGTCCTTCAGCTTCATTTCATTTGTGGATCCGCGTTCCAATGATTATACACAACTGAGAAGTGTATCTGCTTCAACCCCTCTTTCTTTCATAGAAATGATCCCGTCTTTCTTGGGTGTTGCAGTTTTCTTTACTTACAGTAGATGAATCTCCCTGAATGATTCTGATATTAAAAGAAGCATTTGAATTAAATTATAGTTTATCAAGGAAATATTTAATTAAGAAAAAGTTTGTTCCATTTAAGTTAATAATCTTTTTCAGAGATAGTTTACTGAAAAGGATAAGATAATTCTTAGCTAAACATTATTGAAAATCTGCGTTTGAAAGAGTGACAATATTAGGAAATCAATATGAAAATTATGCGCAAATTCTGGAGAATGTTTTTTGCGGATCAGAAAGAATAATGCTATTGAGATTCCATCAATTCACAAAACTGCAGATAGCAGAACGTAATGTCTTTCACAAGTCAAAAATGTTCACCCTAATCGATTGCCAATAGAAATAGTGAATAATTTAAGTTACATTATTCTTTTAGAAATTTTCAACTTTAAAGCTCTGCATTTTATTAAGTTTACGTAATCTCAGGTGTGTAAAGTTTCGTTGAAATAAATTCATTATTAAAATGTTATGTTGAAAACACAAAAGTTCCTATCATTTTTTCCAGGACTGTATGGTTTTCACATCCGTTTCTTTTAATCGATAATCATTTGCTCGATATTTTTTCCTCACGATTTAAAAGTATGTCAACAAATATTGACTTTCTATTTCAATTAAAATGACGACAAATGAAGTCGTGTGCTCTCTTTTTTCCTAAAAAATTTTTTAAATAATAGTGAAGACAATAATAATTTGTGATGAAGGGGTAAAACAAGATATTCATAAGTTGCTCCGACATTTGTGTTACTCTAAATACATTATACAGGTTGAGTTTTTTAAAAGTGACCCGGCGCGAAATACTGCGCAGTAAGTGACATTGCGTAGTTGATATTGCGCAGTTGAGAGAGTGACGTTGGTGAGCATGGTAGTCGTTTGTGCGAAGTGGAGAAAATGATGTTATCTCTGCAACAGCGCATTTTTGTGGTAGAGCACTATGCACGGCATGGGTCATAGGAACAGTGTGCAGATGAGTTTAAAATTAAGTTTCAAGTTGGTGCTGTGCCTGCAAAACCTCTTGCTAAGAATACAATGCAAAACTTAATTGCGAAATGGCATGCAACAGGATCGGTACTGAATGCAAAGAAATTGCGCAAAAGGACGGTCCGTACGACAGCAACCATTGCTGCTGCTGAAGAACACATCCTGCGCAGTCCCAAGATGTCATCACGGCGGCTGTCTCAGCAACTGGGTTTGTCTCAGTCAAGTGCAATGAAGATCATGAAACCGGATTTACACATACAATCACTGTGCATCAGTTGCATGATGTGGACAAGCCGGCCAAGGTTCAGTTTTGTGAATGGTTCCTGAGCACCATTGCTCCGGAGGTGCTGGAGGGTGGTTATGTGTTCATCTCAGATGAATCGTGGTTCCATCTGTCCGGTTACGTCAACTCACAGAACATGCGCCACTGGTCTTCCGTCAATCCGCATGTGTTCATGAGTCTCCAGTGCATCCAAGAAATATTGAAGTGTGGTGTGCTGTTTCCGCCTGCCGCATCATCCCTGTGTCCTTCAATGAAACTGTGAATAGTGACCGTCATGTGCACAACATCTTCAACGTGTTTGCCGCACAACTTACTGATGACGAGCGTGCCAATGCTTACTTTCAGCAAGATGGTGCAACAGCCCATTCTGCACACGCAACACTTGCCCGTATCCAGGAAGTGTTCCCACCCGAACATGCGATCAATCGAGAAACAGAACAGCCCTGGTCATCAACCTGTTGATCTGCGATTTCTTCCTCTGGAGTGCACTGAAAGGTGTGGTCTACCAGAACAATTCGCGCACAGTCGCCGACCTTCAACAAAACGTCCAGGCAGCCATTCAGGCCATTGCAGCGGAATCCCTTGCTCGTGCCTTCAGGAACAAATGGACACGCCTTCATACGTGCCTCGAGGTCAATGGAGGACACTTTCTGCACCTACTCTAGGTTATTTGCACTGATATTTGATCATTGTTATCTCTTTTCATGCTCATTTTTATACGTTGTTCAGCGGGCCACTTTTAAAAAACTCACCCTGTAAAATGCGCGACAAAACTGTGAACCAACTAAGATTTTGATGGCAACTTTTTCTTTTTAATTCGTCAAATGTTAACTATATCATTCTAAATTAGAACATCTAATATGTTAAAATAGATCATTAATAGAATTTATTCAAAGAATGTTTTCCCAATCTATAACAAAAAGCAGTGACAACTTTGCAACACTTACAAAACTACTTTATAAGGAAAAGACATTCTGGGCGCGCATGCGCAGTTAAACACTATTCAGTAAAAAAGGTCATATTTCATCAAATTTTTAATATTTTTATATTCTGATTGCAGGGTGTTGTCTTTACTGTTATTTGTTAAGTTTCCTGAAAACGGCATTGCATCGAGTTGAAAATCCTGCATGTTGTAAACAAAAAAACTAAAAAAAAAAAAGTTTTTTTTTTGTAAAGAAACTTTTATATCTCCATGAATGTACGTGATACTCTCATATAAACGAAGCATCATAAGCATATGCTACAGCTTCAACGCATTTCAAGCATTGTTTTTTACAGGGTGATCTCAAACATTATTTTGTTTGTTCAACTTGTTGCTGGTTCCCTATTTGCCCCCTATTTGGACAAAACCTTCGCTGAAATATATGAGATGTAACATGCTCTTTACACCCCTGAAGTGTCAGGATAATTCGTCAAGTATTTTCCTAGATATTCGACAAAATTTCTAAATCGAAAGGGTTCATATTATCTTGTCCAACTCCTGTACAAGGTGCAGAGGAAATTTCCGGAACAGTCAAATAATTTTAGAACAAATTAAGAAAACTAAATGTTCACGTGTAGAACAATAACCGCACGAAGTCGCTCTTAAGTTGCCACAATAGAAGTTTGAATAAAAGTAAACAAACCAAATATTAAATTTCAAAAATTCAGGACGTTCGAAACAAAAGGGGTGAAAGGATTCCAGGTAATTCTTCAGTCAACACTCGTGATGACCCATAGCTAAACAATTCAACCCGGAATAAATGAGTGCTGATCTATTCCTGATTCAATTTCAAGTGCGGTCTAAGATTCGCTTTCACCTATAATGGACGTCTTGAAAGGTAAAACAGTATGTCTAAATTTTGTGACCGTGAATTTTATATTTATTGCATCACAGAAATAAAAAATGTAAATTCCACTCACTTATACACACTTTTCTTCTCCAAGATTCAAGACCGTGAATATTCCAAGATATGGTGTCCAGAAACTGCACCTTTTCTTCATTGTTTTACGAGTTTTATGCTTTTGTTTTCTTAATGCAAAGAGTGGATTTCTACTAAATCGGTGACGCTCTACATCTTTATAATTGAAACATTTTCTCTATCATGGTTCAAAAGTTAGTTTTCTTACTTTCTCAGCGCTTACACAAGGGGCGCTGGTGATACTTTTAACTAATCGGGCATGGTCACTTTCCTATAGACAGTTCTGAGTTTTATCGCTCTAGTATCTTTTGTTCTACAGTTATTCGGCTGTGTCGTGAATTTCCTCTATACCCGGTATATGGGTATTTAATGTGCCTATAAAATCTTTGAATATGAGTCTTGGCACGTAATTTTTTAATAATCGATATATTAGTTTCGGTTTGGGATTTTATTATCACTCCGTGATGTTCCTTAGTAAGCAAAATAAGTGAAACTGTCTATAACGACCATCACAGGACTACGAAGTAATGTTCAAGACTAATTGTGCTCGTGAAGTCGAAAGGATTCCAGTTTCAAAATTGTTAGTTGTATCACATTAACTAATTCAAGAAAAAAGGAGGAAGGCCGTCATTAAATAAAAACGTGTAGAATAATAAAATATTTATCACTAGATCTTTCGAACAGGGTCTGAGTCCTTCATGAGGCGATCTCGACATAGTCGATCGTTCATTTTATAAAGAAGACGCGGAAAAAATCAATTAAAATAATTTGAAAAATGAACATTTGTTTAACATCAAATGAATCAACAAATCCCCCTCAGTTCGTAAATTATTGTCATCTTTTTTAATATAAAAATGCTTCTTTTACGAGAGTTACTCCAAAAATAATGCACAATATTTTTTTTAATTTATTTTTTATTCTACACCCTTACAACTTATGGAGGTTATAGATAGATATTTCCCGCTTATATTCGAATGTAGTTTAAGTCGTTCCCGTGAGTGGCGTCGTGATAGCACTTCTTCAAGATGGCTGCTGCACTGGGCGTTCGTCAGAAGCAACTTGCTGTGATAGAGTTCCTTTGCTGTAAGAACGAGACAGTGGAAAAATTCACAAAAGGTTGAAAAAGGTGTATGGGGATGCAGCTGTGATCGCAGCACGGTTAAGTTTGAAGATGACGACTCCCTCATGCACGCTGATAAACAGTGGCTCAAACGTGCTGTTCGAGACTTTTGCCGGCCGATTATGTGGAAAAATGACAGGTTGTACCTAAGGGATTGTTCTATGACCTCCATAAGTTGTAAGGTGTAGAATCTATATACGAGGTCTGTTCAAAAAATACGTAGACTGTTTGAATTGCGCGGGCCCTGTTGGTCCCAATCAAAATCGCTTGCTTGGTGTCGCCATCTTCTGACAGATCCGCTGATTACAAGGCAGTTTTTTTGATTGCAAATATCAGTATTGGTTGATTAGCTACGCGGTTGTTTGTGAAGTGTGTTTTTTTTCGTTCGGCGGATTTTTAGAATGAGTGACTTGAACGAGCAAAGAGTTGCTGTGAAATTTTGTGTTAAACTCGGAAAAACTGCCACTGGACGAGTGGAAAAGGCCAGAAATGTGGACGAGAGGTGACTGGGTGTTTCATCACGACAACGCTCCAGCCCATTCAGCCCTCAGAACTCGAGAGTTTTTGGCCAAACACTCGATCACTGTTCTTCCTCACCCACCCTACTCACCTGGCCTCGCTCCTTGTGACTTCTTCTTGTTTCCCAAACTCAAAAGACCTTTGAAAGGAAGGAGATTTGAGACGATTCCCGACATAAAGGCAAATGCGACGAAGGCGCTGAAGGACATCACAAAAGAAGCGTTCCAGGACTGTTTCCAAAAGTGGAAACACCGTTGGGATAAGTGTGTGCGTCGGGGAGGAGAGTACTTTGAAGGGGACCCAGATGTGTAACTTCTGAATAAAGTATATTTTGTTTTATGACGTCAGTATACGTATTTTTTGAACAGACCTCGTATTTAACTTCCAAGGGCGATTCTTTCGACAGTTCGTTGGAGAAAACTCCTGCATCTCTCAACTTTATTTTGGTCTTAAAAGAAATATCTTAGTCTGCGGATTTGTCAAAGTTAGTTTTTGTATCCATAATTACTATTAAGCTTAATTAGCGGTAATTTTCAATTAAAAATTGCCTTAAGCGCATGCATAGTGATATGATAAAAAATGTTTTACGCACAGGGTGTTGCAGATAACTACAGGGCAGTATAACGGGAAGCCTATCCGCTCGATTGCAGGGGCCGGCTGGACATCAAATGATAATTGGGTAATTTTATCAAAAATATGACAGCTTTGACGTTCACCCCCCCCCCTTCCCGACTGTGGAAACTGCTGGCTACTGCAGGCCACCTTCATCTCCCTCCATTCTGCCAATCGACCGAGCCGGCCCCTGCAATCGAGCGGGTAGGCTTTCCGTTATACTGCCTTGTAGTTTTCTGCAACACCCTGTACATCCACAAAAATTGTCTTCTGTGCAACGTTCTCTGCTTTTAAGTTGCTCTATTATTCTATTTGTTGCTCTGACAACTTTTTATTTTATTTATTTTTTAATTAAAGAGATGGAGATTAATAATAAGATGGATTGTTTACTGTGCATTCATTTTGGAGTGGACCCTCGTATTATTCTTTTCGCTATTGTCTTATCCACCAAACTTAGGTAATTGGCGTGCAAGGACTCTTATCATCATTATTCCACTCAGGAAATTTCTTGTGCTAAGCTTTAGAGTGTGAGAAATTGAAAACAGCGGCACCTGTTCGAGGAATAGAAAACATTTTGGTGGGAGAGAAGGGAGTTTTTCTGCAAGAGAAGCAGCTAAATGAAAAGTCACTTGTTTCAACATTCTTAAAATATGTAGGAAATTCTGTAGATTTTTGAAGAACTATATCTGACGGATTATATTTTTAAGGTTTTAGCACGATCATCTAAAACCTTATTAACGACAGTACAGATGTCTGTAACATGTATGTCACACGCCATAACTTTTGAAAGGATTGACCTAGAGACTTGAAATTTTCTACACACGTAGGCCCTATACAGAGGATGGTGAGAAAAATATAGCGAATCCTCTTGGATGGCCCGGGGCCCCTCAGGGGCCATTTGTATGAATTTCATGGTTCCTTTTTTATCTTTTGAACAAAGAGGGCAAAATCCTGAAATTTCGTAAATTTTTAGTGCCGTTCTAATCAAAACCAATATACAAGAAAAGTGATATAAGCCCTAGAACCCCGCCGGAGGTCCCGAGGCCCAAATACAATTGAAGCGATTTGAACAGAACAACCTAGGAACCTGAAATTTTATATATTTATAGTGTTATACTAAAAATATATAGCAAATATACAAGAAATGTGATGTAGGCCTATGCGGCCCGACAGAAGACCCCGAGGCCTCAAATACAAATCAAGTTATAACTTTTGAACGGAAAGGTCTAGAAACTTGAAATATTGTATATTTTTAGTTCGGTACTAAAAAATATAGCCAATATAGAAGGAAGCTGATATAAGCCTCTTGAACCCCGCCAGGGGCCTCGAGGCACCAAATACAATTGAAGCTATAACGTTTGAACGGAAAGGCCTAGGAACGTGAAATTTTGTATATTCATTGTGTGGTACTAAAAAAATATTGCAAATATAAAAAAAAAGCAATATAGGCCCCAACACAGCCCCACAAGCAACAACTTTTAAACGAAAGGGTCTAAAAATCTGAAATTTTGTTTACTTATAGAAAATTACTTAAAAAATTAGTTAATACACACTAACAACTGGTATAAGGCTCTTGGGTCTCGACATGGGCCCTGAGCCCCTAGTCACAAATCAAGCTATAACTTTTGAACCGGAAGTCCAGAAATCTGAATTCTTGCATATCTGCGGTGTGTTACTTAAAATTTTAGCACTTATACACAATAGTCGTCTGGGGCCCTGGCAGGGGTCCTAAACACAAACAGAGCTATAATGTTTGAACGAATAGGCTTAAAAATCTGAAAATTTGTATACTTACAGCAGTTTACTAAAAAATTAAGCTAATATACACGAAAAACTGGTATAAGGCTCTTAGGTCTCCACAGGGGCCCTGAAGCCCAAATCACCAATAACCTCTAACATTTGAATAATAAAAAGGCCTGTTGTCACAGAATTATTCCCGGGATCACCTGAGACGCACTGTGGGACGTTATAATAAAAAGAGGCATGTGGATGGAGCTACTTAAAGCCCGAAGACGGGATTTGAGGTTCGTGCTTGAAGTTTATATTTTTACAGTGCGTTACTTAAAAATTATAGACAATATACAAGGAGACTGGTATAGGCCTCGGGGCTGCTGGTGGCCCCAAATACAATTGATGTTATAAATTTGAACGGAAAGGCCTACGGTCCTGAAATTTTGTTTAATCATAGTGTGGTATTTAAAAATTTAGCTAATCTACAGAGTGGTCTAGATTAATATATGCAATCTTTGAAAGCGCCGTGTGCAAGCGAGGGGATGCTAAAAAGGCACGAATCATGAGGATCGTCCAAATCAAGATGGCGGCGCAGCGATTGAGTCTGGAAGTGAAGATAGATTGTGTGAGATTGTACTCAGCGACCAACAATTACTCAGAAGTGAAACGTCGTATGGCAGCTAAGTTTGGGATACCCGGACCTTCGTTGATAACGATCAAGAACGTCAACAAGAAGTTTGATGAAACTGGCAGCGTTGAAGAGCGTAAACGCAGTAGACCCAAGACCGTTGTTACTGACGCCAACAAAGTGCGCCTGCAAAATGAGTTGGCCAGTTCTCAAGAAAAGGACAAGTCGCAAAGGCGGCTATCTGCTCGGTTAGACATTTCTCGTACGAGTATTCAAAGAATCCTGAAGGATCTGAAACTGAGGCCATATCATCCTCGCTTAACAAATCACTTGCTCAAGGATGATCCCGACAGGCGATTGGAGTTTGCCGAAACTTGGCTTGCAGTGCTGGAGGACGATCCTGAGTTAGCACGCCATGTGGATTGGAGCGATGAGGCAAAATTTCACGTCTCAGGATATGTGAACCGCCACAACTGCGTGTATTGGCGTGCAACCAATTCACACATTGAATTGAAGGTAGACTACCAGAGCCCTAGTGTCATGGTGTGGGCCGGCGTAAGTTACGATGGACTGCTCGGCCCGTTTTTCTTTGAGGACACAGTCACAGGAGACAGCTACCGAGACCTTCTGGTGAACACTGTGTATCCCCTATTGACGCAACGCGCTGATTTTGACACCATGTGGTGGCAGCAGGATGGGGCACCACCGCATTATGCTCTCACTGTGCGGAGTTGGTTGGATCAAACATTTCCAGGTCGGTGGATCGGCAGACGCGGTCCAGTTGAATCGCCCTCTAGATCACCCGATTTGACCCCACTCGATTTTTGGTTATGGGGATATCTCAAGGACAAGGTCTACCGCCATAGGATCCATAACATTCCAGAGCTTCGGGAAGCAATAACGGAGGAATTTCGCAAAATTCCCCTAGACATGTGCAAGAAGGCCTGTGACAACGTGAAGTTGCGACTGGAAGCGCACATCGCCATGGAGGGCCGCATGGTGGACCACTCCATGGAAAACAGAGTGTGACTCTCTTCTTCGATCCTTTGACAATGTATTCCACCATAGTTACATGCAGGTATTAAAATACGTAAGGCATACGGCCTTGTTAGAAATTGTTTATATTAATCTGGGCCATCCTGTATAATAAAAAATCTATAAGTCTCTTGGTAGGGGAGTTGCGGCTTCAATCTCAAATCAAGCTATAAATTTAAAACCACAAGTCCATAAACCTGAAATGTTTTATATTTATAATGTGTTGCTTAAATTTTTAGCTATTACACACTAAAATTGATATAGTCCTCTGAGGCCGCGAGGCTCCAAATACAAATCAAGTTATAACTTTTGTATGAAAAGGCCTAAGAACCTGAAATTTTGTATTTGTGCCCCTCCACTTATTATAGTCACGAACCGCTACTGCTCGTAACATTTTGATGCTAAAACCCTTTTATCGTTGGATAACGATGACTTAACTAATTTTTTTAAATTTTATCATGTGTATTCACTCCTTTTTTTTTTTAATTTTTTATAATTATTTATGTTCCTAACAATGTAAAACATTATTTTTATTTTCAGAAGTTGGATCCGGTAGAGCTTCTTTTTCTCATGTAAAGATATTTATATTAATAAGCTGTTTTCAACATAAAACAAAACAAATGTAACGCATCATAAGCTTAAAAATTGTACCTTTCAAAACACCTGGTGCTCCATTCATTTTGCTTGGATTTCCAAGTCAGTGGAAAATTCGTTTTCCTACGATCTGTATCCTCATTGATATACGCAATGCCAGCTGCTACATGTTTACAACCACTTGTTTTGCATAAACAGGTGCTTGAGACTATTTTATGTTGAGATGAGAGCTGTAAATTGTTTTTGTTATTTTTTTTTATCAGTGATGATTATTATTTACTAGAAGAGGTACCCGGCGTTGCCCGGGATTATTACACTTGGGATGTA
>JAHWFO010060970.1:12005904-12131267 GCA_023313115.1 Rhysida immarginata | reverse complement strand
CCTGAATAACAGGAATTCTATGCATTGTTACAAATTGAAACTTATCCATATTGCATCATCATTTTATGTTCATTGTTATAATTCTTGGAAAGGATTGCTTTATCATTGCATCATCATTTTGAGCTCATTGTTATTGGTGAATTGCGTGTTGAAACCATTGTTGATACCTATTGTTGCACAAACTTTTATTTGCATTGTTGGTCATGAGATATATATTGTTGGTCCGTGCAGAGTGTTTGTGAATTGCGTGTTGATACCATTGTTGCAAAAACTTTGTCTTGCATTGTTGGTCATGCGATATTTCTCATTAATATGCCTTGCCATAACCATGAATATCGATTTTTTATCGATATTTATTATTTTTCCGAAATCTGAGGTAGACAGTGACCTTCCTCATGCTTTGAAGGTCATGTATGCGAAATTTCATCAAGATCGGAATAAAACTGTAGATTTGTATAAAAAACGTACCCACAGACAGACCCACAGACAGACCCACAGACAGACAGACCCACAAACATCCTTCTTTATATATATAGATAGATTATCAATATGACTGTATAACAAAAAAACCACCAATGGTGACCATGACTGTCTAAGCAATCACTTAGTTCCTGAACGCGCAATGGAATAGGTCAGGGTTCAAGATCTGATCCGTAGACTACAAGTAATGTTTTCATCCCCAACTGTAATTTGTAAATTAATCATGTTCAAAATTATTATGTTTCAACAAAATAAGTTGAAATTGTTATTAGGCTTCAATTGTTATAAAACTTGAATTAGGATTGTTTTCAAAAAACTAATTATTGGTCTTTTAAGAATTTATGAATTTAAATTAAACTTGCCATTTTATGAAATTTTAAGAAATTGTTTATGATTATCCAATTGTCGACCAAATGTCTGTTGCATCACCGTTACGAAGAATACATGGCCGGCATTCTAATAAACCACCCAACATTAATTATCATGTGGTCCGCAACAAACACCATTTTGTCACCACCAACAACTGGACATTGCTCCAGTGCGTTCCGACGATGGAAAATATGGAAAAGTTTTAAATCTTTTAAATATAATTTAATTATACAATTAACTTCAACGTATTATTGTCATAATTAAAAGCATTAAAAAAAATAGCCATTGTAGGCTGAAATAACCAATTTGCTTCATTTCTATGTCTCTTCCTTCACTTTGATTAATTGATTCCTTGTAGTAATATGCTTGGGAGTTAGGACTGGATTGGTCGCGTAAGTGGTCGTTGTAGATACTTTTTTTTTTATACAGGTTCATACAGGGGATCGAAAATGCTAGTCCCTAGTCGCATTACGCTACAGATTTTCTATCTGCGGGACTAAGCAAAAACTGTCATTAGCCCAAGTTTCACTGTATAATAAGGAGATGCTGATGTTAAAAGGAGATTTTTTTATGATTAAATATCGAAATTAATAAACGTTTTCTTCTTATTGCAAGCTTTGTGTAAATATTACTGTACTGGTAACACCATGTTTTTCAATGGACTTCCTTTTAAACTTTGCTCTCATACACACTCAAATACTTGCAATACATGGAATGTTTTCAGTCACTTTCAGAGACTAATTAATTAAAACTTATAACTTTATCTGAATTTCTAAAAAAAAATGTCAAATATTTTCAATACTTTTTCTAAGATGTGTTGTGAATTCAATTATGTAAGATCTCAACTCTTAACGCGATATGAGAAGCAAAGAAGTACAAAACAAAGGAATAAAATAAAGTGATAATAGTAAGTCGAAGCTAAGAAATAGTCATTAATGGACAATAGAATATATCGGGAGCGTCATAAATTACTATTTTCAGGCTATCACCCGACATGATACCAGAAAGGAATTCAACTCGACATGTAGCTGATCTAGTATGTTGCACGCAAGAATCACATCAAGCCGGTCAACCAAAAAAATATTGTTTCTTCGTTCAATACAAACTTTGCACTTAAAGCAATAATTCGAATTCGTATCAATCGAAGTCCGATCCATTTTCTACTACTATTTTTGCATTTCTTTTCAGAAGCTGTAGTCTGAAAGGAGAAGTCAGTTTGATTGATAATTTGGCATCCTGGCGTGCACAGCAATCATAACTCAGCAGAATACTTACATTTTAAGAGCTATATTGGAGCCGAATTTTTGTTGTTGAATTACGGTATTCATTATGCCCATTTCTATAAGTTTCTTTTGTTTGAAATTGGTTTTATATACTGGGTGAGTCATTTAAATTGATAAATCTGAATAATTTAAAAACGGGTAATTTTAAAGATAAAATGTTTCAGATAAAAGTTGTATCTTTTTTTTTAGGAGAGGAAAAGACAGCATAAATTAATCAATTTCTCATTTGGTGGTATTCAGTCATATCAGGGTTAAAAAATGCATGTTCCTATTTAAAAAAAAAATAAACTTTTCCTCTAACATTTATTGTTCAAGTCTAATAATTCAGTATAGAATTATTATCGGTAGTATTTTATTACATGAAGTTAAAAGAAAAAAAGTAGAGAGAGGGAATACATGATTATCCCTTGAAATAATTTGATATAGCGGTTTGCTTTAAATTTTAAATTGTGTAACACTCAAAAATGATCAAGATTAAAAAATGAAGCAAAAATATTTTCAGGAACATTTGGAAATTATATACTTCAAATAACAAAAATTAAGAAAAACTGTGGAATGGAAAAACCATAAAGAAGGAACCTCTAATCCACATGAACCTCCTTGTGGTTAGAGGTTTCCCCTTTTTGGGCACTTAAATAGTCTTCCGAAGCCTTTTTGGGTTTCGGCACCCGTTACCTCTTACTCTTTCTTCATGGCTGTCTTTTTCTTCCCCTTCCACGTGTTCGTCGGCGCTGTTTTCCAAGTGCCCGGCTACAATGTCGTCATCGGTGAGCAAACCAGAAGTGATCACTTGATCGTCGAAATCGAAATCGCGAAACTCGACAGACTGGAGTGCTTCTCGATACCTGCCCATACTTCGCAAAACTTTCCATTTGCTAAAACTTTCGAAATCGTTATCGTCGTCTTTTTCCTCTGTATTGTTTTGGTCTTGAATTAAATATCCAGCTTTCTTGAAGCAATTGACCGATTTCACTAAGCTCCGCCCATTCCAAGATGGCGTCCATAAAAGGGATCATGCCTCCGACGAGCCATAGCGCTAATGGGAATATGACCAATTGTCTGCAGAAACTCCAAGCTTTTACGACTGAAACGAGTTTCGAACATTTAGAAAAACGTTCAGTAAGCAGTAGGCTCACTTAAAAGAGATTTTGCTTCTTTGTGACGAGCTATGCCCGCGAAAGTAATGTGGAAGAAGCTGGAGACGATCGGATTCGCTGTGGAAGATTGGAAGATGCTCGTGCTCGATGGAAAAAAAAACCGAAGTACCTCACACTCTCAAAATTACATTTATGGCAGTAGATACGCTTCGGATTTAGAAGCTGGAGGGAAATGAATTTTTCTAACCAAATGCAAAAACCGAGATGTTTAAACACTTAATTCCAATCTCATTCTTAACAAAGTGCTTGAAATTACTTGAAATGTTTATAGCCAATATCAATAAGAAACTTGAAATTACTTTGAAAATTTCAGTATTTAAAATTTTTATAGCCAATAGCGATTTTCTTTAAACCAGAATCTCATGTTTTTAACCAAATTTAAAAATAAGAAGCATATTTCTTAAGCGAAAAACAATGATTTTATTATTAATAATAATGACAAATTGTGCATACAATAAACAGTTATATAAAGTTTCATAAATACATTTTATAAAAAAAATATTGTTTTTATACTTTAAATTATGAATTATTTATTAATTAATTATTTTATTTATAACTTGAGGACAAAGAATTATTCTTACTTTTAAGCACCATTTTTCGAATGCCTTATCATAATTAAAATAAGCACTTACGGGCCCATTTAATTTAATCATTTTAAGTAGTTATACTATTGTTAATGGGTGAATCCGATCACGGATGAAATAAAAAAATAAAATCCGATGTTCAGATGTTCAGATATTCATTTATTCATAACATAATCTCATTTTCGAGGCTGATTGGTTAATTCCATGCGATCTTTTTTAGATTAAAGTTTACTAAATATTGTCCATATAAATACAATTAGCCATATAGTTCGTCAAATGTAGTAATTTAGCGTTTCATTTCGATCGCATGATCGTCGCGATTCTCACTGGAGCTCACTGGCCACATAACTACACGAGTTAGCTCTCGCTAAATTTGTGAGTTTATCGAAACACACCCAAAATCGTCAGACTAGTTGAGCTATCGTCACTGGCGATTTGGTGAGCAGACTAGGCGGACACTGTCAATACTTTTTAAAAGCATCTGATAAATCGCAGAAAATAATGGAAACTCCAGCAAAGGATTAGCGAAGGAAAAAAATATAACAAAATTCAATTTCAGTGAACGATTTTATCCCGAACAGTTCATGCTTCGAACAGTTTTTCTCACGTGGAAAAAAGTGAAAAATAACTTCATCTCTTCAATATCCGCTGATGCATTGATGAACACAGCAATTTTTAACCATTTTAACAATTAATCCATCTGAATAACACAGTTGTATATGGAGGCAATCGAGTGCTATCCCGTCTACGGCGTCCATCTTGGAAAAATGACGTCATTTTAAGGACCAATGGGATGCGCGTGAAATCGGTCAATTAGTGATGGTTTTGTCTGGCAAATTATCCCAGGCTTTGCATATGCCAAAGATCGCTTCCAGCACATTCCGTTTTTTGAATTCATTCTTTCCCCCCCATGAATTCAAAATTGCACATGTCAAATCTTTCCTTTATGCACATTTTAGCGAGTAGATTAGAGAATAGGGATAATTTTCCCGTGTTTTCGCTGCTTGCTTTTCCAAATGAGTCACATTATGCTTCAATCAATTTAAAGAAAAACATTTAAAAAGTAAAAATTAAATACAATTTTGGGATTTTTTTTATTGTTGTTTTAAACGAAAGTATTGGGCTTATGAGGTTGGGTTTAAGAAAAGTTCGACTTAAGAGGTTTTTCGAGTTATCCGGTTTCGACTGTAGTACAGGTAAAAACTTTTTAAAACGAACTCGAAGAAACCAAGAATCCCGTTCGTTAAAAAGGAGGTGAAAATAAACTTGAAGAGAATATAAAATTAACAATAAAATTTTTTATTAGTTAAAAAACAATTTTTATTAATGTTAGTTTAGGTTGATATTAATTTTTACAAAACTTGAAAACACATCATCAAGAATGTGTTCTTTGGAAATGAGGTATTGCTTCACGTTAAAAAATCCTTCACTTGCTTATTGAACTCGTACAGCTGGTTCATCATATCTCAACCTTAACAAAACTAAAATTGTTGTTCAATAAATCAACATTATTAATAGTGGATGATAATTTCGGTTAACTTTATATAAACTAAGAATTACTGTAAAGTATTGGCTACATCTGACTTGTCGAAATCACTTTTGGAAATGCACATGTAAAATCGCGTCAAATTCACGTACGAAAACAAGAATTCAGGTACACAAAAGTAGAAAATGCATGAAAAGCTATACAGCATCGTACCGTATTTTTAAATTATCAACTTCAGTTCGCTATATGCAGATTTTAGAAAATAATTAAAAGAGAATTGTTTTGTTATAAAGAAAATTTCATAGTATGGAATTTCGTTGTAAGAGGTATCATAACACTGGGTCTGTGTATGACCAACCAAACTTTATAGCGAATTTTCTGTAGAATGAATTTCTTTAAAGAGGTTCTTTATAAGTAGTTTTTACCTGTATTTGAATATTAAAGACTTGAGGTATTAACACCGGTGCACCTAAATTTATCTTCAAAAATAAGGCATTAATAATCCTTGGCCTATAGGATGGAGATGATAACGTAACCCCACACAATCACAATAGCTGCTATACCATGGATGTTCTCAGCATTGTTCCCATTGGATAGTTTTGGTTGATTCTGGATGCTGAAGAAGGGTGTCGTCTTGGAGGCATCTGGAACACCGTCGTCTTGTGCTTTCGGCTCACAATCCGCTTCAACGTTGACAGCTTTGACTTCCGCCCACTGTTCTGTTTCGAAGATGAAATCTTACAATGTTTTGTCTAGGCTGTCATAACAGTTGATACCGCGCTCCTTGCAGCTGTTTTCTTCGTTGATACTCCAGCAGAGTGAAGTCCAAGAATCATGGCATTTGACTTTAGCAGAACGCCCACATGCTGTTAATGATAAACTTATATTTGCGCCGTCATGGTACACCTTTGTGCTAGATGGCCGTGATTACATTTAAAGGAGCTGAGTCCGTGGATATAAAACTGATAATCCACTTAGTTTGGCAAAGGACGAATTACAGCTCTTTTTCACACAGATATTCATATTGTCTGTACTATAGAATTAGTAACCTGAATGAATAAAAAAAAAAAAAAGTTTGTTACGAAAGGTAAATAATAATGTGCAAAAAATATAATTTCCTATTAGAATAAAAAACAAAGTTGACCTTGAAATGATTTTAAAAAGTGGAAAATTAATAATTCGATCCTTGCACATTTTTTCCCACTCCTCAAAAGTACAACTTTTGTCTTAAACATTTTCCTCTAAAATTTTTGAGTTATTCAGGTTTATCAATGCCCACCTTGTATAAGTTTATAAATTTAATTATCACTTGCAATTTTATTATTTTTAGGGATATAAATTTCGCTACTTACTATCTTTAGATTATCCCATTTAGTAAAAAATAGTTAATATAACAACGATAAATTTAATTTTTTAATTTATTTCGATCATATGAATTGCATATGGAAGAATGCCAGAATAAAATGCGTCACCGGTCTCAAAACAGACTCGACTCTTGTTCTCACTTTCTTTTCCCAGCGTTGGAAAGATTACAAGAAGATAAAAGGGTTGACTGGCGACGTTTCTCTTACTTCATTTCAGACTACTTTTAAGATAATAAGAAAATGATGGAATTAAAGAAAAAATGTATTTCAAATTGTACGAATAATATAAAATCTTAAGAGTAAAATTTGCTACTCTTCAGGTGGAAAAATATGACTTTGCTGAAAGACTCTCCAGTAAAGGGGGAAAGTAGGTTTTATTTTATTAATATTCTTCGGTTGGCGTACGAGTTTTAATGAGAGAAAAGTTCAGTTTTATATATAAATATTAAATAAAATTTTATTTGTAGTCTTTAAATATAAAATAGATTAAAATTTTTATATTTGTTGTAAATTGAGAATTTATTATAAGTTTTTAATTTTTCAGTTCATTTCTCTAAATCAAAATGTACACTAATCGAAGACCAAAATTCATGTTTTTTGTTTTGTTTTGTTTTTTAAATAAAAATGCAAGCATAATTATGAATATATATTACATTCATTAAAAGAAATTTATTTTCGTTATTTCTGTTAATTACGTCTCTCATTGTCAAACGTGGAATTTCATTTTCCCTTCTGGATCCCCCCTACTTTTTGCAATTCAACTGTTCCGGCTTCCACAAATTACTTTGAGGAGCAAAGCGCTTCGTTCCATGCTTCCACTGGGTGGGGCGTTGCCCACACGACCAAGTCATGGAGCAGATGTTAAGTTCTCTTCGTCTTCCACGACGTGAGTATATATAACACTATTTATCATTTCCCTTTCATTGTTGCTCTACAGCTGACACGAGTTTCAAATTACTGCAAAGTTATCGTATATGCGAAGGATAACTTCACTAACCGGTAGCTCGCGTGTCATATGGGTCCCGACAATATGTGCGCTGCTTCTCGCCAACGCTCTTCCACTTGGAAAAATTTAAAAAGCGTTTCTACATAATTGAGTCAATTTGTCAAGGATTTCCGCACATGCTTGTCTTCTATTCATTCGAAGATTTAATTTACATTTATTTTTAAATCAAATTATCCGTTACTAATGTGATAACTTATGGATCATCTGAAGAGGAGGACGTTTATAATAATTGGAAGGATGACAATTTTATCTAAATTACATTATATTTTTCTCTCTTCGAAATATACCCTGAAACTGATAATGAATTGTAGAAACAAATAAGGAAATGTGAATCGCTTCTAATTTTATAGATATTAAAGAGTGAAAACATATCTATTTCTTAAGCAACCCAAAATTCATGTTATGTAAAGGTTATGTGATAAATGGGTCATTCTGCATTTGGCATAACGGAACTAAAACAGTAAATATTTGATAAATACAACACTTTTTAAATCCTGCATTAAACTCATTAGCATTTTAAATATATTAATTAAACTCATTAGGGTTTGATTAATTTCCTGTATCAATTATTTTGGAGCCAAATTCCATGAGAGCATCATTGGCGATTGTATGATCTAAAATTAGCAGGTGATATTTATAAACATAAAGAAGTAACATAATGCACTCTCACTCTAATTTAATTTATTTTAAACAAACTTTTGTAAAAAAAAAAAAAAAAAAAAAAAAAATTATCAAGTCTTAAAAAATACAACAGAGTATCGTTTTAATTAATCGAGATTTTATCTGATTATTCCACAAAAAAAGGAAAAATTTCTAGAGTTCGTTATCGAAAGTATAAGAAAATGTCGTTTGTGTTAGTTTAAAAAGTCTCTTGACTATTACACCACAATCATCATCATCATTAATAGTTCCTTCCATCGTTTCCATGACATCCTTGGTGAATGAGTGAACGGAAAAGGGAAAAAAAGCGATAAAAGAAGAAAGAGACAACTCTTAATAGGCAACCCTATTGGTGCACGTTATTGATCATTTATTTTTGAAATGCACTGCAGATGAATTCTGGCAAGAGATAAAAGTGCCCCGCATTGTCTGTTCGACACGTGTGCGCGGTGGTGAGAAAAGGGAAGTTTTTAAATTTTCATCAATAGATATGATCATCCAGAAGTTTATTCTATTGTAGATACATCATTTTTTTTATTTTAAACGGAATTTATCGATCCACAGAAGTTTAATTTTTTTTAATGGAAAAAATATACTCGAGTTTCCTGTTTTGGTCTATTGCTATCAACATTATTTATTTAACGATTTGACTGTTTCATTTGGCATAAATTTTAAATAAAAATAAATAAAATTTTGTCAAAAAAGTTATCTTAGCTACTGTATTAGTATAACTTGAGCGCTTTTAAACTTAATGCAAGTTTTATGTAAAATTATCATATATGAGGACATTGATTAGAAAATGAGATTTGAAGCTTATTTTAGTTCAAAATTTTTAATGTTTGATATTTAAAAATCGTTCGGCAAGCTGGAGTTGCTCAAAACAACTATAATCGATGTTGTTTATAGGCAGATAAATCGATGGTGATAAAGCTATTTTCATCAACATAACTCATGTGTTAGCTCGTATTAATTTAATATCTTTTGAACATGTCTATGCAAACAATCCTCCTAAACTGTTTATTTTACTGAAAGGTCTTCTTTTAAGGATCTCGGAATCAAGGTGAAGATTTCGTAGAAATTCGTAGAAAACCGAAACGCGGCGTAAAAAAAATTCTTACGAATTCTTAGAATGCTCCATGCACACCCAACATATGTAGCTTTCTACAAAACAGACATTAGAAAAAAAATAATAGAATCCCTCAGCTTTAAATAGATTCAGACGTATTTGAACTCGCTTTTATTTAAATTAACCACAGTAAAATTATGCGCAATTATAGTAGGTCCGTTAAAATATTTAATTTCACCTTTTCTGTTTACAGAGGATAAAAATTAGATGCATGATTCGTTTATTTTCAAAATGAAAACTTTTTTTTTTTCTTTTCTTTAATCAAAATTTAATTATAAAATTAGTCAGCGAGTCGCGAGAGTATTTGCGCTGACTCTGCCGACTTTACTCTCATATTTCATTGAAATAGACACTTCCTTTTTAACTTTGTCACGATAAGCTAATAGTGGTCTCTGTTGTAATGGCTTTTAAATCTAAAATCAGAAATATCAAAGTCAAAAAGTTTCAAGTTGCAATTTTTTTTTTTTTTTTTTTTAAATTCATAGAATCATGCTATAAATTACCAGGGTTGGCCCATTAAATGTGTTGATGCACTATTATTTAATTTTCATTTTAAATATTTAATCGGCCAGATGGGCGAGAACGCTGGGACGTCAAAAGAGAATATTACGCCAGAATCTGTGGATAACCTCGAATACCAGAATGAATCAATTACGTATCCGTCAATTAAAGTATTCTTGTGGAATAGTGGTCTATTGATTCATTCTGGTATTCGCTGGGACGTAGTTAAGCTTTTGATATACAGGGTGTCCAGAGTTCACGACTCGCATTATATAAAACCTTTAGCTTGTAAGCAAATTAACTTACACAGTATTTGAAAAAAATTAGCTGCAATTTCATAGTCCAAGCAATTCTATACAATTCGTTCTCTATGGTGTGGTCGATTTGTGCCCCTTCCATGTTTGTGAGGCCGGTCAGGTGGCCGAGAGGGCTAGGGCGTAGGCTTTCTAGTTCTCGAGTCCACCTGTCCGTGGGTTCGAATCCCACCGTGGGCATGGATGTTTGTGTTTGTCCCGGGCTGCGTACAGATATAACTGTGTAAAAGGTGCAAAATGACCTTAGTAGTCGACGCCTAAATTTCTAGAACCCCCCCCCCCCATGTTTGTGAAAATGATCGTACGCTTTTTTTTCCTAACGACAAAAGATTTTTTTCTTAACGACAAATGTATTTTTTCCTAAAGACAAATGTTTTTCTTCCTAACGACAAATGTTTTTTCTATCTATGGTATTAAGCTATCGATTGCAGCTTACTTTGTTCAAATAAGTTAATTGTTTAAACACTGTGCCTTACAAAACGTGATTCGGAATTCTATATTTACCGATAGGTAGCCGCCTTTTTGTGACCCTATCTGTATAGCTCTAATCCAAGTTAGAAATGCTTTCGTAGAAATTTATTCCCTTTTAAAAAGAACTTAACCATACGGAGGGTTGTTTCGTGTTTATGATGACGAGAATACACTTACGGTGTCTACATTTCTCCACCACCTATTGTGCTCTATATGATGAGCCTTTCTTCTAGCAATCGCTCGCTTTCTAATCGCTTTCTTTCATTGTAAGAGGCTTCTACGAAGAACAGCGAGGTCGAGTCTGTTCCAGTTTTCTTTATGAGCTTCCCATAATCCAAAAAAGCGTTTTCGGACCTCTTACATGACGAGCTCTCTTAAGGAGGCGGAATCCACAAAAATCCATGGAAGAGGCATCGGGTGACTTGACAGGGATGTCTGAGAATGAGATAACCTTAATCCCAGTTTTCTGTTCATTCGAGCACGGTACTGGACAGTCGATTTAGAAATGTGGCTGGATGCTTTGTAAACGTTCTTTGCTCTAGGACCACATAATTGTGGAAAATCGTTACGATAGATATGTTTCAATATATTTTCCTGATAGTAGGCAGCATTTATCTTTTAGATCCCACCTTTTTTGATGGTCAGACGTCCATTGTAGCTTTACCCAGCAACCACCATGAATCCTTTCGGAAAAGTGACTATGTTCTTCCACATGTCGCCTGTCAAATAGCGTTCATGTAGTTTTCTGCTGTTGTGTTGGCAATGACCCGTTGTGTTGGCCGATTTTCCGTAAGGACTAGCCTCTTCACTGTTCGAATGTTTGCCTTAATACGGGAAGAAAGGGGGAGCGCTGCACTGTTGATTGTTTGGATCCATTTGTCTACGTTTGATAACTTCTGTAATACTATTCTTGGAAATAACGATACATTCTCTCTTACACTGTTCTGGAATAAGAGTAGCCAGTGGACGACGTAGCCTTCCCAGAACGATTCAATTTTTGAGGCCATTTTGGCAGCAAACTTGAAAATGAAGAACGGAATTTCACGACCCTCGTGCATTTCAAACACGTGTTATGACGTTTTAACAATCGTCCACTTAAACTGAAACACCATCTGTAAAATTTAAAATTACGAGCAACGTGTTTTACTTTCTATTTTAAGTGGCTTTCAGAAATCAACTGTTGAAATTTTATTTAGGATTTTGATGTTTTCATGATACTGATGAGGTATAGAAATAACGGGAAACTCTTCTCACTTTCACGACTGAAATAAAATGAGTAGAACTATGAAGTCTTAGTTTGTTTTTTTTTCATCAGTTTATTATGATAATGGTGAGTTGGCAAGCATCACTAGACATCCAAATTCGGCCATTACGGCACCGAATGTGCAGTCCAAAAAGAACAGTCCGCAAAACATAAAAAAAGTACCAAAACAATTTCCTGAGCTCACACATTAATCTCCTGCGAGAATAACTTTAATAACTGTCACTGTTTGCTTGCTATTCCATTTTGAATACCGTCGGTTTTTTCGTGGGTTTTTTTACATCAGCTCTACAATATTTTTCTTTTCATTCAACTAACTCTCTTAATGAGTTTATAATGAGTAATTTATTCCTTGATATCGTGACTTCAAATCACTGTTAAAATTTCCGATGCATTGCAAAAGCTATTTTTCTTATTGATTTTTGTTTGTTATTTACATATGTACGTTTAGCTGTTGATGGGCTCAACTATCTAATCATTGAGATTTCTTGCGTGTTGATAAATAACCAATATTGTGGTTTGTTATTAGCATTCGCTTTAATGGTTTGTCACCGATCGTTAGCAAAAAACGAAATGCAGTATTACAGAATCGAGTCACGTTATGACCACCCCCTATATATGTCTTCGGGTTTGCCCAGCCGAGGAACTATGTCACGTGTTGGGAATTGGTTAGTTGACAATGTAAGGTAGGTTCCCACTATGTTAAAAACATATCACTCATTGCTGCAATGGATAAGAAACGTAATTATTCATATCTGGAAAAGGGGGATGATAATCGGGTCACGGGTGGCAGTATTTCGGAAAGCGCGCAGTTTGTGAACTATTCTCGTGCTGCTGTAGTTAATGTGTACCATGACTGGGGAAAATGGGACCGTTCAGAATAAACGGTATATGGGAACTGTGGAGCACCACGTGCCATTGATGAGAGATGTGAACGTCGGCTGCGAAGGTGTGTGAAGGCCAACCGAAGAGCTACAGTGGACCAACTTACCGCTCAAACCAAAGAGGGTGCTACCAGACATGTCTCTAAAACCACAGTACAGAGGACCCTGCTACATATGGCCTTCGCAGCAGACGGGGATCACCGTACCCATGCTGACGAAGGTTCATCGTCAAAAACTGCTTCAAGTTGCCCAACAGAACAGAAAGTGGACCATTCTGACTGGAAAAAGGTTGCCTTCTCCGATGAGTCACGATTTCTTCTCCACAGAAGTGACGGTCGTTGGCGGGTGAGGCGAGAAACCTCCGGGAACGAGCATCCTGGAACCATTGTTGGAGGAATCAGGCTAGTGGCGGCAGCGTCATGGTGTGGGGAGTGTTCTCATGGCATTGTCTGGGCCACTGATACCAGTGCAAAGCACTCTCAACCGATTCGGTTATTTATCCATAATTGCAGATCAAGTATACCCATACATGGCGACTGTCTTCCCAGAGGGGATGGCACGTTCCAGCAAGACAATACGACGTGTCATACGGCTGCAATTGTTCGGGAGTGGTTTGAGGAACACGACCAAGAATTCCAAGTACTACCCTGGCCCCCTAATACCCCAGACCTCAATCCAATCGAGAACCTTTGGGATCACCTCGGTCGTCATGTGCGTGCTATGGAACAACCATCGCGTACCCTTCAGCAGCTATCGGATGCTTTACAGTAGAAACTACCTGAATCTTATTGACTCATTCCCACGCCGTCTAGCTGTTGTCCGTTCCACTAAAGGCGGTTCTTCGGGATATTAGTTGGTGGTCATAATAATGTGAATCGACTCTGTACGTAAACGTGGTTTTGATAAGGATCTTAAACACAGGGTATATGTAATTAAACTGACAGTATTCATAGCCATCTGTAGCTCGATCTTACAACCAGAATGGCATCAAATTTGATATAAGGCCTAATGATGACAAAAGGAGGATTTCGCGGGGGGGGGGGGGGGGGAATTTTAGTTCCAAACGTCCAGATAGGGAAACTCTTGTAGTCTACGTAGCCGAGAATTTGCATAAAACGCAGGTAAAAATCTATAATGCAACTATGTAGGTGATAACAGCCGCCAGTAATTCCGGCTATAAATACACGGAGAAACCTCCGAAAGACATTCCAAGGACCAGCTCAGCTCAACGTTTGTTCTGACATTTCTTACCAGAATGAAGGTCGACGATGCTTCGCCGTAGAGAATTTTATTGAGATATGAGTTCCATTTTCATGCGAGTGGGACTCTTAACACCAACAATTGTCGAATTTGGCCATCCCAACAGTTCTATGCAATTCAGGAAATTCCATTTAATTCACCAAACCCAATGTTTCGCATAGCTCCACAGCAGAATTTATCGTTGGACCATTCTTTTCTTGAGAACATTATTTCAACCAGGATCAGTACCGTTAACGCGTAGAGGTATCGCGATATGCTCGCTCGTTTTATCATTCCACAACTTAAGCAAAGACAATGTCTGGATTAGATAATCTCTATGCAGGATGGAGTATCACCACTCATCATTCGGTACAGCAGCCGTTGCGGCATCATTTCAATGACAAAAGTGTTAATCGTTATTCATAGTTTTTTGGTTGCATGTTCTCCGAATCTAACTCCGGTTGTTTGGTGTTATTTGAAATCCAAGGTCTGTCTTGATGAGGACCCGAACTTGACTATCTTAAAGGACAACATATAGACTGTGATGAACCTTCCTTGTGATATGTTACGTTCCGCCGTAAAATGCTCTACACTGGATGCAATGTGGTCCACGAGAACGGAGAAACATTGAAGGGCTATGTCCTTGCCGGGGAAGGGAATGTGCTGAAAACAACGTGATGCTTCACTTAAGTTTATCTTTATTTATTTGTCGATCTTCGTAACTCGTTTTTACACTGCACAGCGCCAACTTTTCCCCTAGCGGCGACGTTTTAGTGGAATATGCTGAATACATTTTTTTTTTTCGCCTAATCCTTTTTCTTATGTCGTCATTAGTCCCCTCTACCATATTTAGTGCCATTCCGGTTGTGAGACCAAGCTACGAATGGCTCAGAGTACTGTCGGGTTTAATTACAAACGCCCTTTAAAATAGTTTCTTTCATTTTAGAATTACCCTATAGTTTCCCCATATTGTTTTTTCGGTAGAGCTGGTTTCAAATTAATTTCCCCTTCTCGGTGAATTTTGTTTTCATCTCACCCACAATGAAGTCAAATCTTACGTTTATATGATAATTTAAAAAATTCTATTGGATGAGTTTCCACTCTAACAATTAGTCATAAGTTTATAAATTTTAATAATTTCGTAAAATGTAAGAAGTTTATTGCTTTATGTGGGGCCATTTCCCTTGTTGGTTAAGAAGTGGTGGTTTAAACGTTTAACTTTTATTTTTATTAAATTAATACCGGTACATTGTGGGGCCACTTTTGTTTTAATGACTGTAGCTCTCCTTCACGGCATGCTTTCTACTAAATTCTGGATTTCTAAATACCGCTTGCGGAGTTCTTTTCCACTCCTCCTGTAAAGCAAACCCCAAAGCAGGCAGTAAAGAAGATCTATCTATTTTCCAAACTTCTAATTCTACGCTCCAATTCGTCCCAAAGGATTTCTATCGGATTGAGGTCTGGGCTTTGGGTTGGCCAATCCAAAAGTTCGACATCATTCCGGCCAAACAATTCTGTTACAACCTTGCATTGTAGAATGGAGCGTTGTCCTGCTGGAAATGACACGGGTCTCTATTAAAGAATTGCCACAGAGTAGGGACCATGAAATTATGCGTGATGTCGAAATAGTTCGTAGATTCATGTTTTCACTCAATGCAATCAATGGCTCAAGTCATCACAGAACCCTCACGCTTGAATCACTGCTCCAAATCATCACAGAACCCTCCTCCAAACTCCACCGTTGGGAGGGTACATCTGGATGGAATTGTTCTCTAGGAACAACTATTCCCCACACAAAGTGTAAATCGCGATTCGTCGCTCCACAAAACTGCCTTCCATTGTTCTAAAATTTAGGAACGGCAACTTGAACGTCGTTTAGCGTTTATAGCGGTGATTTATTGTGTGTGTGCAGCTGCTTTACCATGAAAACCTAACAAATGGAGTTCATTCATATAGTTTTAATGCAAACAAAGTCCTATGGCGTTTTTTACTTTAAATGTTAGATCAAATGCAGAGAGATTGGCGTGATTTTCCGACCATCTGTCTCATGGTTCTCCGAGCCCAATCCTTCAGTTTACGCGGGCTACCAGGACGTGATTTTTGTAGTAGTTGCGCCACTAGTCTTCCATCTTCGAATCAAATCTGCCAGGGACTAGTTTGGAATCTCTAGACTGCTCGCATTAAAACATTTGCTGATATGGCATCCAATCACCGTACCTCGTTGATACTCTGTTAGCTCACTTCCGCGTGGCATTTCGTTGTTCAAATTACCTAGTTTTATAATAGAGAGGCTTATTTTATATATGGGAGCATGCAACGTTACGCGCATGCGTCTAATTAAAATCGCAAGAAAATTGGATGTTAGGTATCCGAATCCTGATCCGAGTACTTGTTTTCCATATATAGTGTATATAGAGTTAAAGATTGTCATTTTATTATTGTTTCTGCAAATGAAAATCTGTTCCAGTTTCCAAAATTGCCACAGTGAATGGGTGCGGTTAGGGAAGGAGATTCCCGCGTCATACGATAGCCCATTTTCGACGTCGAAAGAATCACCGTCGCAACGACCTTGACAACAAAATAAAACAAATTTAATTGGGAACCAAGATTCACTTGTTTTCGTTGACATATCGCAGTGGGGTCACGGCTAAATTTTATCCTTTCATTTTAAAAATGAAAGCAGAATGATGTTACTTCCTCTTTCTCGCAAAATTCATTGAAAAGTATACTTTGCTGTGCCTGTGTTTCATTTACTGAACAGTGATAAATGAGTTGTTGTCGTTTTCTCTGCTCGAAAAAGAAAATCGATCGTAAGAAATGACCTCTTCCTTGATTGATGTTGATAAATTGTAATTAATAATCTTTGATTTATGAATAGTTTGGAGCTGTCCCTACTGTTTCTAAACTTTAACGAAGGTGAAAAAGGGTCATTAAGGTTTTGCTTATACATCACTAGGGGCGTGAAATATAAGCTCGTAAAACCTTTTTTGTGTAATTTAGATCCAAAATTGCCCTTCTCATTTATCTCCTCACAGATGGCTTTGATTTTTTACAGAATCTATTAATCAAATGTCGAAAAGATTTTTAATATAAATTATGTTTTCTTTAAATAAAATCATTTGGCCATTTTTTAACATCTAATAAAGAATTCAAGTATATTAACTCGGAGCTTTAAATTTTTAAACTTTATTACCTTGAAGGAAATTAGATATTAAGGATGGATGAGTGACCGGATCTTTTGAAAAATTACTTTATACAATATAAAATTTTAAAAATAACGCAACGATATTTTCCATTACAGGCAATAAAAATGTCAGTTTAAAACTTAAGTAATTATAAATTTTAAAAGTAAGAGCAATATAGGTCTCCTTTGCTAAGCACGTCTTTAAAGCAAATCACGCAAATCCTTGTCTTTGGCGGCACAGTTAGCTTAAACGTGGATAGGACATGCATAGCCTTATAGAAGTTAAAGAAGAGCTGGTTTTAAAACCTATTTTCATGTGCAACAATCTATCGGGTGTTCGGAGAATGGCAATTCTACAAATAACATTCAAGCGATAGGCGCAACTACGGCTGGAAAAGGGTTGCGGATGAAAGAGGTAACAGGAACTTGAAATGTCTCGTTTGCGGCAACAGAAAGGCAATAACACGATATATTAAAGCTCAGTGCAACACAGGTATACAAAAAAATCGTATCCGAAAAAGCAACTTGACAAATCTTGTCCGTGATTACTTATAACAACAGGAGACCTTCCTGAAAAATAGGAAAGCTTGCCTCCTAAGGGCCAAGGAGCATCGAAATGGGCACTTGATGGGTGGAAAAGAGTATCTTGGTCCGATGACTCTCGTTTCCTTCTCCATCTTACTGATGGCAGGACGAGAAAATACCGCAAACAATGAATCAATAGACTCGTCTTGCCAAGTAACAACCCTACAAGAGGAGGGAAAAGTGGAATAATGGTCTGGGGAACTTTTTACCTAGACTACGATTGGTCCCCTAATGGCATTGAAAACCTCTTATAATTGCCATAGATTACCTCAACATTCTTGCAGACCAAGTGCACTTGTTTATGGCTACAGTTGTTTCCCGAAGCTGTCATCTTTCAACAGGAAAATGCACACTGTTACCGAAATTATTTGTTTTCAGTTTAGTATAGTGAACATGACTTTCACTTCTACGTGCTTCATCGATTGATTCAGCCGCTTGATTTCAACTCAATAGAGCACTTATAGGCCAATGTGAAAGATCCATTTGATGAAGTTAATGAAGGACTTGCAGTAAATAGTGGGAATAAAACCCACAGAATTCCGACCGGTTTTGCCTGTTATTCGCGCCTTTATCCTTGTCAAAGCAAAGAATAAAAGGCGAAAACCATCGGAATAATCTGTGAGTTTTCTTTCTCACTAACAAGGGAAGTACACGAATATGTACCTTACAGATTCACACGAAATTGAAATATGCTACTCATCCAAATCTACTATTGATGCTTGCAAAATAAGAAAATGCTAAATTTTGTTTCTTTCAAAGTGAACAGAGAAAATGAAAAAAAATTGAGCACATATAGCCGTACAAAGACTTCATTGTTAAAGCGTGTGTATGTGTATTAATGCGCTCTCAACTTCTTTCTTCCACTACTCAATAATGCGCAGGAATCCACTTCACCTGAACGCAACGCTGTCGCTTTAAAGGTATGCTTGCGCGCAAAAAAATGTGATTACTGCAAAGCCTCCAACGTCATCAAGAAGAATAGTACAAAGAGCTCTCCATTCCATAAGATCTATTTGAACTATAACGCTTACAAAGGCCATCGGCATTCAGTATAACAAAATTAAAATTGCGATTATTTTTTTACATGTTCGAAAAGTCGTCATATTTCGTTAAGAAAGAGATTCTTTTAGATGCATGTGTATTTTGTAGTAATAAAGCTGCTCTCGATAAAACAAATATCTATAAATTATAATAAATTGTATTTTCTAAAAAAATTTTTTTTTTTTTTTTTTTTTTTTTTGCCTTAACCATCAAAGTTCCATTTCTATGATCATCTATCAGTAAACTGTCAATGGCCATTGAATCTGTCTGAAGGGAAATGTGGTCCTTTTGATGAAATGTGTTACCACATGAATGTGTTCTTTAGATAAACGTGTTATCCTTTATTGTTATCAGAATTGCTTTTTTTTGTGCTGAGTATAGGCGTCTTTTCCTCTCCTTTATCATACTTCACTGCTATCCTATAGCAAGTACTGCCCTCATCCTTTTTTGATAACTCTTTTGCTCTTGAATCACCGGAAAATTTTCTTTGTTGAATTTGAAAACATGCTTTTTCCAAAAGGCAAAAGATGACTTTTAAAAAATTGCAATAAAATATATGAAACCTTTTTCGTCCTCTTCATTTCATTTGGCGCCTCTTCATCCGGTTTATACTAAAGTCATATAATTTTTGAGTGCTTTTAAAAAATGTAGAAATATCTTTTGAACGGTTATGGGGGGGAAAAGGAAATTAGAAACGGAAATTTCATTCACAATAGATACAAGCGTTATTAAATCGAAACTTATGTGGGTATTTTCTACTTTTTTAAACATTATTTCATGGGTATTTTTAAAAAGATTGTGAGATATTTTAAGTAAATCTTGCGACTAAGAAATAGATGCATAATTTTTATTTTAAGAATAAGTGAGCATGCCTCTGTCATAATTTTTAAAAAGTTATAAAAAAAATAACATTCTGGACAAAATTTATGAAACTTGAATTCGTCTCGTCTTTTGGATTTAAAATTTCGAAAAGATAAAAATTTATAATGAAAAAAAAATTATAAAATTGGAATAATTTTATTGTATAAGTCTTAATATTTTAGTTTAAGAAAAATGTAGATCACCAACTTTTTAGAACATTAAGATGATTATTGCGTGATGCTGTTGTTAAATATAACTTCAAAAATGTTAAACTTCTTATATCGTTTCTAAAATATATTTTGGAAATTAAACCTAAATTTACATATTCAGTTAGCATATACCCTGAAATTAAGTTAAACGTGAACCTCAAATATGGGAAAAAGATCTACGAAGGATCCTGTAAATGTTGCCGCCGGTATTAATTAAATGTTTTCTTTCGTTTGGCTACTTTCTTTCTATTGCCATAAAACTTCGCCAAAACAATAAAGTTTAATTCATCCTCCTACTTTTTTAATCAAAGTAATGATCCTTTTGTTCTCTTAAAGAAAAAAAAAAACGACATTAGGGAATGGCGCTGTTCGTTTTAGTTCAAGAAACCTGGTAATGAATTTGATCCAACACTACAATTCAATAGTTCAGTTCCTTTGTTGTAGTTCAATTTAGTTTAAAAGTAACTGTGCAATGAGATGTGTTTCCTCTTTAATGCTTTTTGTCCTTTATTGACAATAAGTAAATGACATAAAAATTGTCGACGACCTCTGTCATTCTCAAACATGCCTTATCGAGAGCAATTAGAAGGAGCCGGTAAATGGAACAGCTGAGTCAATCTTGTCAAAGTCACAATAATTATAATAAAACTAAATATTCTCAAAAATGCTTTGAATATGAATATGCCATCTATTGCTGTTCGCGTGAATAAATTTGTATCCTGTCAAAGAAAACATTTTAATTTTTATAAACATGGATCGCATCTCAGTACAAGAAATCACAGAAGAGGTATGACTGTATTAGGTAAACATTCAGATCTCCCATTCTATGTGCAGTCTTCTGTAGATGACTATTTTTCAGCTGTTGGATCTTTTGTTGGCATCCCCTGCCTACTATTTTGTGCCATCATGTAGCCTAAGATGCATTAATATTCGGCATTATTAAGGAAGAGGTGACTTTTCGTCTGAACAATAAAATCTTCCACACATTCCGAGGAGCTTTAGCTGTGTCGCAAAAATACAATTATTAATATATCATGAGCAATCGTGCGTCGACAAAGCGATCGTCGTGTGCTCATGCCAACACAGAAAGTAACAGTGTATTCATTCTTGACGAATCCATTGTTACATGACATGCCATTATCTTGGCATTTTTTAAGGTCACTGCTTTAGCACGTAAATTCGAGTTGAAGAGGTCCTCGAAAAACCTGAAAAGTTGATACATACCTTGACAGTCATATTTCTGAAAACAGTGTGACGACCGCCGAAGGGGGTAGGGGCAATCTAAACACCTGATTGATTACTCCCTCCGATGCTCACCTTCCATGGGCAAAATATTCAGAGTTCTTTCCGAGAAAGTGGCAGCTGATGTAGCCTATCCACTGTCCGATAAACGCGTTGGGCTTTTTAAGGGCTACGCCTCACCGGGTTTATAATGACTAAGTACTTTTTAAATTAATGTAATTTAATTAGGGTTAATGGAGAACGAGGTAATTTAAGTACAAAACATTTTATTCATTAAAGAGCTAAAAATTTAAGACAAAAGTACATAATTAAATGAATTAATTAAGTGAAAATTTGGAAGTTACTCCCTATTTTTATGAAACAATTCTAAACTTCAATAAATTCAAATTACCCAAGTAATGATCAAATTCTAAGTTTCCCTTTTAACAAGTTAATAATAAATTTGTTCCATTCTTTTCTTAAAGCTTTAAACCAGGTTCAACAAAGAATATTTACATTTAACAGTAAAAAGTGACCAAAAATGACATAGGTTAAGTGAGGGAGTATGTACGCAATTACCCGTTTTTGTTGTCCCTCGATGCGGTGAATGGCGGTAATGGGGTGGTTTCTTCTCCGTTGGGCTCCGCGAAAGATTTATTGGCTAAGTTGTGGGCTTAAATTGTAACAATATTGATAAGAATATATTTTTATTTTTGTTCAACATAGGGAAATAAACTGGTTCTAAGACTAGTAGGATTCTTGTGAAAATAGTGCACACTCAGTTAATAGCGACTGTTTCTTGTCTTTCTCCATCTCTTTCCGTACATCATCTGCCTTCATCTCTGCTTCAACCTCTGCCTTCAACTGAGGATCCAACTGAGCCTCCTAGTTTTCCACAAAACTGGTAAACTGATGCCAACTGACGTTCATTGGCTATCATCATTGGAAAAGGTGATTAATTTATTGACAGCACAGGGCTCACAGTCCAAGCTGGAGAAAATGGAGCTAAAGCTCCTAATAAAGAGTTGTGCAATTTAGCAGGAAGATCCGAACAGAGCTCATTGGGTGTTTCAGCAATGTTTGTTCTGCTTAAAATGACGCACTTACGACATTTTGCTTTCATTCTGTGTTGAATTTTGCGTTCGTTGTTTTCCTTTCTTCAGAAACTGTTTAATCCAGGCATTCCTTCCGTTTGACTTAAATAACTATTATTAACTATTTGTTTTCTGTCATCATCCTTCTAGTTACAGTTATTACAGGGATAGTTTGAAATCTGTTTTGTATATTTGAAATCGAAACAGATAATTCTAGTTAGCCTAATTATCTTTCTCTTTATGCTTTGGCTCTGTTCTACTCTTCAATCTTATAAAGTAGAAACATCAAAAGACTCTGATCAGTAATTCATGAAGCCGTTGTTTTGATTCAGGATGATTAATCTGATCCTGTGATAAATCTGGTAATTTCATAATTTCAGCAAACGAGACCCTATTGTTTGTACGAAATGAGTTATTTTTTGAATCGTTTTAGCAGTTGTTTCTAAACAGGCAAAGTTTACGCACGGACGAATCCAAATAGTACGAAGTTCCACCCGTACCGATGCTTGTAATCACAATATAACGTATTTCCTTAATCATGTTGGCGTGTCATATGCAGTCAAAATCAACAAATCTTTAGTCATCTATTTGCTGTTTAGAGATCCCCCTCTTTGTTTTTACGATTTCGTTTTGAAAATAGGGAAGACACTGAAATGCCTCATGTTATATAAAGTTGAAAATAATGTGCCAGGAAAAACAGCTAATATAATGAGAAATTGGTAATAAATGATTGGGCTAAACAATTTTTTATTGAATTTGCTTCGTGACCTATTTACTTTGCTTTTTTCCTGTTATTTGTTTTTCGCATAGTCTATTTATTTATCAGGTTTGATCCATGACATGCATGAAACATCACAATTTTAGGTTACTTATGAAAAGTAATATTAATTGCGTTTATATATGACTGGTAAAATACCAAGTGAGACAACTCATGCACCATCGGGAAAAAATAGGATGAGCTCGGAGAAAGAAAATCCATTTAAAAGTTGAAGTCACCGATTTAGTAGAAATCCAATCTTCTCATAAAGAAAACTAAAGCATAAAATTCGTAAAACGGGGAAGAAAAATCCATGTATGGAGAAGGGAGGGAAATGATCGGAGTGGCGTTAAATGATTGTACATGTGAATATTGCCACATACATGCAATGTATGGTTTTTCTCCCCGTTTTACAAGTTTTATGCTTTAGATTTCTTCATGTAAAGAGTGGATTTCTACTAAATCGATGACGCTCTACAATTTTGTAATTGAATTTTTCTCTCTCTACCCTGAGTCAAAAAATAGTTTAATTTGTCAGCGCTTACACAAGAGGCACTGGGAATAGTTTTATTATGAATCTGACACCCTTTGTTCTAAAGTTATTCGACTGTTTCGGGAATTTCCTATACACACTATATATCTGTATGTGCCCATGAAATCTTTGAATATGAACCGTGGCACGTAATATTTTCATAATCGATATAGTATTCTTGAACACATGTGTTATCTATATTAATTTTGGTTCGAAATTCTATTATCGTTCGCCGGTTAGGTGGCCGAGAGGGCTAGGGCGTAGGCTTTCTAGTTCTCGAGTCCGCCTGGTCGTAGGTTCGAATCCCGTCGTGGGCATGGATGTTTGTGTTTGTCCCGGGCTACGTACAGATATAACTTGTGTAAAAAGTGCAAAATAACCTTAGTAGTCGACGCCAAAAATTCTTAATAAACCAAGCAACTATTATCGTTCCATGAGCTTCCGGGTAAGATATTACCCACGTGTATTCCTGTGGTGCGCGACGTTTTAATCTGTTCGTTTAATGTATAATAAAATAAAATTATTCTAATTTCAGCCGAGAATCTCCAATTGAATTTTTCTTGCTTTATTCTGTTACTCTTAATATTAAAACTTAGTTTTGAAATCAATATAAAAAATAATGAAAACACGTTTCCTACTTCTATGTATATGGAAAAGCGTTTTCTTTATTTTAATTGATTTTCGTGACCTGCTTATTTTATGACTTCGTTTTTAAGTTGGATGTATTTGGACATATATTTCTTACTCTTTTCGCAATTTGTATGCGATGTTTATTTCTAGATTAATTTTCTTAGACTAAAATTGTAAATGCGTTAAATATTTAATTAAGAATACGTAATTTAATCGCTTTTCAAACGGTCCAAATGATTCATTTCACATATGAACGCGTGATTATTACAAATTATTTTTTAACCTTATGAAATATGCCATAATATATATCATCATAAAGAAAGGGATAAATAATTCAATGAAATTATTGTGCGATGAAATATACAGATAGATAGTTGCCTCGTGTTAAAACCAAGTGCAAATAAACATGACGACACATCCGACTAAATCGGAAATATTTAAGGCCTCTTTATTTACACAATATCCTGCCAACGGCGAACAGTTGATGTTTCACGCTTAACGCTCTCGATTCATTGGTTTGTTGGAGCCTATCCAAAACTACCGATCTAGTCCGACGAGTAGTTTTCTTCAACCGACAGAAGCAGTATGAACCTCCTGTAAAGAAAGAAGTAGTAAAAAAAAAAAAGAAAAAAAAAGATTCGTCTTGATTTTGTTTTGATAATGCGTACGATATTGGATACCAATCTCGAGTTTTGTTGCGCTGATTATATGTTAAGTGATTTTTTTTTGTCGTTTTTATTTGAAGAACACCCGAACATGATTTTAATGTAAGTATTAAAAATTCTATTATTATTGGCGAAGGACATCTTAATTTTTTTTAAAGAAAAAATAAATCCCAGTTCTTTCCAAATCAAGTAGTTTTATTATTGGAATTCTAAGGTTTTTGGGGTTTCCGTTTCTTATCAAGATTCTTAAGATGATAAGTATTAAGTAGATCCATGGACAGCGCAGAAATTTGATGAGTGAAAGGAATTTTTTTTACCTTGGTTTAATCTGAGATTAACAGTGAATCCATGTATTGGTAATATATTGTGTGTTCGAAAGTGGGATATAAATGTATTTTTCAAATTCTGCTTATTTCATGATGTTATTTTAGATTTCAGCCTTTCTCATATTTCTACATTCATAATTAAATTTACTTTTCTTTTTATACTTTTTAATGCCATTGTTATCTTTCTGTTGGTTTTAAGTAATGAAATCTTGATAGAATTAAATATATTTGATGTGCAGTCAAAAAGAATGTTAAATATTTCAACATCTATTGCGGATAAAATCAATAAATTCTTTAACATCTTAAAGCATTTTTGATGCGGCTTTGTAATTTTTATCAGATCTTAAGGACTGTCCTTAAAATAACCCCAAAGAAAACATATAAAAAGAAAGTCGCTTTACAAGTGCCTTTGAGCCACCGAAATGCTGTCAAGAATTGGGTTATCATTTGGACTTTGTCGCGCTTGGATCATAGCTCTCAGATTGAAATGTTTTAACGCCTTGCACAGTCTCTATTGTAAGTATTTTATCCGCAGTAAATGTTTGAAGTGTAACATTCTTTTTGGTTTAGTCTGTATATTAATTTTGATCTGTAAAGCACTTTTTCAGGAGGCTGTCATCTTGAATAGGTATACACGATTAGATCGTATAGAAAATTGTGATAAGTTTCTTACTGGACGAATCAATTCAGCAGGCTATCTGTCAATGCTACAAAGCATATTCCCTGCTTTTGAACTAATCATGGCAGGCAATCAATGGATACTTCAACTAACTTCTTATATACGATTTCTATGATTGTAACTTGTTGATTTAAAACGATCCCTGGTTGATGGCCAGATTACTTTCTGTCAGTTAAAATTGATTGACGAAATAATTGTTGTCAATTGTTAAACTGTTTAAGTTGTTTCAGACATGCTTTGTGCATTAACTAAAAGGCACATTTCGGATTGCGGCTAATTATTGAAGATGATTCGGTACACTGAATTGTGGTTGACTTTTTTTTTTCTATTTAGCAGTTCGTGCTGTTAATACGTTTTCAATCCTTTTAACCTTTATTTTTGACTCGTAATTTTTTGTTAGAATTATCTCGAAATTATCAGTTTGTTATTAGTGATAAAAATTACAGAAGAAAAACTTTCGAGGCTGCTTAAAAAAATTGAAATAAATTTACAGCTCCTTGGATTTATCACAGTCTTCAGTGTATTTGCGCAAGTATGACGTTGTCAAACAGATTCGTGCTTTTTATATGCGATATTATAATGCGATCGTGACAAATAAAATGGCATTTATTGCCATCTAAAATGACGTGTTTAATACACTCGACGGATTTATGGATAACCGAAAATACAAGTTAAATTGTCACATTGTGAGGATAAGGAAAATGTTTTTGGAAAAAAAACAGCATAGTGAAGAAAACGATCTTATCATCGCGGACTGTAAAATAAAATTAAAAAAAGAGTAAAATGAATTAAGACAACTGAATCCAAAACTTAGAGCATACTGGATAAAAACGTAAAGTTTTAAAGCATCGGTATTTTTAAATTTAAATATTAAATTTCTATATTTTAAATTAGAAGTACACAACAATTAGTAAAGATGTAACGTAATTTAATGGAACATTCCGATTTGAATTCAACATCACGCGATATAAAAATTAAACCTTGCATTTCATGACGATATATGAAAAGTTCGGTCCTATTGTTTTGATATCCTGTTATTTGTATGGTAATCAGGATATTTTTCCATATCGGCAAGTAAAGGTTCTCTTATATGAATAGGACAGCAAAACCAGAATATGGCAATCGATAGAGCAAGATTTGACGTATTAATATATGAAAATTCTAACGGCAGAGAGCTCCGGTGTTGAGAGCTAGGCCTAAAGAAGTTAACATGGGAATGTATGGGACACTCCTTAGTTCCGCTTAAATACACAGGAAGGACACCAAAGCATAGCAGAAAGATGAAAGACAGGTACGTACCTGAATTCTATACTCGATTTCAAACTGCCGTAAGAATATTTCATATCAACCAAACACACAAATGTATGACTTCAGCAATTAAAGCAAAAATTAGTTAAGTATACAAGTGGAGTTCGGGCGTTAATGCCAGCAATGTGAAGATCTGATAATTGCTTGTGACAAACACTCTGCTCACAGTATGCACATTTCACAAACACATTATGAATATAATTCAGGTACGTAACAGTCTATGTTTCTGCTCTGCATTGGTGTCTTTCCTGTGTCTTTAAGCGGAACTGGTGTAACTTCCATATACCGCCATGTTAAATTGACTTTGGCCTAGCACTCAACACGGACGCTCTCTGCCACTAGGATTTTCAGGGATTAATACGCAACCCTGCTCCATCGATTCCAATTCATGCTAGAGAAGGTTTACTTGTGAGTAAAATAGGTATAGGATGAAAGCAAAAACGTATATTACTTTACTCTGTTTTATTTTTTTATTTTTTTTACTAGCTTTCTCAATGCCATGTCGGCAGTATAGACTCTGATTAAGTGATTCAAAATTCGATGTGCGATACATTTTGAATCCTCAGAATCACCTTGAAAAATTGACAATAATCTAAAATCTGAAATAATCTCTAAGCCTGCTTTGAGATGGTTTGGGCCTATGGAATCAGATGAGCGATGACTAATGAGGTATGCTGGCTATGTGGATGGAAAATGTGGGAGAGGAAGGCGAAGGAAAAAATGGCAGGATCAAGTAGAGAAATATATGAAATTGTATTGTTTCGGAAACTTGGATAAATGGCGAGCTTGTATAAAAGAATGAATGACAATGAAGGAGGCAAGAATTATAGAGACTAATTATAGAGAGAATGTGGGATTAAATGTGGGGCATCGTAAGTAAATGTGGGATTAAAAGTAAATGCTCGATCGGGTTGAGATCGGGCGACCGAGCTGCCCACTGAAGCAGATGGAGGTCCGCGTCATATTCCTTGAACCAGTCCAAGACCATTCGAGCACGGTGACAGGAGCATTGTCCTGCTGAAACTGTCCGTCACCACCAGGGAACACAGTCATCATGAACAGGTGCATGTGATCGGCAACAATGTTCAGGTAGTGTGTCGCATTCACGGATGTGTCTACGGCTATCAGAGGACCCAGTGTGTCCCAAGAGAAGACACTCCAGACCAGCACTCCTCCTCCTGCCGCCAGTACGGTTGTCTGCTGACAGGATGGGTCCATGGCCTCGTGCTCCGAAATGAGCTGGGATGCTCTCTCATTGAACTGCGCTGCAATTTGTTGGGCTGTTCCCGTCCTGTTGCTGTGGATGATTCGTGCCAGTCGCCGTTGGCCTCGTTCATCCATGGCCCTGTTTTGTCCGGAGTTGTTTGTTGGAGGTTGTTTTTTGGCATAACTTCCATTCACGGAATACCATTGACACTGTTGCACGGGAAAACCCGTGGAGGTTCGCGGTTTGCGAAATAGTCAACTGCGCCCTTCGAGCTCCAACAATCATGCCTCGTTCAAAGTCAGTCAAATCCTTGGATTTACCCATATTCAGTCCACTTATGCTGCATCCATTTTATACACCGCTTCGCCCTGTTCCATTGTTTGGGTTTCACTGGGAGGCCTATCCATTTTCCGTAAGAGATGCCTCTAATAAATTGGTCGCCAGCAATGTGTGAAAAGCAGGTATTGTATAGAATGCCTAGGAAATATGTAGAATGTCTGGCTTTTGTAGGCAAAATATAAAGTACATTGTGATTGCTGCATTCTATACATTACCTAGGTATTATACAGAATGACAAGTACACTATCAAAACACGCCTTAATTGGCACTGAACCGATTTTTGAAAATGAATGAAGAAGTAAAGGGCGTTCTTGCCAGATAAACACGAAATCAGAAGTGGCATTTGAGCTACTATACTCTGTCTCAGTTTCAGCTGGGAGTGACATCACGGAAAAACGTCGCTTATCGGACATAAATACACAACATCGTATCCTTTCACCGTTAACTTTTTTTTTTTTTTTTTTTCGGTGAAAATCTTGAAAGTTTGGCAAAAAGTGTGCACGAATGTGTAAATCCACCAATTTGGGTGCATTTCGGTAAAAATCATTCCGCCGATTTTTTATTATATCGAGGAGAAAAATATGAAATATGATTGCAGACAGAAATTTTGATCTTTTTATACAAAAATTGATTCAAACTATTTTTTCATGCGGACGAACTGCAACCGCTTCACTCGTGATGTCACTCTCAATTAAAGTTGAGATAAATTATAGTTGCAGCAAGGAAGGCTAAAATGGCATTTTGAATTATATTTTATTTCCTTTTTCACACAAACACACTTCATGTTTTGGCAAATGGTCTTGCACATGCACCTCACGAATCCTCCTTGATCGCCTCATGTGTACTGAGAGGCACAGCAGATCGGAGCTATTTAGTGGTCATAGACATCTTCAATTCACAATAGGTCCTTGGGAATATACTGAATTGTGATCGCGCATACAATTGGTTCAAAATTCCTTCTGCAGTTTCAAGTCTATAAAAGTAGACTTCTGAACACTATAATAGACTTGACCACAATACCGTTCTTGACACCTTTTAATTTTTTCTGGCTTGGTTCACAAAGGTGAGTGAATGTATAGCTCGATATTATGACGAGTAATGTTCTCATACATGTGTGAAAATTCTTTCAACGTTCTTTCGCGGTTCTCCATGTCCAACAGGTAAATCAGCCTTATGAAGTACCGGTACGTCAGATAATTTATAGTACATGGCATAAAAATGAATAGCGCTTACGCGTTTTTTTACCAGGATAAATCTTACTTTTGTTCTCTACCACCATTACATCATTGCTTTTCAGCAGCCAATAGTGCTGTTTCCTTCTTCGTAATCGTCTTAACCTTCACGTAGTTCACTAATTTTTGGTAATTACTGGCGAGATGTGGGAATATTCTGCACTCTGACCGTTGGGCTTTTGGCATTGTAAAGAATCTATATCGTTCGAGGTCTTTGTATCGCTATTAGATATACGAGGGGCGATTGATAAATAAGGTCTCCATGGCTGTAGCTTTTTTATTTGTTAACCGATTTTCAAAATTCTTTTTGTATCTTGTACTCACATTTGTCCTCTATGTAATGCACTATTCACTTTTCGACATAGTCCCCATTCCTTATCAAGCATTGCGCCAACGCGTGACTAGTTGGGTGAACCCGTCGGAGAGGAATTCCGGATTTGTTGTCGACACCAGGATTGAATGGCAGCGTTTACCTCGCCGTCAGAACCAACTCATGTCCCTTAAGGGGCTCTTTCTTCTTTGGGAGGTGGTGAGAGTCGCAATGTGCAAAGTCTTTCATTTTTGAACTGCAATTTTTCATCTTTGAACTGTAGGCGATGCAACGCCTCTGGTGTGTGGTGACTCGTGTGCGGGCGGACGTTATCGTACTACAGAAGAGGGTCCAAAGCTGCCATTCAATCCTGGTAGTTTAGTGACTTTATAATCACCCTGTATATTCCCTAGGCATTCTGTACACTGTCGGATTTTACACATTGCCGGTAACATATACATTATTTACATCCTTCATAAGTTGTTTTTTTTTTAATATACTCTAATTCATATCTAATTATCTTCACTGCAATGTAAAGTAAATACACATGACATTTAATTTTCAGTATTTGTTTAACCATTTGTTTTATTTACAATAACAAATATTTCTTTAAATGATGGGTTCATTGTTTAATTTGCTTAACAAGGATTTTGTCGAATTTTGATAAAACGAATTCGGCTTGAAAAGTTTTTTAATCACTTGTTATGAACATGGATTTGTTATTTTATTATATTAAAATTTTTATTACTACTGTTAAAGAAGAGAGATTTTCATTTTGAACAAATTAAAACCGATTAGAATATCGGGGGGAACATTCAAAATCTTAATGACATATCAAAATGCTTATTAAGCTAGGGTTTTTAAGATAGGATTTGAATGTATCCTAACTTGCATATTTGAGATGATGAAAAGTGCACCATGCGATAGGTCCCAGCAATTTCCTATTCATTGGATTCATCAAAATTGACATATCTGCTTCAGTTACGAAAATAAAAGGGGGGGGGGAGCACATTTTTGTATCCACCCTGTATGATGACTTATTATCTGATTTCTGGAATATGTCAGTTTTTCATATGGCTATGGCAAACAGATTATCTTTAACCATTACTTGGAATTTTAATTATTCAAAATAGTTTTCAACAGCAGCTAAAAGAAAAAAGTTTAACAGGAGTAAAGTTTAATAGAAAAATCCAAGGACTGAATGTGTGGAATTCATAAGGTACAGTTTCAATTCACTTATACAAATATACCATTGAAATACCAATTTCAATTATTTTTCGCAAACAAATTTTATAGTACTGGAGGACTGATGAAGAATAATACCCAGTCCTTAATTATCAGAATTTGTGTGTGAAAATATTTTCACACGGGTTCAGCTAGTTGTATACAGGGTGGTCCATTTATGTGTATACACGGAAATATCTCGAAAACAAAGCATTCTACGAAAAAATGTCCAAAATCAAAAGTGAATTACTTCGCGGGGGAAATTCATTAGCCAAAAAATTAGCACCCCTCCCCTTGAGGGGGGGGGTTAACTTTGAAAATCTTATATAGGAATCCCTATCCCTATTTTTAATTGTATATTCAGATTGTACACAATATTCGAGAAATGTTTTATTCTTGGCGTTTTTTCAATTGATCCAACCGTTTGGGAAATAGAGGCCCTGAAAGTGTGGAACTTTTAAAGTTTTGAACCCAATTTTATCGCTGAAGACAAAGAGATAGAGAGTGGGTCGTACAGGCATTTCTATTCTACTTTTTAATGGCCTTTAAGAATCCGAAGTCAGAATTTCAAAAATCCAATATTTTTCAATACATATGCACAGACTGCTGCCCCCAAGAGTAGTGCACTCTGGACTGCTTGTGCACTAAAAAATTTTGGATCAATTGAAAAAACACCAAGAATAAAAAATTTCTCGAGCATTAAAAATAGGGGTACTTATTTAAGATTTCAAAGTTATCCCCCCCCCCTCTCATAAGGGGGGGGGGGGTCTGATATTTTGGTAATGAATTTCCCCCGCGAAGCAATTCACTTTTGATTTTGGACATTTTTTCGTACAATGCTTTGTTTTCGAGCTATTTTCATGTCTACATTTAAACAGACCTGTATATACACTGAGTGGCCAAATTATTATGACCACCCCCTTAATACAGTGTTGGGCCATCTTTTGCTCTTATTACTGCTTGCATTCTTCGGGGCATGGATTCTATGAGATGTTGGTAGGTTGTAGGAGGAATTTGAGACCACCTCTGAAGAACTGCACCTTCCAATTTCTGCAGATTTGATGGTGCTGGATCCCGCTGCCTGATGGCCCGTTCGATCTCATCCCACAAATTCTCAATGGGATTGAGATCTGGCGATTGTGCAGGCCAACGAAGCAAAGTAAACTCTCCGGCATGTTCTTCGAACCATCTGAGGACGATGCCAGCCTTATGACAAGGAGCATTGTCCTGCTGAAAGTATCCATCCCCGTCAAAGTACACCATTAACATAACGGGATAAATTACTGCGACAATACTTAAATAATTTTGGGCACGCACACGTCCGTGCAGAGGAATCAAAGGACCCAACAATGCCAAGAAAACATTCCCCAAACCATAGTACTGCCGCCACCAGCTTGTGGCGATGCAGGTGGGGTCCATGCTTTCGTGTTGTTTTCTCCATATTCTAACCCTACCATCTGCATGATGCATTTGAAATCGTGACTCATCAGACCAGTTGACCCTTTTCCAGTCATCTACTGTCCAATCCTTTTGCTCCTTGGCGAACTGGAGACGTCTGCTCTTGTTCAAGGCTGACAGTAGAGGCTTTCGGACTTGTCGTCGGCATCCATAGCCTAAACGGTGTAATGAGCGGCGAACAGTTCGTTCAGAGGCGGTCACAGTTTGTCCTTGATTAAGATTTGCCGCTATTTGACGCACTGTTGCTCTTCTGTCGCCCTGGAAAACTCTGGCCAATCTCCTTTCAACTCGAGCATTGAGGAACCTGTGACGACCACACGCTTGACGTTGAGAGCCGGTTTTTTGCTTGGTAGTCCACTCTCTGTAAACATTAATAACTGCTCTTGAACACTTCACAAGTTCAGCTGTTTTGCTGATGCTGGTTCCGACACTGCGCGCGCCGACGATCATCCCGCGTTCAACTCAGTTAAATCACGTTTTTGCCCATATAGTCGCAAAAAACACAGTGGAACTGATGGTTCAGCTCACCTGCATTCCCTTTTTATAGCTATCTAGCCCTCTAGCGGCAGCGCTGTGACGCTATAGCTCATTTGCCTAAAACTGTCAGGTGGTCGTAATAATTTGGCCACTCAGTGTAAGTGTCGATGCTATAAACATTGATTTCTTCCTTTTTGGGAATATCTGTTAGAAATAAAGTATAAATCATCTACATAATTAAAATTTCCATGAAGTAGGTGCTCAATAGAAATTTTGATTAAGAATTATTTCTATTCTAAAGTTATTTTTTCACATTGTATATGGTATGCCCAAATGAAAAGGAGACTTTCACTACAGCGCCGTTGTATCTAATCGAAGTTGGTAAATATGCTTGTCGATAGATGTAGCGTCATCCCGGCTCCTCACGTCCCAAAATCGCTCACTCTGCCATGGCTAGAATGGGGTGAAACAATTAACGTTGAACGGTACTGCAACCGAAACGGCCATCGAAAACAAGCGCAGAGAGAAGTCCTCAAACATCCTCCGTACAGCCCCGACATTTCCCCATGTGACTCCTATATTTTCGGCCCCCTTAAAAAAATCACTGACAGGTCGTCGGTTCACCTGAGACAAGAAAGGGCAGAACACCGTGGAAAAAGGATCCGTATGCAACCCAGGAGTTTCAACACAGAAGCTATCATTCACTTCTTACGCTCTGAGATCAATGCATCATTAACAATGTGTAGGCGTCATGTTACGCATTAACTTGTACATCAAAAATTCTGTACATAAAATATTCTGTACGTAGTCTCCTTTTCATTTGGCCACACCTTATATAAGACTTTTAATAATACTATCTTATCTGCAAAATAATAATAGTATTTTGCAATGATCGATGTATACAGTATTTATAAACGAATTGTACTCTTAACTGAATTATCTATAAATAATGCATGATACATCCGGCAAAAACGGAACAACAAAGGGGGCTTTCTTCTTTTTTTTTTCTCCTTCCAAACTTTTAATGAATCAGATGTTAGAAGAGCACTTACAACACGTGTTAGAGCAGATGTTAGAAGAGCACGTGTTATGTGTCAATAGAAAGGGTTCAATTCAGTCATTGCTATCTACGAATTCCTTTTATGTTTGCAATTAACAGTATGTATGAAGTGCATGAGGAGAAATATCGTCGAAACCACTTGTAAACAAGGCAGAGAAGCTGGAAAGATTTGGATTTTGCTTGGATCCGTGTCCGATGAGGCTGCTTCACAAGAATTTTCTTGCATTATTCGTTTGAATGAATTTGGATTTTTTTTAACCGTCAATGAATTTGGATTATTCGTTTCTTGCATGCTCTTCAGGGTGAGTCGTTGCAAATGATTAATTTGGCAAGCTGTTATTTACATTTCAAAACTCCGACGTTTAGGTTTCTATTTATCAATCTTTTTTGCCAATCATCTTTCCTATGAGATTTTAAAAATTTTCGGCACGATTTTTCGTTTTTCTCGTTTTATAACGAAAAACATTAAAAGAAGCATTACAAGAATGATTAATCAGACACGTGAATCCGCTTATCAGCCGGATATGAAAAGGGAGTCGTTGTTTAAATGTAGTTCCCCTCCCCCCGCTAACATAAATTGATATTTCGAAATAAATGGAGACTATTTTAATGAATCTCTACACATAATTTCCGGTCTCATTTAATGGGTTGCAAACAGAAGCGCTGTAATTATATTTTCGAATCTCTACACATAATTTTTCTGTTTATGAATACGGATTGTTCTTTTGCTTTTTACGTTTATTTTCGTTCTTTTAAAGCCTGAAAATTCAAGTTTAATTTCCTGGTTTTCATTAAATTGTATACATCCATTTATAATTTCCGTCTTTTCGAACGCGACACACGTCTGGAGAAGAAAAAATTTCCCTAACATGAAATGGGTTAACAGAACGAATCCTCATAGAAAATTTTTGATAATACCAAGCTATTACGTATTTGTTTTAAATTTAAATGTGTGTAGTCTCCTTTTAATGGGGAAAATCGTAAAATAAAATTTAATAAAAACAAAATAAAGTCGCCAATCTTGAAAAACGATGGAAGAAACTTGTGAGATGGAAGAAAACTTAAACGATGTAGTCTATTGAAGATGTTGTTGATTGTAGAAATAAACTTAGTCTATTGAGGATGTAGATGAAGTCTTGTGAAGGTAGTAGAAAACGATAATCTTGAAGGAAGTATTGGTTTTGAAATACAGATGAAATTTTTGAAGAGGGTTTTTGAAATTTTATTTGGGATAAAATTTATATAAAACGTTTTCGAGAATATTCCTCATCATCAGTAGGATAAAACATTTTTGAATGGTGAAAACAGTTGAAATAAGAATTTAAGAATTGATAAGAAAAACAATTGATATAAAGTTGGTTGTAACTGTTGGTTACGATTGTTGATTATTGTATACTAGGGTAATTGTTGTTTAAAAGTAGTGTCCATTTATTGTTTATTAAATTTTATTTTACGACTTTCCCCATTAAAAGGAGACTACACACATTTAAATTTAAAATTAATCATTTAAACTCCTTAGATCAATACTATTACGTATATGGGTTACACTAGTCAACAAAAAATTTTATTTTGGATTGTCAAGGGTATTTCAACATTTCAGGGTAGTTTTTGTGTGCAGGAACCAAAAATGACATTGGTTTTGTTCGATAGGCTCTAGTTTTTGAGATACAGTCAAATCTCGAAAATCCGGTATTCAAAAGACGCGCTCTCTTCGGGGTTCAAAGTAGTCCCCTCAAGGAGGTGACAACTGTATGCACCATGTTTCTTGTTTTTGTTTATGTACTACATACTATGTACTATTAAATAATTCTGAAATAATTTTTATTGCTTTTGCAGAAAATGAGTTATTCTCGTCGAAAGTGCTTGCACAATCCTGAAATAGGTCAGCTTTTGTCAAAAATGCATATTTAGCCTATTTTGATGTGAAACTTGGAGACCAAGACAAGCTTTGGGCTCCACATAAGGTGTGCAATTTTTCCAATATCTCATAAACTACAGCCATTACAGGAAAACTGGTGTCATTTTTGAAATCAGCAACCCAAAATTAAATAAGAAAAGTCATAAAACAGTTTATAAGTCTGAAAAGCTGGGTCGGCCGCCAATCTCCAAAAAAGTTCTCATCCAGGCATTAATTAGTGTCTGTTATCGTAATTTGACCTCTGTCTCTTCTAATTAGTAATCGGTGATTTTGTTTCGGCAAGCCATACTACACACGGTGCTTTCTCTGTCGATGCCAGGGCAGTATCTGTAAAAAAACGAATATATCGCAGATAAAATTTTTGGTAACATATTCAAAACGACACGTGATTATATTAGAACGTTTAAAATTATTAAATATTGTCATGTCTGTGAAGGAAAAAACCTCTTACCACGAAAAACATCCGCCGTTTCATGCTTCAATAGCAGCTTATTACATCGATGGTCTCAATGGCAGCGTCAATTTTCCGTCGAAACGCGGGTAAATTTTGTGGTAGGTCCTTAACACCTCAAAAACTCAGAGTAAAATCAGGGTGTCCTGGGTGTTCAACAGCGAAACGCTAGGCCGTCGGCAGTACCACAGTAGACAGATGTTCATTCAGATAACGCCATCTACATTGTGATAACGGGATATACAGTGACACACAATAAGTTAATAGACACCCTGCTCTTCGGTCATTTATTTATTTCACAAAAGCTATTTGCAACACGTATTTCTTACACATGCACGTAAGAACTTTGTTGCCGCGCCTTTCGCTTTCTGCAGAGCTTTAACCCGGTTAGGCATAGAATCAATGAGTTGGGGGATCTTGGCCCTTAATGCTGTGGAGCAACATCTTCTTGGAAAAAATCCAGGAAATGTACATGTACAATGAAAAAACAGCAGATGGAAAAATGCCTTCGTTTGGTACCACAATATTAGGAATTGTGTGAATAAAACGTGTCAACAACAACTGTTCTATTATTAAGATCCCGAAACTAAAAAACGATCCAAACAATGGCTCCCAAAGGGCGAGAACCACCACAGAAATGCAAACATTCTCGGAAAGCTGGGAAGATGATGGTGGAAACTTTCATCTGTTCCACTGGCCATGTGTGCACTCTTGTGCTTGAACACAAAAAGAAGGTTGCAGCAGAGTGGTATGACTAGAAAAATGGAAGGAGTAGCGTCCGAAGACCGGAACAAGAGGTTTGTTCTGGCATCATGACAACGCCACAGCGCACTTCGCCGTTAAGACAACTGCGTTTTCTGAAAAATCGGGTCAATGCAATATGTTGACGGATCCCCCCTGTTCTCCAGATTTGGCATGTTACGAATTCGTTTTGTTCCTCACAATAAAGAGGATGCTCAGGGAGGTTCCATTTCGACAGTGACGATGACGTCCTAACAACGTACAGCGACTGCATTTTGGAGCTCACAGCTCAGTACTGGAAAAATGTATATCAAACTGGTTCAGAAGAATGAAACTTTGTATAGGAGCCGAGGAAGTGTACTTCGAAAAGTAATAAAAGAATGATTTTCGTAAGATTGGTGGACGTTCCTAGCTAAAAAATTTTAGAGTACCTCTCGTAGAGGCATCAATCCATTGCAAATTTGTGGCCGTTCAGTATAAGTGAGCTTATTTGTCTCCTGCCAGTTGACGAAGAAATTTGCTTACCGTATATGATAGCTGAAAAGAGAATCTGTTTGTCATCCCACGTTTCAAATTTAAGCGACATTTCGGACCATACTCAGTCGTATGTTACAAAACTAAACATCTCAGAAAAAGATAATTCAACTTAAAATGAAGTTTTTGGTAATTTTTCACGCAAAAAGCACACCAAAGTGTTGTTTTCCTTGATTGTTCATCTACTTGACACGCTGTTTTGCCTCTTTTTGCTGCAAATTGAAGATCTCGGAAAGGGAAAGAATTTTTCTTTATTGTGGGGGGTGCCGTTTATGGCTAGACAAAGCTCTTATTATTGAGATGCGATTAACCCTGCATTCCTAAGACAGACGTCGAGTGCTGCCTTGTAGATTTGTGTTCAAATTTTCCACAGCACGTGCGCTTCGCTCAAGATACTAGATTCTTACCATGTACTGCTTGTGTCATCATTTACACTAACTCATCAAAAGGCTTGTACATGGCACACCTGCCTAATAATGTGTTGGGCCCCTCTGGCCCGGATAACGGCGGCGACCCGTCGTGGAAGAGAGTCTACCAGTCCCCGGAACACATCCAGAGGCACTACAAGCCATGCCGCCTCTACTGCACTCCATAACGATGCTGCATTTACCAGTTGTTGGTGACGACCTGACAGATATTTCGATGACGTCCCACAAATGTTCAATGGGATTTGCAGTCTGGGGAACGTGGAGTCCAAATCTTTGTCGTAAGTCGGTAGCATGTTTCTCCAGCCACAGCAGTGTCACAAGGCCTGTGTGTGGAGGCGTATTATCTTGCTGGAGGATGCCATCGCCCGCGGGGTAAAAAGATTTCATGAAGGGGTGCAGGTGGTCCCCAAACAGATCGACGTAGGAAGTAGCACGCAAAGTAGATGTCAGATGCACCAATGGACCAATCGCATGCCACGAGAAAACACCCCAGACCCGTATGGAGCTTCCACTTGCCTCAGTGGTCCCCACCTGAGGGGTCCATGGCTTCGTGTGGCCTGCGCCAGACACGGACACGACCATCTGCCCGATACAGCTGAAACCCTGACTCGTCGTACCAGACAACCCTTCTCCAGTCCTCAGCGGTCCAATGTTGATGTTGGTTGGCCCAGGTTAGGCGTTGCCGACGATGTGCAACTGTCAAGAGTGGCACCCGTCGTGGCGTCCTGCTCCCAAAGCCTGCAGCTGCCAAGGTTCGCCGAATTGTCGACACGGACACCGTTGTGGGACGTCCCTGGTTGTGCCGCATGGTGATTTGGCCCGCTGTCGCCCTTCAGTCAGCAGTTGCAAGCCGGGTGACCCAGCGAACACCTCTGGCATCGATGAGGCGTGGGCGGCCCGTCCGCTGTCCGACATGGGTTGTAACCCCTCGTTGGGTGTACTCTCGATAGACCCTTGCAACGTTTGAGCGGGAAAATTGCAGGGTGTTGCACCCATCCGTCTGGCACCAACAATCATCCCCCGTTCAAATTCGGATAGCTCTCGACGTGCTGTCATTTCTGCAGCCAGTTTTGGTTACACTGATTGTGTGATATCAAAGAGTCCTGTGTACATACATTCCCACCTGATTGGAGGGATGTGCCATGACTTTTGGGGAGTGAGTGTATGTCACCTGTAAAGAAGAAAAGCTTTGAGAATTTTATCGAATAATGTTATCGTTGTAAGAAATACGTCATTGTGTTAATTGTGAATTTCCGTCCGTATTTAAAGTATCACGTGACCTTCTTTTTCAGTCAGAAGTTTAAATTGCATTCACAATTGTGGCTTTCAGGACAATGTATTTCTATTTGTCAACCCGTTCTTGGTTTATATGGGTGATAATTAAGAATCGTGTACTTCATAAACATATTGCTTATGTAATTTCTGAATTAATGATGACTCAACAGGACATTTTGAGGACATACAGTACAAAAATATATTCAATATTTAATTGTTTCTTTGTTAAACGGAATTAATTTGAATAGCTTAAAGGTAATGTTAAAATAAATTATGAGTTATCCAACAACACTGTCTTCTATAACCGTTACATTTTTTTTCGAGGACCGCCTTTTCAATAGTAAGTCAGTGGAAATATTGCGTGTTGCACACTAGCTTGCATGCAGGAAGTCTGTCAAATATCTGTCATGAATACATAATCAAACTGAAAAAAAAATTCCTTAAAGTCATAAGTCAGTTTTATATTCTAAATTATTATTATTATTATTGTTGTTTTGGAAGCCAAATCCGATCACGTCCGGAAACCAAGTCGGAAACCCAAAAGAGGGCTCAAACGCAAGGAAGGGAAAAATTACATGTTTGTGGAAGTATTAATGTCAGGGTGTAGGAATTTCCTTACTATATTTATGATTGTTGCTTTTTGAAATGTTTTGTGTTAGTTTGTGTAGTGAGTATGGAATAATCCCGGTGGCAGGAAAAACGATAAGAACAATGTTTACTTTGGTAGCTCCCTAAAGGATTTCGTGCCCAAGATCTGAATTTATCTGTGTATGTCTTTTGTAAATTATGTGTATTGGGGATGGAAATAACAATTATGTAGGTCACTTTGTTTTGCTTATATAAGAGTGTAATTTCTAGTCTGTCACGAGGGATAGCTTTGTCAGTGATTATGACTGTCAAAATATGATATACGTGTGGTATTCTCTAAAAGAGTGTTGGGGATATATTTTTTGTATGGAGCGTTTATGTTCCTGAGCTTGTGATGTTTTTATTATTATTACAGATATTTTCACATTTAAATGCATTCTAAATAATTTCGTTCTCGAGCAACTTTCATATTAACAACAGTATTTGACTAAACTGCATCTACCAGTTTTTCGAGGCGCTTGTAATGTTAAAAATCATATTAGAATAATAAATAAGAGAATAATTTTATAAATTTTTTATACAAAGATAATAAATTATCTATTGGACGCGACTATTTCTGAGTTCAACATGTTAACAAATGATCCTATTTCAAGAATATTGATTGGAGAAATAACGTTACTTTAATGTTAAGAATAAGTTCGCTATTATTATTATTATTAATTCATTTGAAAAGGTTTCGCGTGTTTTGTTAAAGCTTAAAACTATTAAGTTCGACGATTCAGTATGTTACTTCTTTAAAACTCGAATTTGTTCCAGGGACATTAAAGCGCATGCTCCGTTTCATCGTAAAATTATATTGTTTTATATGGAAAATTTTAAGTATATCATTTTCGTATAACATCTAAAGATTTTTGAATGGGGGTTAAATTTTTTCACATAATGAGTTTGTTTGTGTTTTTTTAAATCTTTGACTCTGATTCCGAATTGATTTCAGTAGTTCAGGAATAATTGAAAATGCAAATGCTTCGTAAATATTCTGCGGTAATTTCTTCGGTTTATTATTCTTGTTTCAAAATGCGTAACATAAACGTAACTGATTCCATTGGGTTGTTTCATGATTATAGGTCCATTCCGCCAAGGCTAATTTGCAAAGCCGATTGCTAAGCCCGCGTCGTTGTAGGAACTACTAAACGCCCCTGCAAAGTGAATGCTTTGATCTGATTGAAATAACTTATTCAGTACGAGAACTGACTACAACCTGTGAAGTAATGGAGCAATGCAATGTGAGATTAGTGATTTTGGACATGTCTGAAATGATTACGAATGTCTAAAGCGTGATGTGTCGGCACGACGATTGAACGAATTAGACTGTTTTCTAAGTTCCTTTCCGATGATATTCACATAAACCATAAGCAGGAGTCGGTCGTCCGGTTGTGGTTCATTCAGTAAGTCAAAAATGAAACTAGTGTCAAACAATGAAAACTGATGTGTATTTTCGTCAGTTGGATAAATTTTACCAGATATTAAGCAAAAATAACTATTGCTCGTCAATCATTTGGGTCCCATACTCCTCCGTGATGGAGTACAACTACATGTTTATTAAAAGCACGCACAAAATCGAAGCCTTGAGATCCTCCATCATCCTGCGAATTCATCAAACTTGACCCCATAAGACTTTTCACATGTTTCGTCATTTGTACTAGTTCTTGATGGGCAAACGGTTCTCAAAGCGGAATGCTGTGATTCATGCCTCAGAGTTTTCTTAGACCACTGTGATGCCGACTTCTTCCACCGCGGCTTTTTTCACTAAAGTCACGTTAGTCCCAGTACTTTTCAGAATAAAATAAATAAAAAAGGAAGAGCATTAAATGAAGAAATTTATCAGAATCAATTAAATTCTTCTTAGACACAAATACAAATTACCAAACTTCCTTCGAATTAGTGAGCTGCTCGAGGTTTTTCTTTGTTTAATGAATGCTTCTTGGTTTTCTTCAACTTGGAATAACTTATTAAGAAAAGGAAAATGTGTTAATTATCACATAATTGCTTTCTGATATGTGACAAAACTCATCTTTCATAAATACAGAGTTAATTTTCAGTGATTGTATTGATTGTCTTAATAATAATAGAATTAAAAAAATAGATTTTAACTAAATATTTAATAAACACTGATCAGTAAATGAGCGTTAAGTTACATTTTTGTCTTTTCCGCAATAGGTAACTTCAAAGATTTTGAAAAAATAAAAAGAACATTTTGATATCATAAAGAATTAAAATTGTTTCATATTTCGTGAATTGGGTCATTCTCGATTGCTCCGAGATTTTTTTTTTCTTTTATTTTTCAAATCATCCATATCTGAAACAGAGTGACAAAAATTTTGTTCCCTATTCATTCCCAAATTATTCCTCTTCTGGAAGGATTTTTTTATAAAAGTTAAATTCATTCAACACATACTTACTCGTAAAGCTTAAAAACAAACTTTGTTCGTTAGAGATTTGAACAGGTGGCGACGCAATAGGAAATCATATTACTAATCACTATTTTTTAATATCCCATAAAGAGTCCATGAATTTGATTTATAATGAATTGGCTGGCCGTAATAAGCACACCGGACAAAAAATTAGTCATCTGCAGTTGACAGTGCGTTGCACATCCCTCGCTTTAATTCGCTTGGGCATTAATTGTACGAAAGTCTTTAGATAGTCCTTATCTATCTTCACAAACCATGTTGCATAAAATTTATCACGCAGGTCAGCGATATAAGTCGTGTGGCGATTCTTTTGTTTAACACGTTGCTCCAGGTGATTCAGATCTGGGAATTTGGTGGGCCAATCGAGGTGATGCACGGTCTGCTCATGCTCGTTGAACGATGATAGTTTTGTGAACCTAACTGTTATCGTCTTAATAGTAAACATCGTCCAGGTCATAGACATCCTTGACGTGATCCGCAAAAGGCAGCAGTTGTCCATCCAGAATGTCAATTTCAACGAGAGGTTGAAATAAGCCTGGTGCTAATTTCAACGAGAGTTCCGTGTTCGTTTTACTGAAAACTTGCCCACAGCATTACAGAGCCACACCCGCCTGCACCACATCTTGGACAAAGAGTGAAAGGCTTAATTCGAGCGTAATTCGAATAAAGACAAAACTTAGATTCATCCGATCAAGTCACGCGTTTCCAGTCGTCTGCAGTCCAGCTCTGATATTGCTTGCACCATTGTACACGAACTTTCTTGTGAGCTGGAGTGAGCATCGGACGCTTGCGAGGTAACCGGCTCCAGAGATTTATTATATACAGTTGCCTCCTTAAAGTTTTTTTCACAAACTTGTCTATGCGGATTATTATTGACTTCCTGCAGCAGTTTCTGCCTGGTTTGAAAGCAGTTGGCCATTACCAGGCGCGATATTCGTCTTTTGTCCCATTCATTCAGCACTCACTTCCGACCACCGTTTCGATGGTTTTTGCCACCCGATCTGCCTGCGGACTATTTCTTGATCTCATTCTGGCAAAGGTTGCTACTTCTTGCCCGGGATGTCCTTTTGCCCGCCCAAATGCTATGACTCCTTTTTGCCACGGGGATACGTCTGGCTGACGACCCATTTTTCGAAGCCTAGTTAGACACGAATAACACAAACTGCTGGTAACAATGCTCGTACGTTGCTTTAACACTACTCTCTCGAAATGAAATGTGCTCATGCGCATTTATTTGTATATTCAAACCACTTTTCATATAATAGTCGTAGAACTCTCAAAGTGACTAATTTTATAATCCTACAGCCTTTACTTAATTACTTCTACGAGCCTTTAAACAACATTATGCCCTTTTTTCATTCTTCATAAATGTGAAAATACTGTAGTCGATTCTATATTACCTTTTTCGTGGTTTAAATTCTAATCTGTAATTTAATTTCCTCATGAGCACATGCATATACTCGTTCCATGACATTGAACAATTCTCGGTGTCAAGTTATATAAAAAATGTTCAGTAAGGAAGAACTGCATAAATGCGGGATAATTTTCACGATACTTCCTCTTCGATTTTATGCTACAAAAGGTTTTCCTTGTTTTACTGACGTGCAAAATGCTCTTTGTTTAAGATTTGCGTTCGAAGCAATTTAATGAATGGACATCATGAAAGAACATTAATTACGTAAATAAACTGTGATAAATGATACTGTGGTAAAGTAAACATTAATATTCTTGACAAATTCGTAGCAAGCTTATAAAATTTTAATTCTTTCAAGTATGTCATTCTTGAAGCATCAGATTTCTTACTTGTTCGAAACATACGTATTATTATTCCTTGAAGATATAATTATTCTAAATATTTTGAATACAATACAAAACCTCTTGAACTGAGTACCAGGGAACGAAAGGGAAATACGTGTAATATGTTATGTCTTAGCAGATTCAGTTTTAAATTTTTTTTTTATACTTACCTTTTAATATTTTTTTTTTTGAAATTTTGTAAAGATTACGGAGGGTTGTTTCATGTTTATGCATCTTAAAACACAATTTTCATTTTTCTTAGCCGACCAGGTGGCCGAGAGGGCTAGGGCGTAGGCTTTCTAGTTCTCGAGTCCGCCTGGTCGTGGGTTTCTCATGGATGTTTGTGTTTGTCTTGGGCTGCGTGCATATATAATTTGTGTAAAAGGCGCAAAATGACCTTAGTGGTCGACGCCTAAATTTCTAATAAACCAAACCAATCATGTTTCTTATTTGCATCAATTTTGTAGTTTGAATTTTTGGTCTAAAGATGTTTAATGGGTAATAAGAGAATACACCTTCATTTCATTTGAGGATAGATTTATTTATTACTGATATTTTAATAATAAAGCCGTTGTAATAAAACCGACAGATGTATTAGAAGTATAATGAACACGAATTGCTTTATGAAACCGTTCTTATTCATAAAATTAAAAGAATGAGGAAAATGGGCTTCCTTTCTTCGTGTTATTGAATATTGTTTTCCTGTTATGAAGGTCGTTTTTAAGCATGAACTTTTTTATTATATGAATTCCATTGAACCATAGATAATTGATTAATTTCTTTTATGAAATGGTACATGATATTTTTTCCTGGTTTCCGACAATCCATTGTTTCAATGAAGTTTATAAACTTAGCGTTTGTCAGTTCAACCAAAATTTGTATATTTTTATAAAACTCAGATTCTTTTATCTTGAATCAATGGCAATAATTAATCACTAATCAAATTTTAATAGTCATACATTATTTTTTATTAATCATTATTGCGGTTGACTTAAGAAGTTGAATATTGTTTCGTCACACTCTGCTTAGGTCTTCCTCGTTTCGGTTAGATATCACACGATTGGCTTAAATTATTTCGCAAAAGCCACTTGCTCATTAAAGATTCCCTTAATGATTTGGATAAACCATCGAGAAAAAAATAGATTTTTTTTTTCTTTTTTTTTTTTTTCTCGAACGGATAAATCTAGGTTTACCAAAGTAAAATGTGTTTTACCGCCTTAGATAAAGTAAGAGATAAAATAAAACTTTTCTTAACCTCGAGGATTATCTAGGCAATGTACCATTTACCCACACGCCTCTGGATAAAGCCGTTTGCTGTGTTCTTTAAGAGTTTCACGCATGCTCACAACTTTTTACTTTTTACTTATCAGTTGAAAATAATGGGTGCAGACAGTTGCAGAAAAGGATGTTGCTTTAAAGAATATCTGGGTTAAATTTTGAGAAATTAATTTCTTCAAAGGACATGAAAAGTTTCTACATTAACTAATGACGAATACCGCAAATTATTACAGTCCGTGAAACATGTAGGAAAAAAATTAGTTTCTAAGACATCTAAGAATTAGTTTGTTTGCAAAGTTTTGATACACTGGCTAAAAAAATGAAGTTTACACCAAGCAAAAGAAATCTTTACCGTCTCGGATTATTGTCAATAACTATTATACAAAAAGTGGTTAAATTAGGCTGATGTTCCACATAACGAAATGTTTTCCCTCAGAGTATATACAGGGTGGGCCATAAGTCCCTTACCACCCCTTGCAGGCCCGTAGCCAGGGGGGGTTCGAGGGGGGTCGACGACCAACCCATTATGGAAAAAGGTCCGCCTTCCAAATATGGAAAAAGGTCCGATTCAGTGGAATTTTTGAAAAAAGGTGCGACTCAGTGGAATTTTTGAAAAAAAGGTCCGGAATTTTTGAAAATCGACCCCCCCCCCCAAGATAACATCCTGGCTACGGCCCTGCCTTGTACAATTCGTGTTTTTGGAAATTGACGGACAACTATCATGTGGGGACATATTAGGCCTAGGGAAAAGTCGTATGGTGCAGGCATGGATGACGAAAAGATGGATGGTTAGGTTAGGTTAGTCCTTCCTCAGTGAGTTTGATTTTGGGGCAACATCTGGAGGTTTGCTTAGTACTAAATATAATCGTCTGCTTAGGAATCATAAATCGTTTGCTTAGATTAGGTTAATAAAATTAGAGAAAGAAGACTGAAAAAATAAAATAGAAAGTTTTTTTTTATATTTTTTAAGTACACTTTTACCTTAAAAAGCCACTAAAAAGTAAAAACATATAATTAAGTGTGGAAAATGTGGCGGCGCTTTTAATATTAAATTGTTAAAACGAAATACTACACAATAAAAAACACGCCACCTTTACCTTTTTTTAAAAAATTTCTAAACAAAGTTTCCTCTGGTTTAAACGTGATTTCATAATTATTTTCCTCATCTCTAAATTGAAAAAATAAAAATGTTTTTATATCCAATGTAGAAGTAATTCATCATGGTCTTGACGGAGTTATTGTAATATTTATGAGAAATTACTGTTTTTGGCTCTAGCATTTCTACAATTCAAAGCAGCGCAAACTATGCAAATCGAACCGATGGTGGTGAAGTTTCGGTTTAGTACTACGCATAACAGCAGCTGAAACTATTTTTTATTTCCCAGACAGTTTCTGTTTAGTACTACGCAAATCGCCAGAGAGCGCCACTGGAAAAAAACTCATCCATGGTGCAGGTGACCGGGAGACGGGCATTTGAAAGCCACCATCTTGGATGCACCATAGGGTTTTAAATGGGAAGGGTGTCATGGGGCACATGACTTCGGGCTAGAATTTCCCAAGGAAAATAATGGTGCAGTCCGTTTGTTCTTATCTTAATTCGTTCAGCAGTTACAGGCATTCCAAATAGCGATTCTCACTGTCACATATGGTGCTCCACGTGCTCTACGTGAGCCCCCCTCTTGAGCTATGTTGTGTTTTCATCTGAGTCGTGGGTCTACTACATCTGGGTTTGTCTACTACGGACCCGGTATCTATAACTTCTTGAAGAGCTGGGCAACACTAACATGGGACACGCCTAATAAAACACTGGTCGTTAGCTAGGATAGTAACCCTATTAGGCGTAGACGATAGTCTTCCATATAAAGAATTCATAATCGCGATATATCAACAGTTGACTAAATTACATTATGATCACGTTAATTCCCCGGAAGTGGAATTACAGAAAAACCCATTTGTGGAAACGTTTATAAGAGGAGACCCTATTCGTCACATACAAACCCCGGATGTTTTGTTGGCCAGCTGAAACGTCTATTGGGCGACCAATTGTTCCAAAGACTAGAAGACGGAAAAAACTGAACGTGACCCGGAGCGAGAATCAGTATCAAAGAAATCTTAATGCGGAGCTGCGAATGGTCAGGTTTCTGGTTCCAAAGAAACCCCAACACGAGATTGGGCACCTCTCGTGTTTGGGTAAATAAGTACTAGATGAATTTAAAATTAAGTTTGAAGACTTCATTCCGCTAATATCAGAAAATTTTATTTTAACTCTTTGACTTTGTAGGCTTTATGAATCCCTTATTAAGTTGACTTTTTACTTCTGTGAGCGTTTTCCTCAGACTGTGATTGTTGTTGTGACAGTAGGTCGAGGGGGGGGGGGGTATAACGTGCCCTTTCCTTTTCCAATCAAAAAAAAGTTTTTACTGACTAAAAGTGACTTTTCACGACAGTGTTTATTTATTTTTATTTATACTCTATCTACTTTAGTCATGTGACTTTTTAGTGCCCCGGCCTGTCTTTCTATACTCTGTCCAATGAAAGAAAAACTGGGCGTGTCCAGTTAAATTTCCAATTTCAATTGTTAAATATTGTTAATTTTACGTAACAACAATATCTAACATTGAAATTGGAAATTTAATTAGACACTCCCAGTTTTTCTTTCGTTGAACAGAGTCATAGCCCCCTAGATAGTAAAGGCCCGTTCAGCTGGCCAGAAAAAAGGGTAATCAGCGTAATCAGTTTTGTAACTGTTTGACGTTAGAGGGCGCTGACAAGCTGAACTTCGTTTAGTGGAGTAATTGTTAGAACCAAGAGATAACAGTTAATTTTACTGCTAATTTCTATAAAACTAATGAGTAAACTTAATTTTTAATGCATAAAACAAAATAATTTTCAATAATTACAAGCTAAATTAGAAAAAAAAAAAATTTTTTTTGAATTCTAAAGTATTTTTTCTAATGAGCAACAAGAGCGAGCATTTAATTTTTATTTTCTTACATTACAATTTTTATGACAATTTTATTATTTTCGTAGATAAGGGTTTCTTTTCAAATTTCTTGCAGTCTAACGCATCATTTTAAGATTAGAAGTATTATACAAAACACTGATAATCATTCTATTTAGGAACACTAATTATTTTTGTGTTTGCTGAGAAAATTTAGAGCATTAACAAGAGAGCCAAGAATTTTTACACAGGCAAAGGAGAAGCAGGGATATTAATTTTTTAATGTTTTTAATATTTTCATTGTCATGGCAAAAAAGCAATTAAAAAAGTTATATAAAGCCGAAATTAATTAAATTTGTTGGCAAGATCTTGAGTTGCCTGTGGGTACAATAAGTTTGATAGAAATATCAGGTAATTCTGGAATTTTATCGAGCAAGATGCGAGCAATGGTGAATCAATATCTTTGGGACTGTTCATAAACCATCTGGCCACTTTTTTCACCCCCTCCCTCTCTGTGGTCATCGGTGGCATAGTATTAGATTAGGTGGTCATATTTGAACCTCCCACCTCAAAATTTAAATGATCAGAGAAATCAGACCACCCCTAAAAAAAGATATTAAAATGCAGAATTTTGAATGATTTTGAAATTAATGTGATCACGTGGTCATTATTTGACCCCCTCCCTCCCTTTGGTGGTCATATATGGACAAATCCTGACCCCCTCCCTCCCCAAAAATTTACCAGGTGGTTTATAAACGTTCCTTTTACTATGCGATGATCAGCTAACAAGTTCATGAAAGCAGCGCTCCTAGTGACAATTAATATCAAAAGTGATTACAGGGAAACCGGCTAGTGAACGGGCCTTTATTATCTAGGGGGCTATGACAGAGTATAGTAGTTGGCTTTGGGTTTGGCTAAGATGACTTCACGCGCAGCTGACATTTTTGAAGGGAGGGAGCCCCCATTCCGTTTATTTGTTGCCTCTTTCTTAAAAAAATGTGTAATTTTTTTAAGAATTCTTGTTGTTCTTTTTTTTTATGCTACAGTTTTTCTGGTTATTTATTATATCGATAGCGATATCTTTGGTATCATTTCCACTTTAAGTGATTATAAAATCTCCAATGCTAAGCGAACTAAGAAAATTTAGTAGTCTTCACGCAGTTAAGAGAACTATCTTATTTCATTTACTTATTTTAAAATTAAGTTAAATATATATAGTATAGATAAAGATTCAATTTGAAAACTAGTTGAATAAAATCAGTCTATTTATCTTGCCCAAAAATTTCGGATTTCCTGATTCCGTTCAAGAGTCTTCTGTTGTTGGGTTTGCTTTTTACAATTTACCTATTCCTTAGTTTACATTTTAAATTTTTGCATTTTCTAAATACGCTCCTTTTTGCTCCTCAGAATCGAACTTCAGGTAGATACTCAATGAGGAGCATATAACAATTTGCTTAATCAATAGGTTCTGCATTTTCTAGATTAAGTTAAAATTCTATAGATGTAGTGTAAATCAATTTTAAACTTCTAAAATGAAATTTTTCTCCCATTAAAAGAATAATGAAAAATTATTATATTTATAAAATGTAGCCGTCTGCATTTTCGGCACTGGGTTTTCGTCGAAGAGATAATTTCGAATTTTAATCGTATAGCTATATAAATTACACCAGTGGAAAAATGAAACCTCAACAATAGTGCATTTTAAAAGTCAGTTTACTGCAAAACACTAGATCATTTTAAATTTCTAATTCCCATATTGAGACATTCGTGCACGACCACCGTGGAGACATAGTTGTTAAATTTCTGAATATAATTTTATAATATTAAAAATAGGATTTATAATTAAGTAAGGATTTTGGTTATTTAATATGAGATCTCAGCAGAAATTAGGTCGGGAGGCGCTCTATTCATAAAAAGATTTATTATATTAAATGTTTGCTATTACTTTGGAATGAGAAAAGGTTGTCTTTAGTCACCTAAGAATACAATTACATAAGAAAATCAATATATTGTAGTAGATTTATTTCTTTAAATTATTAAAAATTATTATTTAGCATACAGTACAACTTCGCATGTCGGACACTTCATTTAACATGACATTCCTTGAAGTCGGACACTACCAATCCCGAATATTGAGCAATGCACTGCTACCATTTATTTTCATTCGAGCACTATCCCGGATAAGAAACAGGAAAGACAACCCGAAGATACAACAATAGGAGGTCAGCGGTCAGCACGAGGCTTTTCGACTGTCTTTTGAACCTAGACGCATCGGAGCAAAGAAAGTCAACTGCCCCCAGGCAAAATCTTTTATCATTGCCGCACACAAGAGGAATAATCCCGAGTTTATTCTTATGTAGGGAGATACATTATTTTATTAATAAATCAGAACAAAGAAAACCATGTAAATCTGAAAACCAATAAGATACAAATATAAAACCATATTCGTAAAAAAAAATTGTCTGCTTCTTGAAAACCCATTTCATTCATCAGGACACCTCCCAGCAAGGCAGATAGTGTCCTCATAAATGAGGCTCCATTTAATTTATTTATGATAGGGTCGTGCAGAACACAGTTATTAGACTTGATGAATCATTGCATTATACCAGTAAGAAACTCCACATTATTCTCATAGTATTTTTTTTCCTGATCAGACAAGAGTAAACATCGTTTCAATCGACGAGTTTCCTTTATTGAAGAAATTGCTACAAATAGAGAAGGAGTTTTGCGGACTCTAATAAGACTTTAATTACAAGGCAAGGTAATGTCACTATAAATTGCTTCCGACGGGAAGTTTCTTTGTGAAAGGACTCTCAGACAGAAATCCCTTGAATTCACGTTTTAATAGAAGAATGAAATTACATTGTAATTATAAAAACGGTTGGCTTGCAGTATTTTTTATTTTGTTCTTTAGCCATCTCTATTCATCGCTTTTCTTCCCTCGGATGCTGACAGCAAATGAGTTTTTTTTTTTCTTTTTCCTTTTTTGTTTGGTTTAATAGAAGGATAGTAAAGAAATAGAATAAAATATAATAATAAAACGGATAATAAAAGTCTCTTTTGAAAGGATGAACTATTTTTTTGTGATTTGTAATGTTAAGATTTATTTAGTAATGAGGCTCCAATTTTGTTTGTCCATAACTTTGTGTTTGAAAATAGAATTATCTGTTATTTACATCCAGTAACAAATTTCAAATTGTTGTTTATTATCAAAAAGAAAATAATCGAAGTTTTTAAACAAAAAAAAATGTTTATAACCTACCTTTAAAAAGATTTTCTTCTCTGAAGTGCTGTCTTCTTTCAAGTGATTCCATCAGCGTTAGACGGCGTATATTAATAATTTTAAACCATGTATTTTTTTTTTTACAATAATAATAAAAAATTTATTGCCTGTACATGTATAGATAAAAACAAAGACTTATGTGGATAATTACAATGCAAAACTTAATACTAAAAATAAACTCTTTAACCACAACAATGAAAGATTGAAAATATACAACCTTATTATGGAAGTATTTTTCGGAAACAATTGCTTCCATCATTCAGCAATTGCTTTCCTACGGCACGACCGGGAAAGGAGAAGGCTTTTAATAACATTGTTAATCTAACAGACATAGAATTCAGTAAAGTTGAATTGAAACTTCTATCTAAAGGTTTGAAATTTGCATTTATAACAAACAGAATGATATTCAAGAGCTAGTAGGTCATTTAGAAGGCGGCATAAAGCATTTACCAGAATCACGTAAAAAAAAAGCCATTAGGGAGCAATGCACCAAAATTTTGGACCGTAATTGGAAAAATTATGAGACAGCCGACAATGGTAAAAAGCATTTCGCCACCATAAAAACTCTCAAGTTTTCAATTTTGCCTTTTCGAGGGGGATGCTACCCTTAATATGAAAGACTGTTTTTTTCTAAAAAGCGATAGGGGAATAGTACGGTTATTCTTAAAAAAGACGACTACTACAATAGAGTAGACGCTCTTATATCCGAGGGGCCTTTCGTAATGATTAATAAGAATCCGTTACCTGGTTTAGTCAGAGACCTCAAAGAAGCTTTAAAGACTAGTCCTAATTTTATCCCCCCAAATCTACAATACAATTTCCGACTAGTTTCGCCATTTATTCCCGGCTTTATCAAGAATATAAACTACACTAGAGGCTTCTCCCCCTTATATACAGAAAATATGGTACAATGGCATAATATGATTGGATAAAATACGAGGGGAATTCAATAAGTAATGCAACACATTTTTTTTTTTCGGCCAATTTTGATTGAAAAAACTGGACATTTCTTGTGGAACATTTTCAAACATTTCCGCTTCGTCTCGTAAAGTTTCATTGACGTCCGATAAGTGACAGCACTATAGTGAGCTGTTAAAGTGGCGTCTACAATGGAGGTGCGTTCCAAACAACGGGCAGTGATTGAGTTTCTTTTGGCGGAAAACCAGGGCATCTCAGATATTCATAGGCGCTTGTAGAATGTTTACGGTATCTGGCAGTGGACAAAAGCATGGTGAGTCGTTGGGCAAAGCGTGTGTCATCATCGCCGCAAGGTCAAGCAAAACTGTCTGATCTCCCGCGAGCTGGCCGGCCGTGCACAGCTCTGACTCCTGCAATGTCGGAACATGCGAACACTCTCATTCGAGCAGATCGACGGATTTTCATCTGTTTGGTCCAATGAAGAACGCAATCCGTGGGACGTACTACGCGGATGATGAAGCAGTTATTGATGCAGCACGACGTTGGCTCCGACACCAACCAGTGGATTGGTACCGACAGGCCCTCGCTTCAAGGTGGCGTAAAGCCGTAGCATTGAATGGAGATTACGTTGAAAAATAGTCTTGTGTAGCTCAAAGATTCGGGAATAACATGGTGTATTTGAATGCTGAATAAAACAACCCCCTTTTTCAGAAAAAAATGTGTTGCATCACTTACTGAACTCCCCTTTCTTTTTCACTACACTGTTCGATTGTCTTGGGTAGTTGGAGATGAATTATCTAATACCTATGAGATAAATGGCGGTGTTCCACAAGGATCAGTGCTGGGACCAGTTCTGTTTAATTGCTATATACGTGACTTCCCTGAAATCTTACTGTAAGCTATATTTTTATGCGGATGATGCTGCTATACTGACATGGGCACGCCAGTCTAGTGTTGTTGTATCACGTTTGCAGAGAGCCCTTTAAGATTGTGAAATCTGTGTTGAAATTAACAGTTCATGGCTTACATGGTGTAAGCGGTCATGGTATAATATTGGATCGATAGATGGATGCATTACTATTACTGTATATTTGTATATGATTTGTTTTCGCCCATTTGGGTGTTATCAAAATTGTTTTTTATCAATCATTATTTCCAAAAGAAAAAATTTACAAAACGCGGACCTAGGAGAAACCTCCTAGGTCGAAGAGTAATTGTGTTGAAAGTGAAGATTTGTAAATACAGACCCAATTCCATTGTTTCTCTGAACAGCCGATCCTCTAAACACAGGTAAACCATCTCTTTAGCAAGTGGCGATTAAAAATGAATGTCGACAAATGCAAAGCAATGTTTATCACTAAGAAGAAAAAGAGAAATCTGGACTCTTTAAAGTTATATGGCAAATACTTGGAATGGGTTGATAATTATATATACCTTGGCGTTGTTATTGACTCAAAATTTTCATGGAATATGCATGTGACTTATGCGATGAACAAGGCCAAAAAAAGCAAAATTTAGCTTAATTGCTCTGTTGGGTCGTAACAGTGCCCCCAGTGTTGGTAACAAACTACTGTTATACAAAATGATTGTTCGTGTCATCTTGCTATAAGGCATGCCCGTCTGGGCTACAATTTGCAAGACAAGATGGAAGGAACTCCAAACTTTCCAGAACATTACCCTAAGGACTATTGCACAATTAGATAGGATAATTGCTCGCAATTATTCCATTCATAATGATTTCAATATGACCCATGTCGGGAAATATGTTCAAGTGCTCATGAAAACCGTGCTGCCTTTAATGGTAAATCGATGATAATGATCTAGTCTCTGGCATTCTAAAACATTCTCTACATAGAAAAAGGCACCGTAAACCAAGACATATCCTTGATGTCAATTTTGATGACAATTACAATGTCATCTTCCCAGATTACTGGGTTTCATAAGTTTTTCGTTTTTTGTGGCTTACTATGTGATATACTCCTAGTTAGACAATCGTCAATCAAATTTCCCTCCACCAAGAGGCGGCAATTTTCTTCTTTCATACATTGGATGACCTTTGTGGGTACATCAGGCTTCTTTTCTAGTTCAGTGTATCCTTTGGAATATGATTATGAAGGGTGAGATTATGGAAGTTATGCTTCAAGTTCCACACGAATACCGATACACTACACTGGTCGATTGTCTAGTGTAGTTTATATCCTTGATAAAGCCGGGAATAAATGGCGAAACTAGTCGGAAACTCTGTTCTCCCTTTATTGTATTGTAAAGTTCATTGAAAGAAACAATACTAAGGACTTTCAATTTATTGAAGATACACAAGCTTAAGGACACCCACACTCCATACTAAAAATATATCCCAAACACTGTCTTAGAGAATACCACACATAAACTATATTTTGACAGAGACAAAATTATCCCTCATAACAGACAAGACATTACACTCTTATAATAAGCAAAAAAATGACCTACATAATTGATATCTTCATCCCCAGTACACACAATTTACAAAAGACATACACTGACAAAATCATTAAATATATGGATCTTGCACACGAAATAAAACGCCTTTGGGAGTTACCAGAGTATACATTGTTCCTATCGTTCTTTCTGCCCCTGGGGTTATTTATTTATTACACAAAAGCTTGTCAACATTAAATTTAAACCTACACTTCTGCGGAGTTCATCTGCGGCCTGCATTTCAGCGATGATGAAAAAGTGAAAACTGCTTGACTTTCTTCACCGGCGACAGCTTTTATAAAGTGATCATGCGGAAGTACAATGAGCGCTATGACAAATGCTTAAATAAACTTGGAAACTATGTGGAAAAATAGTTTAAGGCACATAAAATCTGGTAAAGAAAAAAATTTTGAAAATATATACAGGGTGATTACAAAAGTCTGAACTCCCCTTTTATTTTTTGAACCGAAGCAGATATGTCAATTTTGATGAATCCAATGAATAGGAAGTTGTGGGTGGCCTATCCCATGGTGCACTTTTCATCATCCCAAATATGCAAATTAGGACACATTCAAAATTTATCTCAAAAACCGTAAGGGATAGAGAAAAAACCCAATTGCAAACTTGTTCAGCATAAAAAAAAAACAAAACAAAACAAAAAAAATCATCCAAATCGGACCAACCAATCACCCACAATCACGTGGTGAACTGTTGGCTTACAAACAGTCACACTGCATAAACAAGTTACTTCAAACAGTTTAAAAAAAAAAGTTAATCAACAAAATGCTCGATGTGACGACCGTGGGCACCATAACACAATTGGGCACGGAACCTAACTGACGCCAAAACATCGGCAAGCATGGCTGGTGTCACTCCTCGGCACGCTTCCTGGATTCGTTGAACCAGATCCTACAGTGAGGCGGGCTGCGTAGCATAAACCTTGTCCTTCAGGTATCCCTACAAGAAAAAGTCAAGTGGTTTAAAATCAGAGGAGCGGGGTGGCCAACGAATTGGTCCTCCTCGGCCAATCCATTGTTGTCCAAACATCTCACTTAGACGCTCGCGAACGACCAACCCGTAATCTGGAGGAGCTCCATCATGCTGAAACCACGTGCGCTGATACGAGACCAATGGCAAACTACCACGTTAAGAATTTCAGCCCGGTAGCGTTCTGCAGTCAGTGTTCCATCGTAAAAATACGGTCCAACCACAGTGTCATTGTACAATCCACACCCCACATTGATTCTCCAGTTCACTTGATGAGTTGTTTCTCGCAGACATCGTGGGTTTTCGTCTGCCCAATGATGATGGTTGTGCCTGTTGATAACTCCATCCCTGGTGAACTGGGCTTCATCTGTCCACAACACCTCATGAATGAATTTTGGATTGTCATCCAGGCAGGTAAGTAACCAGCTGCAGAAGGCGGCCCTATCAACATAATCCAATGGCAGTAACTCCTGGTGACACTGAATATGGTATGGGTGAAAATGATGTGCGTGTAGAATGTTGAGAACAGTTCTCTGATGGCACCCAACATCTGCAGCAATTGCTCTGCTGCTTGTGTGGGGTTTTGCAGCAACTGCAGCCAGAACTAGTGTTGTTGTATCCTCGTCGCCTTGTGCCCTTGTTCGTCCTCGTTCTGCATTAACATTCCCTGTAGCCTCGAATCTTTGAATAATATGACGCATTGTTTGACGAGATGGATGGCGTTCGTTAGGGTATCTGTCTCGATACAATCTAACTGCAGCATGTAGGTTTCTCCTTGCCTCTCCGAAAAAGATCATGCTGACGACTTCCGGAATAGTGTAGCTTGCCGTCCTGGAATTGTTCTGTCTTCTGTGTGCTGAAACGTGCCTTTTATTTGTTTTTCCGCATGAAAGTGAATGTGAGTATGTTAATTTATGTTAATTTTTTGATTTGCATGCTTTACATGGTGGAAATATCAACATTCAGTTTTCCTTGTGCAGTGTGACTGTTTGTAAGCTACAAACAGTTCACCACGTGATTGTGGGTGATTGGTTGGTCCGATTTGGATGATTTTTTTTGTTTTGTTTGTTTTTTTATGCTGAACAAGTTTGCAATTGGGTTTTTTTCTCTATCCGTTACGGTTTTTGAGATAAATTTTGACTGTGTCCTAATTTGCATATTTGGGATGATGAAAAGTGCACCATGGGATAGGCCACCCACAACTTCCTATTCATTGGATTCATCACAATTGACATATCTGCTTCGGTTCAAAAAATAAAAGGGGGGTTCAGACTTTTGTATTCACCCTGTATAATAGTTACGTTTTTATTACAAAACGGTTCTTACTTTAAAAATGACCCTCGTACATCTACTTACAGTAAAATTTTATTTGTGGAAATTTAATTCCGCTTTATTTTTTAGTGCGTTATACAGAGTGAGGCATTTATCTTGAGACAAGTGAATATCTCAGAAACTAAGCATTGTACGAAAAAATGTCCAAAATCAAAAGTGAATTATTTCGCGGGGGAAATTCATTAGTTAAAAAATTACCCCCCCCCCCCCATCTTGTGAGGTAGGCTGTGGGGAGGGGGGTAACTTTGAAATCTAAATAGAACCCCTATTTTTAATAGTATATTCAGATTGTACACAATATTCGAGAAATGTTTTATTTTTGGTGATTTTTCAATTGATCCAGTGTTTAGGAGATAGAGGCTCTGAAAGTGTGGAACTTTTAAAGTTTTGAACCCAATTTTATCGATGAAGACAGAGAGATAGAGAGTGGATCTTACAGACATTCCTATTCTACTTTTTAATGGTCTTTAAGAATCCGAAGTCAGATTTTCAAAAATCCAATATTTTTCAATAGACACTAAAGTCTCCATAGGACTGCAGCCCCAAAAGTTTACTTATGCACTAAAAAATTTTGAATAACTATTCTGAAGAGTTAACTTGTTCACTTTTGACAGCCATAAAATGTTCTAATAAACTTCTACGAATTTGTCATTTATGATGCATGTCGCGGAAGGATATTAATTTTTAAAAAGGAAAAGGGAATTGAAGAAAAAGTTTTTTCCGCGAAAAAGCTGATGGCAGAAGGTCCATTTAAGAAAAGTTTAGTATTTATACAAATTGAGTGCTAATGCGAGCCAATTATAAATAAAATGAACAGGATGTGAAGCTATAAATTTTTGTAGGTTGGCGAGAGTTATATGGAATTGAGCGGATGAATGGGAAAAGTTTAAGATTTCCAAAACTATGGAAAAACACTATCACATTCAATTAAAACAGGTGATGTTTAATTCATATCATATTTTACGGGTAATGTTTAGTATTTATGGGTTAAACGATTGTTGTTAGGGTTAAGAGTAATAGTATTATGTTCGTACTGTTTGGATGGTAGATTATTTTTTATTTGTTATCGTTATGCTTAAAATAGGGAAGCTAGAATGTTATCCTTTATCCATTCAGCCATTAAATTGTTTTCGATGAGTGGGTAATTTGGCCTAGTTCCGACTAGGCTAAGAGCTCTACAATATATGAAAAACATTCACGCACCATTTAATCATACAGTTGTGTATAAATTACGCCGATGGAAAGTTGAAACCCAATATTGCTGCATTTCATTTAGGTTTGCTAATATCCGTAATATTACTCTTACGAGAGTTTTAAATGATGCTCCTAATTACTCTTGACGATCGAAAAGGTGCAGTTAAATTTTAGGGATTTAAATTTTTCATTTGCTTGATTGTCTTGATTGTCACAATAATTTATTAATAATTATAATTGAGGGCAGGTTTAATTAGAGATGAATGTTTTTTTGTCTATTATGCATATCAGTCGCATTATGAAAAAAGGATGTTTCGTTCTTTCCCTAAATCTTTTTGATTTATTATTTGATTATTGCTAAATATGAATCTTAGCAGCAAACAATGAGTTTCTAATATTTAAATTTAAATATTCAAATATTTTTAAATATTTTAAATATTTGTTATTTAAATAGTATTTAAATAAAAGTAGTTTATTTAATATAAATAAGTGGCAAAAACGTCTAAAAAAACATAGCAAACAAATTTTATGTTAGAAAATTAATATAAAGCTATAAATTAAAATCTTAATGTTGCTTTTTTTTTTCTTTTGCTCAAAAAAGAAAATTCCTCCTCGTAAATGAATACAATGTCCTTGTTTTCGTTTTTTCCAATTTTGTTTCAAATTGTTTACAGTACAACCGCAAAACATTTATTTTATGATTTTATTTTATTGCCAAGCAAATAACAAAGAATGATCGATTCTTCTTCAATATACTCTTCATCCAATTTAAACTGCTATTCTTCGAAATTAATTCCTCAAATTGCATTCAATGAGATCATCTGCGCCAACTGTTAAAAACCTGTTTACAACGAAGCGAATATAACGAGGGAAATTTAATATATAGAAGAGCGCAGAAAACTTTAAATAAACTTATCAAGAAATAATGAAAAAACTCGTTTTAAGAAACCATTAAAAGATATTACAAATCGATTTACCAAGTAAAGCAAATGTCGATGGTTGCTTTTACCCTTTTAATTGCTCCGGTTAAGCCGATGAATTGACGATTCCTTTGCTCAACGTTACGGTGCATAGGTGATGTTTTGACGGCGTGGCCACTTACATCCAGACCTTGAACGTGGCAAGTTCGAAATGCTTCCCTCTCATGCCTGAATTCTTCTCTCTTAGCTCTGATTGGTTTATGTGTATCCGCCTGAGGGAAGACGTGGAAAAGGGGAACCTTGACAAGAAACACGCGCTTCTTCCAAGACCATCGTCCCGAACGCAGCCGACCGACTTCGTCTGGCGCCGCCGGGAGTTGAACGAAAGGCAATAAACGGTTCCTACATGACAGGTAAGCCTTTTTTGCGTCAATATTTGCTTTTATGTACATTTCTTTCTCCTTTTCTGCCTCTCTGCCGACCGTCCTCTATTCTCCCTCTTCTTCGAGGTGGATCTGTCCCATGTTGTTATTTTTAGAGGTCATTATTTCTTCTCTTTTGAGTAAGGAGAGAGCTGTATTGTGATTGCAACTTGTTGGAGTTTTCATCATGGCGTTCCCCATTCACACACGCGGTTGAAGGGGAGCACGCATTCAAACATAATGCAACGTGACCGCCATCGGAGCAGCTATCGTGCCGGGCAATGTTCATCGAACTAACATTGAAAAAAAGACAAATGTAAAAACCGAAGCCTTTTTCTTTTCCACTTTCTCTTCCAATGCAACAAAATAGCTAAAACTTTTGAGTTTGGAGGAGAGAAGGAAACTAGTTGAAACTGAACGACCAGTAATAATGTATTGTAGCCTAATTGTGTCTCTATTGACACATATATGAATATACGTTTATAAATATATAAATAAATCTACTTTGAGCTTATTTATTGCTTATATAATATATCGCCTGTCTTGAAATTCCTGATAATTAACAGGAAAAAAATTGCCGAGTAATAACATTAAAATCATTGCCAATATCGCCATGAAATGAAATCTCGACAGAGAGGAATGTTCAAATTAAATGTAAATGCAGAGATTAATTTAAGGCAATTAGGAAAATTAGAACTGGAGAGTCTTATTTTAATTAAAGATATTTTTAATGTATTACAGAGGATAGCAAATAAATTAATTTTTGCTTGTAACAAGGCCGTATCTATCTAATTGCTTGGAAGCACAAAAACATTTTAATCATTCAACACTTGTTTATACCAATTGTTACGAGTTTTCGGTTCTTTTTTTTTCTTTGCTAAAATTTACACATTCTTCATTATCCAATTCCATTTTTATGCTAATTAGTGCTTATAATCTTTGTTGGTTAATGTTTTTTATACATTAAACATACATTCATTTATTTCTTCATCATCCTTTTGGTTATAATTTTTTTTTTAAAACGTTTAACAGTGCGAGATTAATATTTTTATACTATTTTCCGGAGTAGTAAAATTTATTGGTAAATATGAAACATTAAAACAAAACATATAATATTTATTATCGATAAAGTTGCATAATTGTGAAAAAAATTTGAAAGATAAACTTTAAAAGTCAAATAAATTTTAACTGATCTTCCTAATCTATACATTTTATTCACAAGAGAGTCCTCTAAAGATTTTTCCCATGTAATTTTTCCATAACTGTGGCTCATGTTAATCCATAAGTATAATTCAAAAGGAATAACAAACATCATTATTGTTGTTTTTTTATCCATCACTTATCGATGCACATAATAATGCAACAAACTATTTGATCACTAAATGATTGCTTTTTCGCTTTGTAGATTACACTAGTCAACATACATTTTGTAACTATAACCACACAAACTGTTCTTGGTAGTAATTTGTATGTAGAATCCGAATCTGCTTTTAGATTTTTTTCTATCACGTTACGTTTCCAAGTTATGCACTTCGAGCCTTCTATGTTAAAGTAATGGATGTGAAGACAAGCGTCTGCAATGTTAAAATATCCATATTTTGGGGCCGCAAGAAAATTTATTAGGCCCCAAACACTGAATAATTTAAAAATGTTTCATTGAAAAAAAAGAAATCTGTGCGTGCTAGAGAAATTTCAAAATTATATTCGTATTAAGCAGAAAAAATGCTACCAAAAATCACCCACTTGAATTTGTTTAAAAGAAAAATCTTAAATAACAAAAGAAATGTAAATATTCATCAAATTGAATATTCATCATTACGAATATCTCCCGAACTCGGAAGCAAAATGCGGTATAATTTAATCCGTATATCCCACCTTTATCTTTTCTTCCTAGGGATAATGTCTTAAAGGCTCTTCATTCTCCTCCTGATTTTGCTTATTTCAAATTCTTTCTGATGAGCCTGAAGATATCGATTTTATTTATCTCGTTAGAAAAATCGAAGAATTTTAAATATTCATTGTCTGAGGAATCATTAGTTTAATCAAAATCATTTTGTTGTACTTGATTATACGATACGTTAAAGTCCAGCTTGTAAAAGCAGTTTCTTTTTCCATGGTCCTGCTTTCGAAAGATGTTTTTATTTATTTATTTATATATTTATTTATTTATTTTGTAATATTAAACGTTAATTTTACCTTCTTTAATTGAGCGATCTTATTAAAAAAAAAAAAAAAGTTAAAATATAAAGCAGAAAAATAATAAAAAATATTTAATACCAAGACACTATATAGTCAACATGATTTCATCTAAGTTTGTTGAGTCAATTTTTCGTATGATGTATTCTGCAAAAGTGATTCTTAGTTTATGTGGTAGTTTGCCTTTGTTCGTATGCTGTTTAAGATGCAGCGGGAAAACTTATGATGACTCCCCAATGAATCATTCAAAATTCTTGAGATTTCTAACATGTCCATTCATTTCCTTTTCTAATTTTTTCAACGATGTGCGGCTGAGATAAGAAAGAAGAAAATTTTAACGATCATAAAAAATAGTATATAAAATTATAACAATCGTATATTGCTCGAGCACTTGTATGAATTTTATGTAAATATAAGAAGATTACATTATTCACTGTATGATGTCTTCGGCTTTAATAAACTTTTATTATGCATAATTTAAAAAAAAAAAATTTGAAAACTTAATTTTTTTTTTTATTTAATTGCGATTTAAATCAGATTGGGAGAGAGGGGTGTGGACATTTAGTGATTTTTATGCTATCCATAAGTGACGTCATTTTTGACAAATGAGAAAACCGAATTTTTCAACAACATCCGACTGTGAGAGTTAAACACCTGAATGAAATTCATCTAGGAAAAGTCTCCAACGTTTGGCGTCTACATTGTAGTCATCTTACAACTATTTTCGAATAAAAATGTGTTATCATCTGGACATGAGATCATCGAATGTCAACATCAGTGCTGAGTTCCTCTAGAAAAAAAAAGTCCAACGTTTGGACCTACAAGAAGTCATCGTGAGTTTTTATATCCGAGTGATAAAATTTATTTTCATCAGACTTAAAGTACTTTCCAGCTATACTTTCGTATTTTATGGAAAAAATATTATTTCATTTATTCCATCATAATATAATTGTATTCACAGATATAAGACCTACGGAATATTAAGTCTTTTTTGTTATATTGTTTTGTTTTTTTTGTTTTTGTTTTTAATTAAATAACTTCCACGTCAGCTCCACTGGTGATAGGAAGGTTATCTAGCCAGCCTTCAATTCGATGTCCGGATTGACGGTCCAACAATTGAGGATTCTACACATTAGTGGCAGATTCTGTCCTTCACGTAGCTCCACAAAAAATCCAGCTGCGTGATATAAAGGGAACGAGGAGGCTAAGTCATGGGTTCACCTCCAGCTATCCAATCTCTTGGAAATGTTTCATACCGGGCTTTCTTACAATCAGTGGAGGGGGGGGGGGGACATCTTGTTGAAACCATATGTTCGGCTCCAGCTGGGGAAAGGCGTTCTACTCCAGTAAGTCCAGGTGCGTTTCTGTGATTGTCGTCACCTCAAAAAAAAAACGGTCCGCAGATCATGTTGCACATCAGAATACACTAAACGTTCACTATAGTGTTTTTTCTGACCCCCAAAATTTGGACATTGTGCTTACTTACCACTTAACAGAAAGAGTTAAACAGGACAATTATACACAATCTGTGGCTGTGGGTGAAAATTGCCATTTATTTAAAATGGCCTTCTCGAAAAGTACTGCCCGTGCGAATTTATATATTATCACATACAATGCCTTTCTCATAGAAATCCTTGGGTTGTTAACCACATCTGAACTCTCTCCTTCAGTAATATCGTTTGACTCTGTGTCAATAGATATACCACACCACACTGAGCGCACCAATCATCTCCGAAGTCTCCTTTGTAAAAATGTAGAAAATGCAATGGACATCAGAACATGCAGCTGAATGGCAGTATCTGGTGAATGTTTTGTCTAAACAATCACCACTGGCGTTCTTCAATCCAAACTTTAGGACAAAAAATATCAACTGATGCATCACAGTCTGGCATAGGCGCAGTGCTGTTACAAGAATAAGAAGGGCACTGGAGACCGGTAGCTTATGCATCTAGAGCTATAACCGCAGCAGAAAAGAACTAATCGCAAATAGAAAAGGAAACACTGGATACGGTTTTTCGGATGTGAAAGATTTTACAACTTTATCTATTTATTTATTGCCATTCATCCTAGAAACTGATCATAAACCACTAATATCTATAAGCAAGAAACCACTCGCTGATGTTCCAGTAAGAGTACAAAGATTGTTTCTCAAGACACTTGAAATATGACTACACTTTACAGTTTGTACCTGGCAAACAATTATGGGCAGATATGTTATCGCGACAGTACGTCCCAGGAAGCTCCCCTACAGCTAGTGATTCTGCAATCGTCCACGTACATAATGTGGAAGAAGAACAGGCAGTGACATCAGAAAATTTTAGTACACAAATAGCACAACGTGTCGCTGAAATGACAGCTGAAGAAGCAGATTTACAGCTAGTCAGAAGAATGATCACAGGTCAAAGAGTAAAGCCCCTACCCTATGCACAATTCAAAGATGATCACCTGCAGTGATGGCTTCCTATTGAAAGGACAAAGTTTTCTTACCAAATGGGATAAGAAAAGATTTAAGCCCGAACACGTGCCATAATGTATTGGCCAGGAATGAATAAAGACATAGAACAATTTGTCACAACTTGTACAACAAGTGCTGCACATAGAAATAAACAATAAGCCGAACCTTTAAAAGGACATGAATATTCGCAAATATCAGGTCGTTGCATATCAAATGTCGGATTTCGAGGTGGGTTCCGTGCTTCAGCACGGTTTCGACGTTTAGTAGCAAGTACCCATAACAAAGTGGTAGATTCCCAGAGATAAACCTATCAGCGGCCAGCTGCCTGAAATTTGCATGTCTGCGATAATATTTATTAATGTTTGAAAGCGAAGATAGTCATGACTTCATACGAATTACGTGTGATAATGCATTACGAGTTCAGCTTGAATCACACTGCATCCAACGCCTCTCGAAACATCAATAAGGTATTCGGTGTAGGTACCATAAACGAACGTACTGTCCAACGTTGGTTCCGAAAATTCCGGACGGGAGTGACGGACCTGGCAAATGAGCCACGCGGCAGACCGCCCAACGTGTTGAATGACGCTGATCTGAAGCGATCTGTGGAAGAGGACCCGTCAAAAACTGTTCGGGAACTTGCAGGGGGTCATGCTGTATCAGCGTCGACTGTCAGTAGACACCATAGGACCATCGGCAAGGTGAAAAGGCAGGACAAATGGGTCCCACATGAACTTAAGGAAAACCAAGAAGAGCGTCGGTTGGAGGTGTGTACGGAATTGCTTTTGCGCCATGAAGAAGCTGAGATTCTTGATCGCATTGTCACCTGCGACGAGAAGTGGCTCCTATACGACAGTAGGAAACGGTCAGTACAGTGGCTGGATGCTGATAAATCCCTAAACCCCCGTTGCACCCCAGGAAGCTCATGTTTACAGTTTGGTGGAACATCCGTGGTGTACTGCATTACAGCTTCCTGCAGCAGGGAGATACGATCACCGCTGCGACCTACTGTCGTCAACGGCATCGTATGCACACAAAACTGTGTTAGCAACAAACTGCACTTGTGCATCGCAAAGGCGTCCTTCTGGTGCATGGCAACGCGTGTCCGCACGTTGCACGAACGACCGTGCAGGCGCTATAGGCTATGGGCTACGAGGTGCTTCCACAGCTCCCGTACTCTCTGGACCTCTCCCCTACCGACTACCATCTTTTCCAGAGCCTGGGCAATTTTCTCCGGAGGAAAGCATTCCTAACCCAAGCAGATGTCTAAAACTCATTCCGGGAGTTTGAGTGCCGTGACCATGGGTTCTATCGGAGAGAGCTCGAGAAGCTGCCAAATCATTGGCAACAATGTTTGGATTGCAGTGGGGGTTATTTCGAATAACACGTGTGAAGGTGTCCTTTCTAGAGGGCCATTAAAGATGACCTCTACAATCCGACATTTGACATGCAACGACTTGATACTTGGGCTAAGGTCGCTACGGATCTGTTCCAGTGGAAAGGGGAAGTGTACCTACTAATCATTGACTATTTCTCAAACTACGAGTACATTGAAGTAGAATTGAAGTAGAACACTTAAGGCAAACTGATCCAGCAGCAGTGATAACAGCTCTCAAAAGAGTTTTCTGCAGACCTGGCATTCCAACCACCGTGATATCGGACAATGGACCCAATATCCGAGTTATGAGTTCCGATGCTATGCTAAACAGTATGGCTTAACCGCATCACAAGCAGAGCAATTATCTGTAGTTCAAATTTTATCTCATTTGGACCAATAGAACGCATTCTACAGCCCTCTGAAGTGGGAAACTTATTTCTTACTAACCCTGTACACTCGAAGTATAATCGAGGTTGAAGGCCTTGTAGCATTAAATAAAATCGAAAGTAAACCTCAACAAATACTGTGTAACATTTATGTATGGTAGATACTATGGGCAGCCATTATTTTTTGACCACCAGCCACGTTAGAGTTCCTGTAAGCTGCAAATCAAAGCAGTCAAGAGGGGTGCGAATAATTTTGTCCACTTTGATTCATCTACGAACAAAAACAAAGAGGATGATTTTACTACATCTTGTACGTCGTTAATAAACTGTTACTTAACTCTTTTGTTTTGAAAGGTAATAGTCGTACAAATCAGTCCATTACAAAATTTTGCTAAGTTGAAAAAATCAAGTTCGATTTGTGAACATTATAAGAATGCTTTGTAATATATAGTTATTCAAAAAGATGGCTAACAAATTTGAAATAAGCAAATCAGGAGAAGAATGAATAGCCTTTAAGACATTATCCATAGAAAGAAAAGATATGGGTGTGATATACGGAGTAGATTTCAAATATTTATTTCAAACAAACTAAAAGCAGAAACACATTCCGCACATGGCTGGATTGAGCTAAAGATCATACAAGTTGTTTTTATTACTGTTTATGCGCAATTATACTACAATTTGAAATTGAAAATTGACTTGTAAATAACGTATCAGAGAGATTTGCAGTGTATTTAAATTTGGAGAGCGAACGTTATGATAAAGTTCATCGGAGCACCATGGTTCTTTTTTTTTTTTTTAAAGAACTAGAATTAGCATTGTATAATGATAAAATATTGCCATTCCTGGCTGAAAATGCATTCCTTTGTATTGAGTAGCACCTTTTCGCTGTTAACAATCTTCCAGAAATTTCTTTTTGTTTTTCTTCCTTTTAAGCTAATTTTTTTTTAGTTCTTCTTGGAGTTATTTAAGAAAAAGCTCACATTTCCTGTGTGGAATTAAGGTCGCTCACTTCCATCCTATCTTCCATCCTGTTCTTTTGAAGGCTGCCACTCCCTTCAGCGTATTGAAGCGGCAAATCATTAATTTAAAATTAAAATCCATCTTTTTGCTTTAAGATAAGTACGTTCAATTACAGGCAAAAAAATTAAGCTTTCTTGATTTTAACTGTACATCACTAAGCTTATTTTAAAGAATTTCGCTGTATTTAAGTGCTTTAAAACTCGTATTAGTTCCTTGAAGATCATTTTGACTTTAAAACTAACATCCTCATCATTGATAAACAAAAACGTACCCCCTCTTCAAACTTCCAAAGTTCTTAGAATCACATTTGATAATAACATGTCTTTTACTGAAACCATTGAACTCTTTCTAATTGAATTGAATCGATGAAAGTTCTTGTTTAGTAGAATACGCAAGATTTTGGCCAAAAACGAAGCCATCAAAACAATGTTAGTCCCAAAGGTGGAATACGGTATAGTAGTGTGGTCCTCTGCCCCAAAAGTTCATTTTACACGAATTCAGAAAGCATATAATAACGTTCTAAGGATAGCGCTGGCCCTACCCAAATACTCTTCTATCACTGAACTTTGCCAAACGTAAAACATTCCAACTCTAAAGACGATAGCCGTTTATGCTAGATTAAAAGAAATATACAGGGTGAATCTGAAACCTTGTCACAAACTTCGCATGCGTACTCTCCATGACCAAATAAGAAACAACCGTTAACGAGAAAAATGGCGTCCAAATGTGGGTGCCCCTGTGAGGTTTGTTTTACAAATATTGCTACAAATGACGTCCATGTGTTTCAACACAGGCGTGCAGACGTCTCTGAAACGAAGGCGAACACGTTCTAACACTCCTGTGCGGTTCCTCATGACATCAAATTCGGCGACAATGCGGTCCCATAGCTGTTTCGCATCCTGAACGGGTGTTGCGTACACGTTATCCTTAACATGCCCCCCACGAATAGAAATCAAGATAATTGAGGTCGGGAGAACGAGGAGGCCATGCCACTGGCCCCGCACGTCCAATCCATCTTGCGGGAAAGCGGTCATTCAGAAACTGACGTACAACCACGCTGAAATGTACCGGAGCGCCATCGTGCATAAACCACATGTTCTCTAGCACTGGGTTTATGCAGGAAAACAGTGGGGACAAATATCGACAATTTCCGTGACCCGCTCGTCAGCCAACCTCACTTGGGCACTCACATTTGGACGCCATTTTTCTCGTTAACGGTTGAGTTTCAGACCCATGTTGATAGGACATTTGTTTCTTATTTGACCACGGGGAGTACGCGTGCGAAGTTTGTGACAGGGTTTCAGACTCTCCCTGTATAACGCCTTAATGAATGTCGATCATCCGGCACACTTTATTAGAGACTGGATATTGGATTCCAACGAAACACCTAATACGCAAAAATACTCCTGCAACTAGCATCTCTAAATTCTTGCAATCGTATTTTCCATTTAATACTATCACTATTTGGAATTCTTTTTCTTTTGAGGCAAGAAATCAGATTAACTGCATTCTAAGGCTATATCCAAATCATAAGCAACATGTCTATAATACTTTGTTACAAGTCATAAACGCCTAACCCGATCGTCCAATGAGGAGATCCTAAAATTCTTCACTGCATGGTGGAAAATGGAATAATGACTTTCGATCATATATGATGTCACGTATACCATCAGCGTCGACACCTGGGTCGATTCAGAAATATTCTTTTATAATGAAGCGAACTCTAAAAATATTATTCACTTTATTTAATAATAAATTTATATGTTTAATACGATCGAACGATAATTAAACGGAAGAATAAGTAACGCTATTTTGCTTCCGAAATTGAAGGAGTCTCTCGGACAACGTGCGAAACAACATGATTACATTTTGTCACCCTACCCTATTCTCTTCCTTTGTGACGATAAATAAACTGAGATTTCCCTTTTTAAAATGCTTTTATGTGCCAGATAGTTTATGCCACTGTATGTTAATTGCTTTTTTTTTTCATTTTTCTCCCGGTGCTGTCTATAGATCAGCGAGAAAAGAAGTCTTGACGAAGGGAGTTGAACCACCTTGTCTTCTGTCATCTTTCCAGGAGTCAGGTGATTCTCTCTTTCCGCAGATGAAGGAAACCATGCGACATAAGAAATGTCTAAAAACTTCGTTCCTTACAGTGGGATTTGTTACATTCTTTGGTTTTTACATCCTCCTGTTCATGCCTCTTTATTATCCGGGAAGTTTTTGCGCTGATGCGAATATCACGTCCCGCTGCGACTGTATGGCTAGTCTATCGACCAACTTTAACGAACGAAATCATTATACGCTTGTCAACAAGTTGAAACAAATTCCAGAGGAAAAATGCCTTATGAGTATTAAACCAACAGGTAAGTAGAATACATAAGATATGCATAATTAAATATATACAGTGGTATCTTGCAATTCGAACATAATCCGTTCCGAGACGGCGATCGAGTTCCAAATCGTTCGAGTTTCAAAGCAGTTTTATCCATTGAAGATAATGGAAACTAAATTAATCTTTCCTGGGTCCAACAATGTCGTAGCAAGTTCACACACACCGAAACCACTTTCTTGCTTAGCGATAAGATCTCTTTTAACTGCAATTGTTGCTTTAACGGTTTTTCTCCTATTTGGTTCTTCACACTGAACTATTTACCAACCATAACTAATTCACTATGAGTTTTATAGATAAAAAGTAAAAAAAATTCGTAAAATTAATTGCGATAAATCGTATGAGGCGACGAGATTAAAATGAACTGAAGCGTAGGCGGCGCTGTATGATAGCACGTGCCAGGCATTCGGTTTCCAAGGCAGCGTTCAAGTTCCGAGGCAAAATTTACTTGAAAATTTCGTTCGGATTCCAAGTTGTTCGAGTTTTGGGACGTTCGAATTCCGAGGTACCACTGTACTACTAATTGTTTAGCGTATTACACAACATATAATACTGAAATATTATAAGAAGAAATTTTAATAGGGCTATTTAATCAAAAATTATATCGCTAGATCATCATTTTTATTTATTTTGCTTATTCATCTACATTTTTAAATTATGAAAAGGACTAATAAAATAATGCGTAATCAAATTAGCAAGTCAACAAATAAAGTCTTGGAATAAAGTCTCCGGACACTCTAGTATTTGCAACCAACAGCCAACTGCAAGTTTTAATGCCATATAGGACCTCCTTTAGCTGCCATGACTGCAGCAATCCTGCGGAGCATACTTTCTACACGATTGCGATAGCAGTTTGCCGGAATATTGGACCATTCCTCCTTGAGAAATTGAATGAGTTTTTGAATTGTTGTGGGTCGGGCATCCCTAAACCTCAGTCAGCGCTCCAGTTCATCCCAAAGGCGTTCAGTAAGATTCAGGTTGGGGCTCTGTTCAGGACAGCCAAGTATGGTGATGGACATTGTCTACAATCGACGCAGTTACAGTGGCAGACTTATGGCACGGTGCTTTGTTCTCTTGAAAGAGACATGGGTCCATTCCATAAAAACGCTACAAAGAAGGCAGCATTTCATCGTCCAGATTATTCATATACCTGTCGGCGTTTAGTATGCATCGCACGACAACCAGAGGTCCGAGGCCTACCATGAATTTTTTACCAACCATAACATAACATCATACCTCCTCCTCCGAATTTGACTGCGGGATTTTGCTTTCTGGTAAGAGTCGTTCTCCGGGCATCCGCCAAACTCACACCCATCCATCTGACCAGAAAACAGTAGAACGTGATTCATCACTCCATAAGTGTTTTCCTAGGCCTCCATATCCCAATGTGCCTGCTCTGTGCACTACTGGTCTGGCAAATAAAGAGGTTTTGTATAGGGCGATCCTTATTACGAAAATATATGTTGTATTCCTCGCTTCTGTGTTTCGCTATAAATTCGTGTTCTAAAGAGTCAGCTTACAAATGACAGTTTTTTGCGTATTCCCCTCGTAGCATTCAACGGTCACGATCGTTGAGTTTGATTGGTTGTCCACTTCGGGGAGCACTTCCAGTTAACCTCTTGCGCTTCTATCTCAGTACTGTATCATTAACTGTTGATTTGAGATGGCTTAATTTCTCAACAATTGGAAGCACATACAGAACGTATTATGGCACCCTATTGTAGCATCTCATTCAAACTGTTAGTTCCCTTCGAGAAGCCATTTCGCTAGGATATAATTCCACTGACGTGGTTCGAACCGTGACACGTGACTCATTTGGTACTTCTTACTTTGTTTCTTGGTAGTGTCCGGTGACTTTTTCAAGTAGTGTATATTTGGAAAGAGTCTTGTTTTTGTCCGAAATCTGGTGTAGTCTTGTCATATCTGACTTTATTGTTCTTGAAAGTTATAAGATTTTGCATTATTTGGTATTAAAAATGCTGAAAAGCGTAATAGCATAAGCACCTTTCGATACTTAATTAGCTTCATTTTTGAGCTGGATGAACTGTTTGTTGGAAGCTGTGTTTGAAGAAATCTCACTTTAGCTATTGAATCGTTCCACGTTTGAAACAACATAATACATTATAATACATACCTTAAACACCCCTTATATTTTCTTCGAATTAAACATAAGCATTCTAAACTCTGGCATAAGACTTTGGGCCGAGCTGAATCATGAAATTCGCTCTGCGCCTAATTTAGCAATCTTTAAATCAACTGCTCCCTAATGGATTAACTCCCCCCCCCTTTCCCCCTCCCTCTTCCTTTTGAATTTTACTAACTTTTATTTAATTGACACTCGTTGTTCCTTTACTCGTCCAGGGACCTACCTTGTCGGCCTCTGGCCATTACTGGTTCTGAACTATATATCTAACAATTATGAAGTAAATAAATAAATAAATATTAGGTTGTTGCAAAAGTTTCTTCCGGTTCTAGAACCCGTGCCCAAGAAAGGCTCATTTTCCGTGGGGGGGGGGGTGTTCATATGTTTTCAAACAAATTATTGCATTCGATTCCTGAATATCTTTGCTATATTACATCCAAGAATTAACTTTCTGACTATACATCTGTGAGTGCCATCAACGGTCTGAAATGGACCTTTCACGCGAGCATATTCGAGCAATAATCTTCTACGAGTATTCTGGAAAGATCAGTGTTGCGCAAAGTCACCGAAACATTTTCCAACCTTTAGTTGATGGTACTGTTAGTTTACGTACAATAGAAGAATGATATCGCCGGTTCAGACGCGGAGATAGCACTCTTCAAGATGCACCTCTCTGGTCGGCCAATCATGATCTCAGATGGTGATCTACGCCAAGCAATTGATGAAGATCACAATGTAACAACGAGGGAACTCGCAGAACAGTTCAAAGTTCACTTTTCAACCATTGCCCGGCATCTGCATGACCTGAATCTGTCATTCAAGTCCAATCGTTTTTGTGTTGGAATAAAAATCGGGAAAAAACTTTTGCAACAACCTGATAAATAAGTAAATAAATAAATATTTATTGATAATGATAATATCGATGAACCATTGTACACTTGGCTACCTAGCTAGTGAGCAATAAACAGCTTTATTTAATTAAAATTGCAGTATGTTGAAATTTAAACATATATGCTATGAAAGCAATTTAATTTTTTCTGTACATTGCAGTTATCCCATTTTGTCTCTGATATGGGAAACAAATCGTTGACGAAAAAGAAAAAAAATTGTTCCTTCTGAAAACAAAGATCCCAAAAATTGGTATTTCCTAGCATATTGGATAAGCTACGAGATCTATTTATAAAGTATTAGTACTCGTAAACGATGCTTGTGGTCAAGGATGTTCGTTTTGTTTTGCTCTCCGAAAATACTTTCTCTAAACTGCCGCTTCGCGGCGTGACTGTCGCATTTGGAATAGAGTCCCTGTATAAAGAGTCCCTTTATACAGGGACTCTAATTTGGAAGAGGCGAATATTTTATAGTATTCCAGAGAAAATTTAAAAATTGTAATGATGGTAAGACCATTCAAATTTGCTCTTTAATAATCAGTTACGATTACACATCGGGATTTCCAAAAATACTCAGCACCGCTTTCTCTAACGACAGCTAGGTTCGATCTTAGATGTTCCATTGTTTGTTATGTTGCTTTGTTTCCAGTCCTTATGTTAAAGCAGTCATCTGCGAAATGCTTATGACAGAGCCTACTGTGAACTGACTGGGTGAAATTTTTCCGAGTGTATGTTCATCAACCACTGCTTTTTTAAAACAATATCTTTTGGAAATAAAAAAAATTATCTCCGCCGATTTAAGAACTTTGGCAACCGTACGCGCAACAATAAGCCATTGTAATTAGTTAGTTTTTTGACTGAGCTTCAACGAACTCGCTAGATGAAAGCATGGATGATGATGAAGAAAAGAAAAGATGATGAAAGTCTATGAGCCTATCAGCATGTTTGGCAAATAAGATATCACAGCACAAGCAGTGTCACAGAAAAATTTGTCGCCTGGTACAAACGACTTCGGTTGTAGAAAAGTTATAATTTTAATAAAAAGAAAAAATTATATAAAACCAAATATAGATTTTGAATATATGGAGTCTACTTAACAATTTGCCAACGTAAAATTACAATTTTTGATACTTCAGTTTTAGTATCAGTTGCCCTCTGAGGTCCATTATTTTTTAATATTTATATGAATGATTTACCTGAACAAATATAAGGCAGTTAAGTATTCATATACGCAGATGATGTAGCATTGTTCACAATGCATAAAAATGAACAATCAGTTTTAAAATTAACAAAACAAAATTTAAATAAAACTGTAGATTGGATTCGAAAGAATAAATTACGTGTAAATAACAAAAAAACACATATAATGAAATTCCAAATACCACAACTTGTATACAGGATGAGGCATTTATCTTGAGACAACTGAATATCTCGGAAACTAAGCATTGTAGGAAAAAATGTCCATTGGGAATTCATTAGTTAAAAAATTATCCCCCCCCCCTTGTGAGGGGGGGGGGCTGGAGGAGGGGGTAACTTTGAAATCTTAAATAGAACCCCTATTTCCAATGGTATATTCAGATTGTACACAATATTCGAGAAATGTTTTATTCTTGGTGTTTTTCAATTGATCCAACCGTTTAGAAGATAGAGGCCCTGAAAGTGTGGAACTTTTAAAGTTTTGAACCCAATTTTATCGATGAAGACAGAGATAGAGAGTGGGTCTTACAGACATTCCTATTCTACTTTTTAATGGTCTTTAAGAATCCGAAGTCAGAATTTCAAAAATTTTATATTTTTCAATACACAGGCATAGACTCTTTGTCTCCATAGGACTGCTGCCCCCAAAAGTTTCAAAAATAGATCAATTTAAGTCCCAAGTAGATAACATTAGTTTTTACATTTCATGAGATTAGTTAAATGTGCATAGTAATAATTGCTCGGATGAAAAAATCAATAAAAAGAAAAATTCTTAAATTAGAAAAAGAAATCAAATCGAATAAAATCAATAGCAAATAACATTATTTTTTCACCTCATTTTTTTCAAAATATAATGGTCAAAATATGGGCAGTATAACCCCTAAAAAGTCTACCGAAGAAATTGAGTAATGAGGGTGGTAAAATAAAGAGCCCGACGAGATATTTTCACTGAAGAGCAAAGTTTACCTCAAACAGTTGTAGAGGTGATTTTGTGTCAGGATATACTGTCAAATCGACAGCATTGACTTTGTCATATAATAATAGGACACATTGTGTTAGTATCGCTGTCAATATGAGAGCGATTTTTTAAACTATTGACAATACTGTCAATTATCACAGTCCTGTCACAGATTAAATTTTTTTTAAATAAAACCAAACTTAGGGGTTTCCCTGTTGTGGTAATCGTCATACGCCGGGCTTTCGAATAAAATGAGAAGCAGGTAACATTATTTATTGGATGCTCGGATCGGTGCAGCAAGTTGTCTGAAGCGAACTGTGGTGATTCTTTGTATCAAACTTGAGCTAGGAAAGAAAGCCAAGCTGTCTATTTTCAAATCTATCTTTGTCGGCATTCTCATCTATGATCATAACTCTTAGGTAATGACTCAAAGAGTGCCGAAATGAGATCCTGAGAAGTGTGGCAGGTGTTTCCTACTAGGTAGAGTGTTCAGCATCACAATCAGGCAACCTTTAGGTGTTGAGGCGCTACTTCTCCGCATTGAGAGGGCCCAGTTGCGTTGGTAAAGACACATGTACGGATGCCGCAAATTGTCTTCCTAGGCAATTGCTATTTTCCAATTCGATGGTCACATAAGAGACCTAGGGGTCGGCTAGAACTAGATGGATAGACTACATAGAGCAACAGGGTTCGGGTCACTTGGGTATTGTCGTTGATGACATGCACCTGATAGAGGAAAATCGTGAGTGCCGTCCCCGTGACCTTAACGGAAAAGCAGGTTTGAAAACATCTCTACTTTTGTCAGATCCTAATTAGTAAACATTTATCAGTTATTGTGGCAGCCTCGCTTTTATACTGACAGCGACTTATTTACTACTGGCAGTCCTGTCAATTACAGTCTTACCACAGGCGAAATTTTTTAATTAAAATCGAATTTACAGATTTGCCTTTGTGGCGCCGTCGTATGACGGGCTTAATACTAGTAAAGAATATATGCATAGCATTAATAAAAAAAAGTGGCTATACATGATCTCATATGTGAAAAAACGAATGAAAGAAATAAAGCATGTAAATGCCCAAGGATAAAGGAAGTACATATAGTTAAATACCTGGGATTAACTTTTGACGCAAGAAGGACATGGACGGCACACATACATAATCTAAAAGCGACCTTACGAAAATCAATGTTCATATTATACTTTATTGCAGTGTTTAGCCCATTATCAAAAAGATTAATGATAAATTAAAATCTGGGGGGAAAATCGTAAAATGAACATATTTAAAAAAACAAAATAAATATAAAGTCATTAATCTTGAAAATCGATGGAAAGAAACTTGTGATGGGAAGAATGTTGTTGAAAAAGATGCAGTCTATTGAGGATACCGATGAAGTCTTTTTGAAGATTATGCCAGATGACGTTGATAACAGAAACGCAATAAAATTTGAAGAAAGTGATAGTAACAAAATACAATTGATAATTTTGAAGAAGGTGATCCAAATGTTTGAAGTAAAATAAAGAAAAAAAGTTTAAGCAAAATAGGAAAATGAAGACAGGAATTTAACATTTTCGAGAACATTTTTCATCATCAAAATAAAACATTTTTTGAATGGTAAACAGTTGAAATAAAAATTAAACAAATGATTAAAAAACAATTGATATAAAACAATGATAAAGCTATGTTGATTGTGATTGTTGGTTACGAGTGTTGGCTATTTTATACTAGGTCAATTGTTGTTGATTAAAAGTAGTGTCCATTTTTTGTTTATCTCTATTGATGGCTTGGCTAGATTTTTCTTATTTGTAATTGATTGATTGATTTATTGCTACCAAAGATAAAGATAAAGGTAGCTCGGTGCCACGCTGGAATCCCTACCAAGGCACCGAGAACAAAGGCAAAAAGACAAATCACAAAACAAAACAAAAACAAAACAATAATTATATATTAATGAAGTTATTGATGAAATTATATAAATATACAGGGTGTTTCAAAATTATGTACAATAAATTTAATGACATATTCTTCAGGTCAAAAGAAGACGAAAATGTTCTATAGCACTTTGTCTGGAAACGATTTGTTTGCGAGTAATCCAATATCGTACAGTAGGGAAGCACGGTAGTTAGCGGACGATATTTTAGCAGTTCCAGCGTTTCGACCCAACACTAGGTTGAGTGGTTTGTTCCATTTAAACCTACTTTAGGGTTGTTCCATTAGTTGTGTACGGTTGTTTCCATTACTGAAGTTTCACTACTGTACATCCACTAGGAATATCAATTTCAAAACGTTTGCGTGCTTTGACATACGCATTACGATTTTCGTAAAAAAAAAAAGTCATGTGCACGTATTCCAGTGCAGAATACACTGACATGCACCTAATGTATGGTCTTGCGGACGGAAATGCTGTGGAAGCAAGAAGACTCTACCAAGAACGCTTTCCGAATAAACGTTTGCCAAATAACCGAACATTTGTATCTGTCGACAGACATTTGAGGGAGCGTGGTTCCTTTGGCCGTCAAACAGGGCAAGGGCGGCCTGTAGCACATTCTCTGGATGAGGAGGATGTGATAATTGACATCATACATGATGAACCACAGACAAGCACCCGTCGTATTTCTTCCATGGTACACATTCCGCACTCATCTGTTTGGCGCATTCTTCACCGTCAGCTTTTGCATCCATACCACCTGCAACTGGTTCAGGCACTGAACCCAACTGACTATCCACACCGACAACGATTTTGCCAATGGGTACAACGTCGTCATGCTGCAGACCCTAGTTGTCTCAGCCAGATACTTTTCACGGACGAAGCAACCTTCACCCGGACAGGAATCGTAAATTCTCACAACCAGCACCATTGGGCAGATGCTAACCCGCATGTTACCAGAGCTCGAGCACATCAAGAGCGTTTCTCCGTGAACATTTGGTGTGGAATTGTCGGAAATAACTTAATTGGCCCTTATGTGTTGCCGCCACGAATGACTGGGCGAACGTATCTTTTGTTTCTGCAGAATGCATTGCCAGAATCACTGGAAGATGTTCCTCTTTTGATAAGATCTAACATGTGGTTCATGCATGATGGCGCTCCAGCACATTTCAGCCATGTTGTGCGAGCACACCTTAATGCTGCATACACGAATCGGTGGATAGGTCGAGGTGGACCGGTAGCCTGGCCTGCAAGATCACCCGACCTTAATCCCTTGGACTTTTTTCTGTGGGGTCATGTGAAAACGATCGTCTACAGCACAGAAGTTCCTAACATTATAGATCTGCGACAACGAAAATGCATGCCAAACCGTTCGTAATGTGGCGACGAACTCTTCCATGACATCAGACGGTCGCTCATGCAACGAGCCGAAGCTTGCGTGCGAGCTGGTGGCGGGCACTTTGAACAATTCCTGTAATTTGGAGCCACGGGTTTAGTTGGCTGTATCGCGTAAATAAATCGTTTCCAGACAAAGTGCTATAGAACATTGTCGTCGTCTTTTGACCTGAAGAATATGTCACTAAATTTATTGTACATAATTTTGAAACACCCTGTATAAAAGACCAAAACTGGACAATATTATAAAAAACAATCAAAATTACTCTTAGCATTATGCAATTGATTAAAACAAGATAAAATTTTGAATAATAAATTAAAATTAAAACGGGGAATATAAAACAATTCTCGATTTCTAAATCGCGTATTACAATTAAAGTTTAAGTAAGCCAAACAAAAAGGACTATCAATCTTTCCATTAATGATATTAACAACAAATTTTTAAATCTCCGCATGAAAGATATCAACAAAACCACAAATGTTCAAATCTTGCATGATCTGAGAAAAGTATTGATATTTATAGTTTCTTTAATTAATCTTTTTTTTATAGTTTTCTTCTTTTCCAATGATTTTTTATGTTTATTTTACGATTTTTTTCCCCATTAAAAGGAGAATATCCAGATTTTAATTTTTCATTAAGCACTCCTTCTCGGTTAATAAGATTAATGATGTATAAAACTTTTGTGGAATCCCATCTACGATTTGGATTACAAATCTACAAATTTGCGCCCAATTTTGGAGAGTTAATTGTAATGCAAAATAGGATAATGCAAATGTTTAAAATTGATAATACTTTAAAAATTTTATCTGTTGACTCAAACTGCTTAAATTAGATGACATTTTTGAATATAATACTATAGTGAAATACTTCTTTAATACTGAATTTCTAAGTAAGAAAGAGCTGGTATTTAACTCAAGACGTCAAAACCTATTCTGTATACCAAAAGTCTTCAATCACTATGGATTTAGAGAAAGAGTATATTATATTCCAGCTTTATTTAATCGACTGCCAAGATGGATACAGTCGTTGACTACCTTTAAAATGATTAAAAAAGCAATTCTAGTGTGGAAAAATTATTAATCATTGTTGAAATAAAGTAATAATATTGATAAGGTACAGTACACTGTAATGTAAAATACTTGGCCCCGCCATACATGCCAATTAGGCTTCGGGGAATCCTTAGAATTTTGATCATGTTCTTAGTTTATTATTGTATATATATTGTCATTTAGAACACAACAAAATATAATTTGATATATAAATAAATATAAATTAATAAATAAATAAAAAAAAATCTTATTATTATTCGTATTATATTATTGAAAAAATTTATTTGCCCTGGTAGGCATAGTCATTATGTTGTTTTTAATTTATTAATTTGTTACTACCATTTGTTCGCATTTTTTGGCATTATACCATTTCTATTATGTTATTAGCTATTAATTTGTTTTCTAATTTGATGCAATGAATGTAATCGGTAATTTATTTTATCTTTTGCAGGTCGGCTTGGGAACTTAATGGGAGAATACGCGACTTTATATGCTCTTTCTCGGTTGAATGGACGTCCAGCATACATAGATGAAACAATGTACAAAGGACTTAGTGAATATTTTAATCTGTCTCTACCTGTGTTGGACGATAAGCTGACTCAGAGATTACCATGGACTATACATAAAATTAACGACTGGATGGAAGACAATTATACCAACTTTAATGGTCATTTTGTTAGACTAGATGGCTATCCATGTTCTTGGACGTTTTATCACCACATGCGAAAAGAAATACTGCAGGAATTTACTTTCCATGCCGATATAATACGTGACGTAAACAACTATTTGGCAAAGGTGAAAGGGACCAGGACATCTGTCACTTATGTAGGCATTCATATCCGTCGAGGTGATTATGTAGAATTAATGCCGTCCTATTATGATGGAGTCCTCGCAGACGCCAAATTCTTCAGGGACGCTATGGGACGGTTCCGTTCTCGTTTTCCAGATGCCTTATTTATTGTATGCAGTGACGATCTGAAATGGGCTCGAGAAAATATCGTTCCAGTCAGTAATGATGTGGTGTTTGGCTGGATGGGGGTATCTTCCACGCCAGGGCGTGATATGGCATTGTTGTCGCGCTGCAATCATACGATTATAACTTTCGGAACTTTCGGTTACTGGTCAGCTTACTTAGCAGGAGGGAAGACTGTCTATTTGAGCAATTTTACTCGGCCTGGATCCAAATACCTTGAGGTTTTTCATTTCGATACGGGTTATCTCCCCGAGTGGGAAGGAGTATCAGTAGGCAATCTCCCACCACGTTCTTCTAAAGCAATTCTGTCAATGAGCACAGTACCTGTTTTGGCATTGATTGTCACGATTCTTCTTGTCTCAGTGAATTCATGACGCTTAGTTAATGCCTGTTTAAAAATAATGAAGTTACAAGCACAAACCAATGAAAAGTTGAATCGTGTACTTAGCATTCAGTGGAGAGGGGAAATGTGTCTACAAACATTTTGCAAAGAAACATTTTGGCTTTTAATTAATATTTCAAGAAATTCTTTGCGAAAATATCTTTTTACTTGAAATTAACTACCGTTTTATTTATTTATTCATTTCATTCCCGTTTGGATTCGTTCATCATTTATCACTATTACAGCATCATTAGGTGCACTCATTTATTTGAACAAATAGAAACCAGGGTATACATTTCCATCAACGATAGCAATGGTTTCATATTGATTTTTATATTGATGTATATTTATCTGAATTCATTTTTCTTGCAGGAAATCCCACTTTTCGTACTTATTTAGTATATCTTGTAAATGTTTTGTGGAATAAGTTTTCTTTGCTTTTAATGTTAATCACAATAGGATATACTGCTCTTCTCTGCAGAGAAAGAAAAAAAAAGTTTATTTTCATTTAAAAAAAAAAACCAAAAAAAAACCACCCACACGTGTTGGTGGTTTTAAATAACGTGTTAAAATCATGCTTATCAAAGAATTATTATTATCATTATTATTATTATTATTATTATTATTATTATTATTATTGTTGTTGTTATTGTCGTTATAAACGGATGGTTATTTATTTGCAACACCATCGGGACGTTTTAAAGCAGCGCAGTTTGAAGAGAATTTTAGAAAGGCAACGAATGCAATGCTCAGGCTTAAAAGTAAAATCACTCAAAGCGAGATTTAAATAGAAGTAGTTAAGAATTATTTTTAAAAATTTGTTTCAGTTTGTTATACACAGTTAGACTTTGATAATATTTATTAAGAGTATGTTCATAATTTGTTGCAATGATATTCTAAATTTCAAACAGGAAGTTACTTTTCTTCCTTTATTTCCGTTCCTTATTAAGTTTGAAGTCGATTATAAGCTAGATTGCAAAGGGTCTTCTTCACCTTGCTTGAATATTTGGTTATAATGTGTTAGAATTAAATGATCGATGTTCCAGTTAAATTTTTTCTCAATTTCAAGCGTTAAAAAGACAAAAAGTACAAATAAATTTTCATAAACGTTTCATATTACTGTTAATTAACAAATTACCATCAATATATTTATTTATTTTCTACTTTAATATTAATATACCGTGCAATGTGAAAATTGTGTAATACGATATTTTGCTGAAACTTCCAGGCGAGTCGTTCAGAAGAAAAAAAATTCTTATTTAATTTACATCAGTTCCAAAAATATTTAAGATATCTGAATAGGACAAACAGCCACACACAATAATTTTACATGAAAGAGTTATTGGATAGCTCGGTTCAGATTGCTTTAAGGCGTATTATTCGCTGCAGGTGCGACAATCTCTTAGAAATTTTGACCAACTTTTAACTCCAGCTAGGTAAAATAAAATTTTGTCAATACAGTGCAATGTGATTTTCTTGTAAAAGAAAACGTCTGCTGCAATAATTTACAACATCACTATATGACTTTGAAATACCATGTCCGAAGTACCAAATTAAAAGAATTATTCCGATTGCAAGTCCGATATGACTTAGTTAAGAACAAAAAAAAAATTGATTCTGCTCAAAGATATTCTCTGACTGCTAAATAAAAAAAATATTAATGAGCCGAATATTTCTGGCTGTATTTGATATATGACTTTTCCTCTTGTTTCTTTAAAAATATTATTATTTGGTCTGCATTTATGTCATAGAAACTCTATTATTATTTGTTCCGTAATACTTTAAGGAGCTATCTAAAAGATAAACAGTTATAATTATTAATAAGACATCATGAACAGCTGCAAAATATTTTTTTCCGTGATTATTTATACATGCTAATTGGTGGATTATAAGCTTTCAAAAGAGTATAAGCTATTAACATAAGAACTTGACGTTTAAGCTTAACGAAATGCTTCAAAATATACGATCTCAATGAATCATATGGGAACAAATAAACATATTTTCAGGTGCACATGATTTGTACTAGTCCTTCAAATTTACACGTGGAGGTTTCATTTTGTAATATTCACATTTTCAAAAGAATCATCATTCTCAGTCATTTCTTTTTTTTTTATACTTGCCTAGCTGTTTAAAATATTTCAAAAGATTTTTTTTACCATTGAATGTTTTTTATCCTCAATAAATTGGCGTTCTTTCAATAAGAATATACTGTTCCTGCTTGGTTTCGAAAGCTTCTTGATCCTATTTGATTCTTCTAGAACTAAATTTTATGACTTTTTACTCCAGTAAGTCTTGATTACAGGTGGAGATACAACAAGGATCAGATTCTTAACGAATACATTATTTATGGAATTGTAAATATTATTTATTATTGTTATTCTAATGTTTTCCTTAGGGAACGTGGTCATCAATGCTAGCATTTTGAAAATTATGAGTATTCATAACTATTTGAGTGTATTTGATTTTTTTTTTTTAAAAAAGCGCTAACATTGAATTATATTTTTATAAAATAGCACTTTTCAAAGTAAATAATGAATGTAGAATTTGTTAATGCAATCGTATTTTAAAATTTATTTTTTATTGCTTTGTTCATCCATAAGTTAACATTAAGACAGATTATATTTGTTACTAAGAAGAAAAGAGCTTTTTTGTGTAAGTCGAATCTATTTCACCCAAAGACCCCTTATAGTTTTTACTTTATTATCTACATGATACCATTTGCTTGTTTGCTTTTTGTTTTGTTTTGTTTCTTTCCGATATGGTGCCTTAAAATTATTTTTTATTTTGCAGTTTCATTTGTATTTCCAAAAGTATGCTTTATCGTTTGTAGTAGTGTATAAAGATTTTTTTTTTTTTTACGAAATTTTTATATATATTTACATTTTTATTTAATTTTTAACTATTGACAACTTTTGACCCTTGAAATGAATGGTTCCTTAGATCTCTAGTTTACCTCATTTTAGACTTTTCCATCCTTCATCGAAATATAAACCCTTAACCATTTTCTCTAAATAATGGAAAACTGTCCGAATGAATCATTGTGAGTTTTCCTACAACGAATTTTATGTAACGATGATTTTTGTGTCTTTTCGATTGATTTATTAGTAAAGTGGAAAAATTTAATTAGTTCCTCAAAGTTAAAATGATAATCAATGATTTAACCGTATAATTACGTATTCGTGATTTTTCCTAATTTAGTTGATGATAACCTTAGATTAAAAGTGATTAAACGAAGTTTTTTCTTTTGATCAGTATGCTAAATTTCAGCATTCTGTCTTAAGGAATTCGAAACCCGAATAAAGAATAACAGATTATAGAAAAATCAAAAGTTACGCAGATAACTTTTACAATTATGGCGTAAAACAGAAAACCAGTAAATAATCCTTAAAGCCCAGAATTATATTCATGCAAATAACTTTTAAGTAACGTTATACTTCAGTGTAATGTATTATGTAAATCATTTTAATTTCCAAAGAAAGCAAGGGTGTATACAAATTCATTATATCATCATAATCATTACGAAATGTCTTTAAGGTTTGTCTTCCACTTCCTCCTCATATAATACCGTTGAACAGATGTTTTTCTTCGTCTAACATATGCATATGAATAAGCACAACGTTATTGCAGTCTTACTGTGAAATAAAATGAATGTAAAGAATAAAAAATTACTAAGGATTGTAAGAGGCTAAATACGTTTAAAATAGCTTATTTGTATGAATTTAATCACACACAATTAATTCACAAATTCGTAAATTTATTCAAACAGATTGCAATTTAAGCATTTAAAATTTTAATGTGCGATACAAATGTGTGTTCACGCGAAAAGGGACCCGAAGGGATTGGAAACTTACTTATTTTTGTTGCTTGGTGATTTACAATGATTGGACTTTATTTTAGTCTATCATTATTATAGTGAACAATTTTTTTTATATTAATTTTTTTCCTCAGTGCTGCATATCATGTTCGTACACTCTACAGGCTTTAAACGTGTTTTTTTCGGAATTTATTTTCTTCTCTGAAGCTCCCTTTCCGCGTGACCGATCACAAATTTGAAAACTTCATTAAATATGAAATTTTTACGTTTTTTTGTTTTTTTTCATTATTCTTAGTTTTGTATAGTATAACCATAGCCTAATAATGAGAAGTCTGTCCACTCTCGTTTTCAAATGTTGTCTAAATTCCCTAGTGGCGGACTAATTCTAAGTCAAATCCATTGTTTACTACTGCAATCATAACTGAGACATAATATCGTTTATTAAATTAGAGGAATTTTAATGAAATTTAATTTTCAAGTCCTTTACACTAAACGTTTTTCTACTTTTTTTCTTTTCAAAAAGAAAAAAAAAAACAAAATATAAATCAACAGTGAGCTATATGAATTAAGCTTGTTATAACGCAACTCTTATACAAAATAATGTAGTTTGAAATAAAAAAAAATAAATAAAAGGATTTTGCCATATTAGAAAATTTCATGAATGATTTTCATTGGATTTCCTAAATTAGATGAAATCTTTTTTCAAAAAATTATAGGACAAATAAAATAATTTATATTTTTGCTATTATTAATAAAAAATTGCAGTCAGATAAAATGTGATGAAGAAAATCGTAAAAGTAGCTTTTGATAACGAACTCTCATTAACAAAACTCAATAGCAAAACATTACCTAGTTAGATCCAGAAAAGAGAAAGAGATAGCTGAACGCTTGGCGCGCAGCTGTCGTTATTATTGTTGTAGGACGTCGATCTGGCAACAGCTACAACAATGAAACGACCCGGAGTGAACAGACTTCTCATCATTAGGCTATGGTATAACAATATAAACGCAACATAATCAAATTTTGAATTCTGAATCTGCTAGGCGTAAGATAAAAATAAATAAACTCCAACAACTTGCCTTTTTCGTTTTCACCTGTGGTCAATGTTGGTAAATATCTCGTTTGGAACCATAAATATTTAAAATGTATAATGCTTTTTTTTGTTGTTGTTGTTTAATTGACGATGTTGAATGTATTTTTTTATATCGTTACCCGTCCAAAGCAAGCTTAATTCAGTGTATAACGAAATATAATCATGTTTATGAAACTCTTTACACTTATTTTTTGATAATCCATTTACTCTACTAATAGAAATAATCCAAATGAAAATATTTGTAAATCTTGATTGTTTCATAAAATAATTCTTTTATTTGATGTTGTGTTTTAGTATTTTTTTTCTATTATATATTTGGTGTCAAAAAGAAATTTTTATCCAAAATATTTTCTACCAAAAAGATGAAACTCCTCTAATCCACAAGGAGAATTGAAATACCGGATACGTATTTCGGCTACCATATACCGCAGAAGATGGCGAGAGCCAAAAGAAAGAAATTAAAGAGAAAATATAGACGAGGGGGGGGGGCAAATTGCCCAGAATATCTCACATTGGGGATATATGAGCAGAAGAGGATTCTATTAATTTAGAGAGGTTTTCGTGTAGGGCTATTAAAAAGGAGAAAGGGATTATTATTGACACAGCAGATAAATGTCCTTTTATAAGAATGGACTAAAGAGCGTTTGTTAACTCTAATATTGCGATTGCCTACCCATTGCTGCCAGGCCTGCTTCGCAATCAGGTCGTGTACCCTGATGGAATAGTTGAATGGAAACAACTACGTACAAACTTCAATGTTTGAGACGTTAAAATTCATTATAGTTGTCGATAGAGAGTCGCCCAGTTGACCATCACCAACCCATCTCTACTCAAAGCCTGAGCGCGAAAATTTTATACATTGTTACATCGTCATGCGGAGTCATATTTTAGGGCTTATTATTGGTAGAAATACGATAAAACATGACTCAGTATGATGATGTAACAATGCATGAAATTTTCGCGCCCAGGCTTTGAGTAGAGGTTGTGTTGCCATCAACCAGTTAGCCGGTGCCCAGTTGTCCTGTTCCGATTCCATCACTCATCTTACTAAACTGATATTGCATGGAATTCACTTTGTGGACGGAAGGAAACTTATGATGTTGATACTATTAAGAGAGATTGATAGCAGTAAAGAAAGGAGAAATCCTTATTTTATATCTGTTAAATGAGCTTGTGATGTTTTAAAATTGTCGATTTTCCAGTGAGAAGATATTTCCATCTTCCCTCGGTAAGTATACCTATAATAAAACTGTAACCAACCCGGTGTGTGTACGTAGAAAATATTTAAGAAAATCTTATGCGACAGGTCTTACTAACACTAACAGAAGCCAAAGCATTCATTTTTAGAAATTCTGTCTGTCTGTCATATGTTTGTTTGTAACATCATCAAGCGAAAATTACTACAAGAAAATTAACGCAGTTGTATATATTACCGGCAATAAGGTATTGTATAGAATGCTTAGGGAATATGTAGAATGCCTGACGTTTTTAGGCGTACAATAAAACCCTCACAGAACATCTTATGATTATTCTTTAATGAATATTACGTCTTAGGAATGATAGTCCCGGCGTGCAGAGTAGGTAACTGCTCCAACCAAGCCCTAAGGTCATGTAAATAGCGGTTCGCTTTCATGTCTACAGTGGCGCAATTGGTTGGCGTGTTGGCGGTCTAAGCCAAAGGTTCCTGTTTCAAACCCAGGCTTTAGAATTTTCTTTCCTATTTTTCATCATTAATTTGAATTGGTGAAAATTGGATCGGCCTCCCAGTAACATCCAAACAACGGAACAGGCATAAGCGGTGTATAAAAGGGATGGATTGGGTCACAAGTTGCAGTCAGCAGCAGAAGTGGATTGAATATGGGTAAATCAAAGGATTTGACTGACTTTGAACGAGGCATGATCGTTGGAGTTCGACGGGCGCAGTTAAGCATTTCGCAAACCGCGCACCTCCTCGGGTTTTCCCGTGCAACAGTGTCAAGGATATTCCGTGAATAGTAGTTATGCCAAAAAACAACCTCCAACAAACCACTCCGGATGAAACGGGGTCGTGGATGAACGAGGCCAACGGCGACTGGCACGAATCATCAACAGCAACAGGACGGGAACAGCCCAACAAATTGCAGCGCAGTTCAATGAGGGAGTATCCTAACCCATTTCGGAGCACACTGTGCGGCGCATCTTGCACTGAGCTGGGTTTAACAACAGGCGGCCAGTACGAGTACAGTCGCTGTCATCGCAAAATAGGAAAGCGCGCCTGCTATGGGCACACAGGCATCGCCACTAGATGAGTGGAAGAAGGTCGCCTGGTCCGAAGAATCGCGGTTCCTACTTCATCATGCGGACGGCAGTCTGCGCATCTGGCGCAGACAGCACGGACCCATCCTGTCAGCAGACAACCGAATAGGCGGATGGAGGAGTGCTGGTCTGGGGTGTCTTCTTTTGGGACACACTGGGTCCTCTGTCATCCGTAGACACATCCCTGAATGTGACACACTGCCTGAACATTGTTGCCGACCAGGTGCATCCTTTCATGATGACGGTGTTCCCTGGTGGGGTGGTGACGGACAGTTTCAGCAGGACAATGCTCCCTGTCACCGTGCTTGAATGGTCTTGGACTGGTTCGAGGAACATGACGCGGACTTCCACTTGCTTCTGTGGCCAGCTCGGTCGCCCGATTTCAACCCGATCAAGCATTTATGGAATGAAGTGGAGAGAACTATCCGACGGCTTTCCACACTACCGTTCAACCTGCACCAATTATGGGACGCTGTGATGCCAGCCTGGGCTGTGATGCAATTACCGTTCAGCGCTGTGATGCCATGCCAGCACGAATTCAGACAGTTCTCGCCGCTAAAGGAGGCGCAACACGGTATTAGCGGGGTGTCTCTAATAAATTGGTCGTTCAGTGTGTATCTGTTTTCTTTGTGGTTATGTTACATTCTTTTTCTAGACATTCCACAGTATACATTACCTAGTTATTACACAGAATGGCAACTACAGTATAGGAAAAGTATCAAAACACGCCTTTATTGGCTCTGAACAGGTTTTCGAAATGAACGAAGAACTGCGACATTAAGTACGTTTTTACCAGATAAAAACGAAAGCAGAAATGGCGTTGAGCTGCTTGTTGGAGCATGGAAGGCTAGAATAGCACTTTGAATTACACTTAATTTTCTCTTTCACACAAAGATACTTCATGTTTTGGCATTTGGTCTTGTACATGCATCTCAAAACTCCTCTTTGACCGTGTCTGTGGACTGAGAGGCAGCAACAGATCGGAGAGGTATTTCGTGGTCATGGACGTATTCAAATCACAATAAGTCCTTGGAACATATGAGGGTTGTTTTTAAATATTGTAAGGTCCATTTGTAAATATCTTTAGAAGTCTCGCACGTTCATAGCAATGCGCGTGCGCACAGACTCCTAGCATCTCTTGTGAACAGACAGACACTATTTATAGCCGTCGCACTGTGTCATTAAACTAATTTAAGATTCTTGAGGTTGCTGCCGACTGCGAAATACAGTCGGTTATCCGTTTTTTTTTCACAACAAGAAACATGACAGCAGCGGACATTCGTCAGTAAGTGCATGGACCTAATGCAATGGACCTGTAACGTTGCTACTGCAAACGCAAGCTCTGATCAGATTTTTTTTGGTTGGGAACAAAGTGACCACTTGCCTTACAGTCCGGACCTCCCGTCTAGTGACTACCATCTGTTCCAGTATCTAAAGGGGTTACTCTTCAGCTTGCATTTCCCTCGAGATGAAGAATCGAAAACTGCGGACCTTCCTTATAGGCGGCAGCCTTATATGAAGTGCGCATGCAGAAGCTCACTGAACGCTATGACAAGTGTTTAAATAAACTTCGAAACTATATAGGAAAATATTAAAAGTGTGTAGAATCTGATAAAGAAAAAATTTTGAAAAAGTTTATGGTAATTTTGTTTTTATTACAAAATGGACCTTACTTTTAAAACAACCCTCATACAATGAATTGTGATCTCGCATTTAGTTCATTCAAGATTTCTTCTGTAGTTCCAAGTCTTTTGGCACTATAAAAGGCTTGATCACAATACCTTTTTTTTGACACCTTTTTATTAAGTGGCGGAGCACTTATTGGTTTCGCATGTCCGTCCGTCTATCTTTCTGGCTGCCGTGCCCTTCATATTTTCCACATTTTTTGACGTAGAAAGTTGAAACACGGGATGCAGCATAGTTGAAGGTTGATCATAGGTATACTACTTCACTAGGTCCTACTTCACTATTTACTTTGGTTTTGATTGGCTCACTGGGGTCGGAGTTACGGGAGTGGGAGTTAGAGGGGGACCAAGTGATCTATGTGGTATTTGAACTCGGGGCTTCCGCTACTTTCCTATTCCGTCCTCGGAGGGGATTAATTTGTTGTTTTAATTCTGGCTTGGCTCACAAAGGTGAGTGTACAATTCAATATTATGACGAGTAATTTTCAACATTCTTTCGACCAATGGCCAAAATCGGCTCATGAAATACGACAAATTATTCAGAGTACGTTGACATAAAAATGAATAGCGCTGACGCCTTTTTTAATTGAATAAATCTTACTTTTGTTCTCTACCACCATTACATCATAGCGTTTTAGCAGCCAATAGTGCCGCGTTTCCTTCTTAGTGATCGCCTTAGTCTTTTTCATATCGTCCACTAATTTTTGATAATTATTGGTAAAGTAGCAGGAGTATTCTATACTCTGACCACTGGCCCTTTGGTAGTTTATAAAATGTCTAGGAAATGCCCTACAAAATTTAGTCATTCTACACTGCTTGACAATTGCTAAGGAACATGCGCATTTCGCTATTTAGGGGCGCTGGAAAATAACGCAGGACGCATCAAAGCATTGGTTGCTACTCTGTTGTTCGGTTTGCATAATTTGAATAAAAGTCACGTGTCCAATGAGCCGTGGAGTGTTAGGACGAATACACGTGCAGGTGTTTTGCGAACATTACTGTAAATTTTCAGTCCCTCTCTCACAAATCGTCTGCAGAATGCCGCAGAGACGTCATCTGAGTGATTACAATCGTGGACGAACTGTTGGACGGCTTGAGGCAGGGCAAAGTGTCACTAAAGTTGCGCGAGCAATGGGCGTTATGAAAAGTGTTGTTTCTCGTTTGAAAACTGCTTCTGCTAACAGAGGATCCGCTTTACGTGTGCATGGGGATGGTCGTCGAAGGAGCACAACCACTCGGAAGGGCCGTAGCATAGCCCTTTCAGCAAAAAGAGGAAGAAATCAGACACCCGCACAGACAGCCGCAGATCTTGCCGCCGCAATAGGCACTCATGTTTCTGCCAGAACCATTTCCCGTCGGTTGAATGATGTTGGGCTGTATGCACGGAAGCCTGCCAAATGCATTCCACTATCTCCGCTTCATCGACGGAAGAGATTAGAGTGGTGCAACGAGCATCGTGCTTGGGGCGATAAGGAGTGGTCCATGATGATGTTCTTCGGCGAGTCTCGGTTCACTTTGCGGAGTGGTTCTGGGCATCAACTGATCTGGCTTGAAAAGGGAATTCGTTATCACCAACAACACGTTCGGGAAGTGCAACGTTTTGGTTTTTTTGTGTGGGCATCATGCATGATGCGAGAACACCCCTTCACATATTTGCAGGAGGGTCTGTTACAGCAGCACGGTATTGCAGGGAGATTCTTCTGGATCACGTTCGTCTTTTATGTGGAGCAGATTTTGTGTTCATGGACGACAATGCCCGTCCACGCAGGAGGAACATGGTATCGGATGTTCTTGAGAGTGAGGATATCAAGTGTTTGCAGTGGCCCGCATACTCCCCGGACCTCAATCCCATAGAATATGCCGGGGACGCTCTTAAAAGACGTGTCGCACAAGGGAATCCCCCCCCCCCCCTCCCAGAACAGTCTGTTGGGAAGCATGCCAAACAGATGAAAACATGCATTGCGGTTCGAGCAGGCAATACTCACTATCTCACTACTAAGGGTCTCATATTTCAAACCGGTGACAAACGACCAACATTTTTCTTTAGCCACTTGTTGATGCTTCATTATACCTCTTTTGCTTTTGCCATTTTGTGTTCATAAAGTCACTGTAATACCTCTACTGAAGTTTTGGTAACGTTTATTTCCTGGGATAGTATTTATTGACAAAAATGTTACTGTTCCTTAGCAAATGTCAAGCAGTGTATTTATTCCCTAAGCATTTCATACAATGCCGGATTTAACACACTGCCGGTAACATATACAAGCTGACATGCGGTCAAGGTTTACTTTAGTTCACAAAACAAACAACAGATGGGGATACAAGCAAATTTCTATACTTAGCAAAAAAATATTTTTACTATGTTTCGGTTTAGAATTTTTAAACATCCACGCAGACGAAGTCGCGGGCATCAGCTTGTATTCGAATAAATCTTTAAGCTAATTGTAAAAATAGTATTTTTTGTGATTTTGATTAATCTATAATATTTACATTTCCAAAAAAGAAAGAAAGAAAATGATATTTTCACGTAAAGAATCAGGATAAATCAAAATTATCTATAATATTGAAATTAATTTCGAGATTTTAGACTGTTTACTCAAAATGTATCTGCTACCAATTTCAACGGAATTCGTAAACAAATTGGATAAAATAATATTATTGTTTTTAATATTAGAAAATTTTTGAAATTTCACTCTTCCAGCTGTTCATGGATATACTCAGTACTTACGTATATCCTAGCAATTAGCATTCGCCATATTTGTTCATAAATAATGTACTATATGTTGACTTTTAGTTCTTACTATTCTTTTATTATTTGTTTATAATAATATTCTTTTAGGCTCTTTCTTATATGGACGGATTCAGCACAAATCGCAAGTTCGGCAACTATATTTTGCTAAATGAGACAGGAGGCAATATGTTTAAGTAAGTTTAATTTTATTCATATAATAGCTAGTTTCGTTTACAGTATCGTATAAATTTGAAAAGGGGAAACGAAAAAGATTGGAAATCTTAAACAATAATAAAAGTTCCAAACGATAACCTATTATCTCAACAATAAAAACAATAGAAACTAGGGCGGACTGCGACTCGCGGATCGCTTTCTTGACCAATAATTTAGAGCGAACCGTTATTGATTGTTAAGAAAATGACTAACTAAATTCTTTAAATTGATATTAATTTTTATTGTTGAAACAATTTCATTTTAAACTGCGTAATTTGGCAAGTTCTTCACGCCTAACCTTCCACGATGCATGGTTGTTGATATTAATCAACCGCGGCTTTGCAAATGCCGGTTCGATCAATAAACCGTTGATGGTCTTCACTCGTGAAAATGCCACATACGATAAGCCAAGTCCAAATTCTGAATCACCAATGTCTATGACTGCTTTATCAAAAGTGATTCCTTGTGTACGGTGATTGCATAGGCTAACTTAAGCGGAAATTGCTTACGCGTACAAGATACTCCTCCTTTTTTGAAGCCAACGGCGATCGGTAAAATGGGAACTGCTTCATTGGTTAATGTTGGTCCAGTATAGGTTGCGAATTTGACGAGAATGCACATCGGCAGTTCATTCAAGTGGTTGCGAGTTTCAGTTGGCGAGTAGATAATATCGACAACCACACCAAAAAGATATTGTGATTACGCTGTGATTACAGCACATAGAATTACAATATATACCTCAAAATGTAGATTCAATATTCAAGAATGCAATGAAATCGAAAAAATATCGTTAAAAGTTCTAAGAACTTCGAAATTTGGCCTTAAAAATCGAATGTGCAGAGCAAAATTTGCGAAGGGCTTCGCCGTATTTTGTATATCAAAAATTCTATTTGCACGCGCAATGTTTGTTTACGTTTTTCTCAATGCATTCCTATGGGAACAATTGAAGGGTGATTATTCCTCGATGGTAGGTCGGATTTGAAAATTTTTTTTTCTTGAGCATCACCATGGTCATGCGCATGCACGTGCAAATTTTCATTGTTGTGACTATTACGTGTCAAAAGTTTTATGCGGTCATCGAATTACACTTGTCGACTGTTAACAGAGCTTCGCTTACGCTTCGCTCTAAAAAAACAGGTGATAAAAGTTCTAAGAACTCGATAAAATGGTCTCAAAAATCGATGGTGCAGAAAAAAATTTGCGAAGGGCTTCGCCATATTTTCTATGTTGAAAATTCTATTAGCGCGTGCAATTGTTTGTTTACATTTTTTTCAATGCATTTCAATGGGAACAGCTAAATGGTGATTATTCCTCGATGGCTGAACCGATTTTTAAAATTTTTATTTAGTGACCATCAGGATGGTCATGTCCAGCTGTGTGCAAAGTTTCATTTGTCTATGTTCTCTGGTTCAAAAGTTTTATGCGCACAAAGAATTTTGTTTTTCGCCTGATAACAGAGCTTCGCTCTAATAAAAAAATTATCTATGGTTATTTCCGCGAATTTTGTAAACTCTATAAGCTTAGAACCGAGTAAGTGGTCTCTAAGAATGAAGATAATTTTTGATACTAAAACTACAATAAATAATAATAAATAATAGTTTTATCTTTTTGGAAATTATAATCTCGATGTACACATACTTGCTCTCATTTTAACAAAGAACTCTGCATGTATTTGTTAAAATGACAATCAACCGCTTAGGTTAATCATCTTTTTAACTCAGCTGATTTTAATCGCTTTTGGAGCTTTTAAATATACAAATATACAAACAAATATACAAATCTGGTCTCAACGTATTGATATTTCAATGATAAAAGTGTGAGCCATTGAGTGCACATCTGTTGGAAAAGATTCCTTCAATTTGTAGACTTCAAACATCACTTGATATTGCAGTTTAAAAGACTATTTAATTCCAAAATCAACGATCAATGTTCACTCAAAATTTCAGCGAATAAATTCCTAGATATTTACTATAGTGCCCGGCACGGAAGATGAAGGAAACTGATGTCAGGAATAAGTAAAACCTCGTTCAACCAATCAGAAACGAACAAGAAACGGGGTATTACTTATTCCTGACATCAGTAATAAGTAATGCGTCGTTTCTTTTCCCTTTTTTGAGTGGTTGAACGAGGGGGTTTTTTCATTTATGCAAGCGCCAGTTTCTTTTTTCTTTCGTGCCGGGCACCATCGATATATTGTAAATAAGCATTGTGTTGTTAATAATAATAATAATAATTAATTATAATAACAATAATTTTTCTTATAAATAATAAATAATTAACAAGTGCTATTATCACATATGACAGATGAATAGCTTTATTTAATTCATCTGTCATATGTGATAATAGCATTTGAGTACCTTTCTGTTTCGTGTACTCGTATAGTTGAGAATGCATTACATTATATTTATTAAAAAAGGATTCGAGCTTATTTAAATAAGAGGCATTCCAAAATTTTCATTAGAGGTGACGAGATCGCTATTGGTCTGTAATTTATACATTCCACTTTTGATCCTTTCTTAAAAATAGGTCTAACTTTAACTATTTTCATCTGAACAGGAATTTTGCTAGAAATAAGAATTCTATTATAGAATGAAGATGTAGCAGATCTTAGGAGGAGACAGCAGAGTCAGAACTAACACACAGAAAGGCAGTGAGGGGGGGTGGTGCGGAGGCAAGTGGAGATGGTAAGCAGAACTAATAGTAAAATTTGGAGCAAGAAAATAACGAAACAACTGAATAATAATATAATAATAATAATAATAATAATAATAATAATAATAATGGAATTCACGGTTATTTGTTCTTCCTCACGCCATCTCTACAATCAAAATGCAGAGAAAGTCATTTAGCTAGGAGAAGTAATAAATGTTTTTTCGAGATATTCGCAATAAGATTGCAGATGCTTTAGTAGTGGACATATTAGATTTTGTTTTTCCCGTTGAATTTGATATATAGCCAAAGAAACAGCTTATTTAAAATTTTCGTTAGATTTGTCAGCTGTAATAAATTTCTGTGTGGAAGATAATTAAAAAAAAAATGAATTGAAAAATTGCCACCTCAACAGTTAGTGGCGCTGATTATTACTTATACTCAGAGAGCAGTTATATATATACACTGACTCTGCTTATACATAAATCAATTTACTTATTCGAAAGCAACCAGGATATTTGAACTAGCGGTAGACAGAATTGTAAGTGTCAATTATATTTACCTATTATTAAAGTCGAAAGGCAAAATAACATTATTAAATGAAGATTATACAGTATAATAATGTTATTTTGCACCCTTGTTACCTGTCATTAACGCTTCAAAATTACTAAAACAGTAAACGTGTTTATTTGTTTGTTTGTTTTTTAAATGTATTTAGATAATGTTAAATAGAATCCATTTTAATGCATAGGCTCCTGCAATCTTTTTTTTTTAATATTTTATCATATTTTCGTGTTTATTATGTTTAATTTGTTATTTGGAAACTATTAAATAGAAAAATTCTAAGAACTTTTTACCGACTTCAAAAAAGAAGGTTCTCTGTTTGACCCGTACATATGTGTGCATGTTCGCGATTTTCTCAAAAACTACTGTTCCGATTTGGATGGGGTTTTCGCTATTCGACTGAATATTTTTCTGGGAAGGTTTTTGACCCATGTAGTCGGTTCATTTTTGCTAAAAAAGTTCTTGTTATTATTTTTTGCCGACTTGCAAGGTGTCCCTTTTAAAAGGACAGTAAGACTATAAGGATAGCAGGATAGTTAAAAAAATACTTAAAGAACGTAAACAGCAAACTTTTTTTGTAATAAACGATAGTCTAAAAAAAAAACATCTGTCATTATAAAAGAACGGTAAATTCAAATGGGTTGAATGATCTTACCAGGGAGAAAAGTGTACTTTTCCTCCCCGATTTTACCTTCGCTACTTTCGAAACATTTTGGATCACAGGAAAAAAAAAAAAAAAGAAAAAAACAAAAACAACTTCAAACAAGATTTGATGAGCGATGTCGGTTTTTTTTTCCTTTCTTTTCAATTTTAATATCATTTTCAAAGGCCACATTTTATTTAAATGTCTTATGTTTTTTGATTTGTTAAAATTAGAGAATTAGCAAATATTTATATGGTAAAACCCACCAGTTGTCAGTAATTCGCAGGATAATTTATTACCGCCTGCTTTTACTTTCGTTATATGTATACAGGGTGGTTCAAAATTACACGTACAAACTTTTAGGGGAGGTAGTATGGGTGATTCTAAGCAAAAAATTTCACATGAAAGTGGGTCTCAAATTGAACGCTACCTGAGATATGAACCAAAAAATAAAAATGCCGCCACCAAGATCAACAAGTTAATAACTCAGGTTCTGTAACGCCTAGTATAATGAATTTTGAAGGAGGAATAATAGGGTACATAAAACTGCGTACATAAGCTGTGTACATAAAACTGAGTGCGTAACTCGGAAATTACTCTTTGGAATTCGACCAAATTTTAACGGTATAAACTGCTTTATGAATCCTATTATTTCCCCAAATTTCATCATTCTAGATGTCATAGAATCCGAGTTATTAACATGTGAATCTTGGTGATGGCATTTTTATTTCTGTTCATATCTCAGTTAGCGTTCAAATTCGGACCAATGTTCATATGAACTGTTTTGCTTAGAATCACCCATACTACCTCTGCTAAAAGTTATGAAACACCCTCTATATATTAGATATTGAATTAAATTCTTTCCACCTAATTAGGAAGCGGTCGCACTTAAACTACGAGGATAATCAAAATGACTCAAAAGCAATTATTTTAATGGAACTTGTGCGTCAACTTATTAAATTAATTAATATTTATTTATTTATGAATGCAATTTTACTGTAAGTTCATCAGTAATTTAAACTGAAGTATGGCGTATAATGAAAAATTCTCATAGATCATTCTTGAGTTATTCTTCATTAAAATAGTGTTTTTGTTTCTACTAAAAATGCTGGGACAATGAGATTGATATAATAAAGCCTGCTTACTCCATATTATTCTTACCCCGTAGCAGTGAATATGACATAATATCGCATAAGAGAAATAAATAGAAATGTTTTAACTAGAAATCTAGAGTTGCGGGTATTTTTTGGATTGAGATATAAGGACAGTTGTTTTAGCACCCTTGCAGTGTTAGATGATATGAAATAAGTTAATCAGTTTCAATTAGATCGGGAGCAGCTCAGTCTTTATATATCAGGATTTCATGCCAAACAGCTTATTAGTGCCGTACCTACGTTGATAGAAGAGAATGATTTACGCATTTTACATGAATAAATAGGGTATGTTTTAAAGTTTGTGTGATAAAACATTTAAAGATTTCTTAGCATTGCTTTGGTACGATAAAGTTCCATAGTATCCGTACGTGTTTATTGTTTATATTTCATAAGCCTAATTAAATATGAAATGAAAATTTTAATGTGAATAAATATTCTAGTCAATTAAATTAAAATGTATTATTTTTCCTGTACATTTTGTAATCGAACATGTTAACCCTCATCACATTACTAATTCAATGTTGTACATCATGATTAAATCTTGGTTAGAATTACTTTATTGTAGTCAGGGAACATTGAATTTTGTTGTAGGGAATTTGATTCCATCAATATTGTCGCCACCACATATATAAGGGTCGTACAAATGAAAACGAAAATGTGTGTGTGTGTGGGGGGGGAAGACGACGTGTAGGATGGTAAGTTTTTGTTTTCAACAATTGCGAAACCCCACGTGCAATTGAACAATAGGTTGCAAGTGCTGCATCACAATTATTGAGAAAGAACAATAGCTCGCGCTTAGAAGCTCTACGAGTGATAAGCTTCGTCCAAATAAGCAATCGCAAACAAATCAAAGTCAAATCGCGAAAAAATCGAAAGCAATCGCAAACAGCACGGGGAAGATGATGTTGACCGTGTTTTTTGATCGCAAAGGCCCGATATTACTGCAGCCCGATTTCCACAGTTAACGCAGCATGATATGGGGAACATTGAAGGCATACTGCGCGCGGCCATCAAATGCAAACGTCCTGGACTTCTTACAGAAGGAGTGCTTCTTCTCCACGACAACGCGCGTCCTCACACATCGAAAGCAATGGCAGGGCCATAGCCAGGAGTCATTGTTGATGGCAGCTTGGAGCACGTGCCTGTTATGAAGATTTCTTGATGCACGTGCTCATTTCATTTTAAAATTCAGTGCTGTTAGGCCTATTGTTAAATGTGTTGATTAATGTTAGGGCGATTGTTAAAAATGGCTAAATAATGTTAGGCCTATTGTTAAAATGGCTAATTAATGTTACGACTATAGTCAAAAATGGCTAATTAATGTTAGACCTATAGTTAAAAATGGCTAATTAATGTTAGGCCTATAGTCAAAAATGGCTAATTAATGTTAGACCTATAGTTAAAAATGGTTAATTAATGTTAGGCCTATAGTTAAAAATGGCTAATTAATGTTAGGCCTACAGTTAAAATGACTATATAATGTTAGGCCTATTGTGAAAAATGGCTAATTAATCTTAGGCCTATTGTGAAAAATGGCTAATTAATCTTAGGCCTATTGTTAAAAATGGCTAATTAATGTTAGGCCTAAGTTAAAATGACTATATAATGTTAGGCCTATTGTGAAAAATGGCTAATTAATGTTAGGCCTATAGTTAAAAATGGCTAATTAATGTTAGGCCTATAGTCAAAAATGGCTAATTAATGTTAGGCCTACAGTTAAAATGACTAAATAATGTTAGGCCTATTGTGAAAAATGGCTAATTTATGTTAGGCCTATAGTTAAAAATGACTAATTAATATTAGGCCTATTGTTAAAATAGCTAATTGAAGTTAGGCCTATATTTAAAAATGGTGTGAATGCGTTTTGAATCAAAGATATTTCCACTGTTTATTTAAACCAAGTGCAAGTAAACGTGAGATATTCAAATTTAAAATTATATCTGCGTCACAGCTAAAGCTCCTTGGAATGCTTAAAAGATTTTTCCCGACGGTGCTTTGAAACAATGATTTTTCTCTCCTGACGTTTATGGTAACTTTGATCTAGCAGTGGAAAGAACATAGGCCCAGTAGTTTAAAACATTTAACATTAGACGTGCGAGAATTTCATTTCTCATTTCGCGCGTTTGGAAAGATTCGTGTGAGCGCTGCAATCGAAAACGTAAATTTACATGCAGTTTTCGCCATTGCTCTATATAAAAATATTACTGTATATAATACTAAACAACAAATTTTTATAGTCTACTTTTCAGCATATTTGAAAATCGTTTTACGAGTTATATTCTTGTTCCCATGTGACTTTCACGTGTTTGGGGATCTCAAGAAACATCTGAAAGGGCGCAAGTTTCAGTCGGACGATGAAGTGAAGGAAGAGGTTTTGGAATGGTTCTACACGCAACCGAAAGATTTCTTCCTTAAAGAAATTACACGCCTTGTTATATAAAGGGGTAAATGCCTTAACGCATTTGGAGAGTATTTTTAAATTTTTTGTATACACATTGGATAAAATAAATTTTCGTTTTCATTTGTACGACCTTTATAAAATATTACTAAACATATTTTGTGATGCCGGACTATTCTTAATAGCCAAAGCGGGGTTAAAGATGGCGTCCAATCGGAACAAGGGTACAGTTAACCGTTGACAACGAGACCCCTGAAGCGGCCGGTCCATTGATGAAAATGTGTGGGGAGAGAGAGAGAGAGAGCAATTGTTTCTTCGTGGCTCATTTCACATAAGCGAAGAAAGTCCAACGTCCCTCCCCACTCTGCTCACCTATTTTCATCAGTAGACTGGCCGCTTCAGGGGTCTCGTTGTCAACGGTTGACTGTAACTCCGCATACAAAATGAGATTTCGGTTCATAAATTCGACTAAGGAAAATAATAAACTCCCCATAGACTCTTTACATGAGTAGAAGGAAGGGAAGTAATGACACTAGCCAACAAAATTTAAGTTTTTTCTTGTAACTAAATGCAAGTGGGTGATTTTTGGTAATGTTTTTTCTGCTGATTACGAATATAATTTTTAAATTTCTCTAGCACGCACAGTTTTCTTGTTTTACAATGAAACATTTTTAAATCATTCAGTGGTGTTTGGGGCCTGGTAAATTTCCTTGCGGCCCCAAAATATGGATACTTTAACATTGTAGCTGCTTCTCTTCACACCCATTACTTTAACGTAGAAGTTTCGATGTGCATAACTTGGAAACTTGACGTGATAGAAGAAATCTAAAAGCAGATTCGAATTCTACATACAAATTTCTACTAAGAACACTGTGTGGTCTTAGTTACAAAATGTGTGTTGACTAGTGTGATTAAAGAGTTCCGTTACATATAAATTCTATCCAGTCTTTCACATTTCAACAACTCAATTAAACCATTTCAACTCAATTCGATTATAAGCAGAATACCAAAATTATTCGCACATATTCCCATTAAATTTTAAATAATTAGACCATTAAATAATGACCGAGAGAGATTGAGAAATATGAAAATACTGGGACAAACAGGAGAGGAAATAAAAATTGTTTGACCGAAATTCAGCGATTGTTATTTATTGTCTAAAGTGTCAGTGAACCTAAGAGAAAGAGAATTAATGAGAAACAAAAGGGAGGAGAGACAGATGGCCAATAAATCAGTTATTTGTTAACTTGTCCTTATTAGGAAAAAAAAACTAATAAACAAACGAAGGTAAAAAAAAAAAAAAAAACAAACTCCGGAATGAATAAACGTGTAGAGAAGGAAAACCTCCGCAGTCTCGTATTGTCAATGGATCAAAAGTAATAAAAAGTCAATGACAAAATAAAGGCTTTCTTTTTACTCTTCCACGTATAATTACAATAGGACAAAGGAAGTGGAATTATTTCATTGAGGTATACTCAATCATAAATATTAGCAAATTTTGATCTGGGCTTTCAAAAAAATACCGATAATTGCCCTCTTCTTATTGCCACCATCCAAAACAACAGTTAAATGTTTTCAAAAACATTAAAAGAGATTCCCCTAAAGTTTATGAAGTTTAATCGTTTTTCTACTCGTAGCTTTCTTCAAGAGACAACTTTCGACAATATTAAATACGAGGGTCATTTCATAAATATTGCACACAATTTTTTTATTTACTTAAATGTTAATTTTTTAAAAACATATCTTTATAACTCTTCAATATCTTTATAACTCTCAATGAACGAATCCCAATATCTGGGAAGCTTTATTATTTCATCCAAGATACCACCCTTGTTCGTCTGTCGAATGGCTTGGATAACGGCGGTAAAAAGTTCTTGCTGAGAAAAAAAACGACATCCACGCATAGTTGATTCCAAAGTCTGGTGGACTCAAGTCCGGACTGTAAGGCTTGGGTCACACTGGCGTAAAACGCCGTATAAATACGCCGACGTAACGACGCCAGTGATGTCACTTCCGGCAAATAGCATGGTGCCGCGCTTGGCGACGTTGTTACGTCGGCGTATTTACGTGGCGTTTTACGCCAGTGTGACCCAAGCCTTACACTTCCCAATATATTCGCGCAGCTTTTAGATTACGATATTCCCGATGTGCGGGCGAGCGTTGTCATGGAGGATGGATTGCCCAGCCTCTAGTAACTGAGGTCGGGTTTTGTGCATTTTCTGCGCAATTTTTGCATGAAATCACCATAAATAAGCTTCTGTGACACTTGTTCCACATGGAACCCTGTCTATCATGATGATTCCTTGGTGATCATAAGCAAAGATCATCATTTGTTTGACCTCTGATTGAGCTCGTCGAAATTTTTTTGGTCGTGGCGAAGTTGTAGCTCTCCACTTGTTGGAGTGTGATTTCAACTCCGGCTCTGTCTTTCATCAGTAACGATAATTCGATACAAGAATGCTTGGCCTTCAACATCGAATCGTTGTCTCAACAAGGTTGCAATGTGCAGGTATTTCTGCTTCTGTTCAGCAGTTAAGCAGTGAGGGAACCATCGATCAGAATTCGGAATACTGAAGTTAATGGAATTCCTATGGTTGCAGAGGGTTTCTCACATGTCGAATTACGATATTCTTCAAGAGCATTTGTCACAAGCTTCACACTTCATTCATCTGTTGATGTTTTCGGCCTTCCTGGTCCTGCATCCCGTTTTTGCTCACACGACCCTTACGATAAATGGTGACCCATCGTGAATTAGTGCTACGGTTTAAGGCCGTGGCACACTGAATGCGATGCGAAGCAACTCGGAGCGAAGCAAAGATGACAGAAAACCTTGCATCCTTCGCTTCGCGTTGCACTGCACCGCAGCCTGTCTACATTGCAGTCGAGTTCCTTCTCATGTTTCATGGATTTGACGGTAGAGGTCGATTGCGGAGTGTAGTTGATTTGTACTTATCAGTTATTATATTTACTACTTTATTTAAATTTATTATATTTATATTTATCAGTTATCATATAGACATGGTCTTTTTTGCACTTCTAACACAAATTCTATATCAGAATTCCAACCACACGATTGAACTTCTGCTATTTTCCAAGTATATAAAACACTCGTTTGTATTGGCTGATTGCTTGCTTCGCGTCTTGCCGTACAGTACTGTTCGAGCATGCTGATTGGTCAAAGTTCAATATTTTCATCTCCTTTGGCGCAGCAACGCAAGTTAACTCGAGTAGCCGCACGGTAAAAGCTAGTCCAGGACACTGTGTGTCAGTGTTGCCAGATGTAGCATTTTTGATGCTACGGTAGCAATATTTCAGGCCTAAAAAGAGGTCGTAGCATAAACCGTAGCATAATTGATATTGTACCACTTTTGTAGCATATTTTGCGATTTTGTAGCACTTTTGACAAAATCCAGACACATGAGTCACCAATAGCAGCGCTGACCAATAGTACTATACTTGCATAATACAAAGCACTTAAGCCAATGGGCTCTTATAGGCAGCACGATTTGCAGTGATAATAGCATATATAAACCCTGAAATCGCTGCATCGCAAGCCTCGTCACGTCCTGGATGTCAACTTTGACGAAATCCAAAAGGCCTTTTTTCCGGACTATTGGATCTCCTAGCTCCTCCGCGTCCCTTGTCCCTCGTCAATCAACAATCAGCTTTATCGTTCTGATAAAGGACTCCATCTTATCCTCTGGATGACTTAACCAAGTTTCATCTGGCTTCTCGCCTAGACTTGCGTCTGGAGAAAGGAAATGATCCGCTTGTTGATTAGTCGAGAAAATACGTCACTCGCTCCGTTGGGAGGGGAGGACCTTAAAACCTTATATTCTCATAATGACACCACAATGGTTCACAGCCAAACAATTTCTATAAAAAATATTGAGAGGAGTCAATGCATGACTTTTATTTGGTGGAATGAATGCTACAGCTATTTCTTCATTATAAGAAAAAAGTTAATATCTCTAAAAAAGCTGATCAATTTTCATAAAAAAAACCCAGCAAGATACAGTTTGATACCCTCTAAGTATGTATTAATTTTATTTGGTTCTGCTATTTGCATTTTCAGAGGAGTTAGCTGCACAAAATTGGCCACATACGTACAAACATTTCTAGAGACGGATTTTTTTTTTTTCAAAATTTCAACATATCTTCTTGAAGTCGAATTACGTAAGAAAAAAGTTCTGAGTTGGGAAAACGAAAACGTAGGCTACCTTTGGTCGGCCAATAATCAAATTAAACAACTTATATCAGACGAAAACTTATTAAAGGGAGATATGTTCATTTTCTGAACATGGTTTTTATATATGATGGTATGAATTCATAAGAGATGCAATAAAGTGAAAAATATTACAACGATTGCACAAAATGACAGAGACGCTTACAACTATTGTAAGAATGTTGTAATTCTATATAGTATTTATAATAAAATATATTTAATTTATAGTCTGTGATTTTATTGCATTTTTTATGAATTTATACGGCTTCATAGCTAATATCTTCACATATTAGCTTTATACTTCATTATTATTATGAACATTGATTATGTTTTTATTTATTATTAATACTATGTTCGAAGCCATTATTATTATAGCAGTTTTATTAATTGTAATAAATTGTAATTGTAACTTTTCCAAGTGTGTTGTAAATATTAATTGTAAAACCTGTGATAAGATTACGTGAAATAACCTGCAAAAGAGTCAATATAGAGCGATGCGAGCAGAACAGAATGAGTAGGATGATGGCCTACAATGATAAGGGAGAGCAGGCTATGGTAGGGCTCGATGCGAGCAGAGCAGGGGGGGGTGGAGGCATCGATACGCATTACCCTATGTGATCTAGTATATTTAAAGGAAATGTGGCGTTTCTTGAATTCCAGATTGTCGGCGTCATTCATAATATTCATCCTATCTCATATTAGCTGCTCGATGCAAAGATAAAAGTGCTTAACATGTGGCATTTCTCTACGATGCCATCCGAGCGCGCCATGTTCGCTCTTTACGGAGCGATTAACGTAATTTCTCGACCAATCAGCAAGCGGATCATTTCCTTTCTCCAGAATGACTCCGCTCTCTGATTGGTGGAAATACTACGTCGCTGCTCCATCCTTTGGTGGAAAATGCAATCGATATGTGCTTCCACCATTATGGAAGCAGTTAGAGTATAGTGGCTAGAAGAGGAGTTTTTACTTCCTTTCTCTATGGCTTCCACAGTAGGCTGTGGTGCTTCCCATAGCGATGATCTGCAGGAACCAGGTTCCTTTTACAATTGTCTCTGGCAGGAACGCATCACTGAAGCTGTAAACTCGATCGGCGAGATGTGGAGACTTAAATAATACCCTATTAAATAAATAAATCAATTAATAAATAAAATTAATTACCGTATTACCCAGAATACAAAAGCCCACGGCCTACGAGATATTTTACTAGCTCGTAGGCCGTGGGCTTCCTTTCCTTTTTTCGAATGCAAATTTATCAAAATAAAGTTCTATGCTTTCCGAGAAGGAATTTTCTAATTACATTTTTATAATGTTTAAATTTATGTGTTAAGAAAATAAAAGATTTTTATTAGCATTTTCAGTTTTGGAATAGGCATGGATTAAATAACATTAAAAGAATCTGGATTAAAAGATTTAGCTTAAGCTTGAGACATGTGTTTATGATTCCCGAAAAGTAAATTTTTAAATAAAGCATCGATTGTCTAAGCTAATTATAGATCAACACGAAAATCAAAGCACATTATGGATTTCATCTTTACGTAGACCTATAAAGGCAGAGAAAGAGCTTATAATGGACTTGTTAAAAACTCCCAAGAGAGACAATGAAAATATTCATACTTGAAGTGACCATTTGTATTAACAAAGTTTTTAATCAAAAATTAAGCAAAAACTGTAGAATGGAATAACCAAAAAGGGGGAACCTCTAATGTCCTTATGGGTTACAGGTCCCCCCTCCCTCTTTTTGGAAAGTTTTTAATCTCTAATTTTGAAAGGAAAAAACTTTAACATCGTTTTTTCAAACTTATGCTGAATCTTAAATTTATTTAATCTGCTATTTAATCTATGTGTATTTCAAATAAAGATATTTTATTTTTAACACTTCTTTTAACTATAAAAATTATAAGCATATACATAAAAATTTATTTAAAAATTTACTTTTCGGGAATCATAAACACATGTCTCAAGCTTATGCTAAATCTCTTATTCCAGAAACTTTTAATGTTATTTAATACATGCCTATTCCAAAAATGAAGATGCTAATAAAAATCTTTTGTTTTCTTAAAACTTATGAATTTAAACGTTATAAAAATTGTATAAAAATGTATTTAGAAAATTACTTCTCGGAAGCATAAAAGTTTATTTTTATAAACTTGCATTCGAAAAAAGGAAACGACACCCATGACCTACGAGATAGGCCGTGGGCTTTCCTATTCAGTGTAATACGGTATTTAATTTTATTTAGTAATTAATTTATTTATTTAATACGATATTATTTAGGTGTCTACTTCTCGTCAGCAGCTTCAGTTCCTGCAGGTCATCGCAGGAAGACTATCGACTTGTGTATTCCACAAAAGGAGGAGCAGCGACGTAGTATTTCCACCAATCAGAGAGCGGAATCATGCCTGCAGCTAGTCGCGTGTGTTCGTTTGTCGATTGTCGCATGGAAGACATCTTTGGGTTAGTCAGGCTTCTTGCCTATTCCAGTGTACATCAAGTGGAATTTATTCCGGAAGGGTGAGAATCGTGTAAACAATGCTTGCGTCCCATCTGAACAAATATACACTTCACTGTTCTAATGCAAGAAATAAAACACTCTTTAACCACAACGAGTAAAAAGAAAAAATACGACCTGTAAGTACTTTTCGAGAACGAAGCTCCCATCTTCAGCAGGATTGACAGGGAGTAACACACAAGATGCAACTTTTCACTAATATTTCACACTAAGATGCAACTTGTGTGTTACTCCCTGTCAGTCCTGCTGAAGATGAGAGCTTCGTTCTTGAAAAGTACTTACAGGTCGTATTTTTTTCTTTTTACTCGTGGTTAAAGAGTGTTTTATTTCTTGCATTAGTATTAACTTATATACATCCTTTTTCCTTATAAAAATTTGTTTTCGGTCCTCTGCATTTTTTGCATTATTGCCAGTTCCGGAAATTATATTTTTACTTTCATTTCACTGTTCGATTGTCCGGCATGGAATTCAGTCGGGACCCACTGCTGCTAATGTACTGCACGACGGCTTCACTCGACGGACGATTGCCTATCATAAATTAAGGTAAGATCATGCCGCCATGTGATTATTTATTTATTTATTTTTTGAGAGATTATTTAATATGCTTAAATTGTTGTTGCATGATGACATTGTTAAATGCACGTGGACCGTTTTGCCTTCATTGGAACTGATACATGATGAAGATGGAGCATGCACATCATTTACACCATCAACTGAAATGTTATCACGTTTTAATAACGATATATATCAAAATATTAGTGAAACTGTAACTTTTGAATGTATGAATGCAAATATTTGAAACTTTGTTATTAATAAAAGGTTTAAATTATAAGTAGTGGTTTATTTCTTTTGTGTTTTGCAATCGCAGTTGTAATTTATGACAGGCTTATATATAGCATAAAACGTAGCATAATTGAGATGGGTCTGTAGCATAAAGTAGCATAATTCAGATGGCACTGTAGCACTTTCCTTTTTCAAAACCTGGCGACACTGCTGTGTGTGCGCGTAATCTCGCGAAGTTGCTTTTATGCTTTGCTTCGCGTCGCGTTCAGTGTGTCACGGCCTTTACACGAAACTCTCCACAAACTTCACTTAAAGAACTGTAGATTTCTGTTGAATTTTTTTTGTCACGTAAAATCTTTATGTAGACTTTTGATCTTCAACAATCACAATACCCGAGATCTGTGCATGCTTCTTTACTAGCTCACGTTATTGAATAAGTCTGCTATAGATGAGACGAAACACGGGCTTCTTCCTCACTGTAAGTGACGTAGTTTTCAATGTTGTTGCATCATTCACGCACCAGTCCTGCCAGCGTTGAGTAAAATGTTGCTCAAGTTTATGATTGCCTGAAGTCTAACTCGTTATTAAGTACCGAAAGGTGCTTTATGCTATCAGTGTGGGGAAACGTGTCTGTCTGTCTGTCTGTTTGTAACTCAAACTCCTCCGAGGTTATGAAAGATTTTCAAAATCTGTTTTCGTCAGTCGATGAATATGGTTCATGGCACGAACTAGTTACAAATATTATCTAAATCGGTTCATTGGCACGTGCACAAATGGTACCTCTATTTTCCCGCCCAGCAATTTTCAATGGGAAGAAATATTGAGTAATATATCAAACAAATCGTAATGACGAGATAGATGCGGTTATTCATTACTATTTTCGTCAGTCGATGAATATGGTACATGCCATGAAAAAATCATAAATTTTATCTAAATCGGTTCATTAGCACGTCCACAAATGGTACCATCACGACCCCACCTAGCAATTTTCAATGGACAGATATATTAAGTAATATGTCAAACAAATTTTAATGACGAGATACAAGCGAATATAAATTACTATTTCGGCCAATAAATATAGTTCAGGAAATGAACCATTTTGAAAATTGTTGCAATCGAAACAGTGGCACGTGCACTAATGGTACCTTTATGACACCTTCAAAAATTTTCAATGATAAGATATGGCATGTAATATATCAAACAAATTGTGATGATGTATCATAAATGAATATCACGTAAAAGTAATGGTAGTCCAAATTGGTTTCAAGGAACCTGGTTTAGTGGAACCATTCTGGTTTAGTGGAACCATTATGGTTCATTGGAACTTTCAATACCAAAATATGGCATGTAATATATCAAACGATTTGGAATAAGGTGCCATGAATGATTATAACGTAAAATTCATGATAATCCAAATTGGTTTCAAGGAACCTGGTTTAGTGGAACCATGATGGTTCATTGGAACTTTCAATGCTAAAATATAGCATGTAATATATCAAACGACTTGGAACGAGGTGTCAAGAATGAATGTAACGTAAAATTAATGATAGTTGAAATTATTTCAAAGGTACGGGGTTTAATGGTATCATAATGGTCCATTAGAAACTTCCAATGTTAACATAGGGCGGTTTAAAAATATAGTTCCGCGAATGGTTTAGTTTAACCTTTCGGTACTTGGTTATGTCATTCCTTAATGGTTTATTAATAGAGGAATACTATTTATTTGTGTGTTTAAAGTGTTGTCGATTTAGTTTTTTGATCTTCAAGGAACTATTGGGTTTTCGTTTTCATTTCGTGCATTACAAACTAAATTCAATCCTTTTTTAATTGTGTAAGTGGGCCATCAATACATATTCGGTTTCTGAAATGATGGCGAGATACAACGTTTAATTCTGTTCGAAAATTTGCATTTATTCTTTGGGGATACTCTTCTAAATACTTTTAAATAAGCACGCTTTAAGTGAATCAATGAAAAAAAATCAGGAAAGGTTGATGAATTCCTCGAAGTTTCCAAACTTGTCGTCTCGATTATTAAGTAGCGGAAGAATGGACTACTTATTGGTTTCACAATGTTCGTCTGTCCGGCCGGCCAAGAGGTCTAGGGCGTAGACTTTCTAGTTCTCGAGTCCACCTGGTCGTGGGTTCGAATCTCGCCGTGCGCATGGATGTTTGTGTTTGTTCCGGGCTGCGTAAAGATATAACTGAGTAAAAAGTCGCAAAATGACCTTAGTAGTCGACGCCAAAAATTCTAATAAACCAACCAACTGTCTTTCCGTCCATCCGTCCCCTTCATAATTTCTGCATTTTCTGAAGTAGAGGTTGAAATTCGATATGTAGCTTACTACGGGCATGAATACCTTCCTATTTAGTTTAGTTTTGATTAGACCACTGGGGTCGGAATTACGGGAGTGGGAGTTAGAGGGGACCAAGTGATCTATGCGGTATTTAAGTATGTAAGAGAGTGAAATTCGATAAGCATATCCCTCTAGGCAAAATCTACATTCGTATGCAGTTTGGGCCAAATTGTCCCAGTGGGGCCGGAGTTGGAGGGTGGCGGTCACTTGGTCTTTAGAACTATGGCAACATATGGCGTGTGATATAATATTCGATCGAAGATGATGAGAAAGGAAAGAAGATAGGGTTCATTTATATTTTCTAAATATTAAGTACCAGAAAATCAATTTTAGATAAAATAATTGGGGGGTTTAAAATGCAGATGAAGGGGGAAAAATAGATGAACTCAGGGCTTCCGCTACTTTCCTATACCTTCCTCGGGGGGGCTTAATTTCTTGTTAAAAAAAAGGAAAATATATTAGGATTTATAAAAGTAAATGTTGCGGTTAATGTTTAAAATAATATCATAAATTGATTTTTATTTACTTATAATAGGACTTATAAGGTAATTATTCCACACTTGCTACATGTATGTTGTTTCACCATAAAATCAATATTACCATAGCATAGAAACAAGGCCATGTCTTTAAACTCCGCCCTTAGTATCAGAGATTTGTATAATCTCACTTTCATGATCGTTTGTTGGCAACGAAATAAGGTGCACCTCGAAAGTTGTAACGCGAGCCCATTCTTATCTTTGAAATTCTTGTAAGTTACTGATATTGATTTATTACAGTAATTTTAAAATGTGTATTATTCAGTTTTCATTCTTTTTAAAAAGATTTATCATTGCTAAATCACTCTCTTTCTCTGATTCACTTTTTTAGTCCAAACCTTTTTAAATTGAGAGAAATCTAATTTTAAGATAAATGCTATAATAAAACGGGATTTATGGGAGTTTAGCGATACTTACTGTTTTAACTTTTTCAAATAATTATTCAATTTTTGTTTTAGATTTTTATTTTATTGCTTTCTAAGTTTTAACTAGTTTTCGAGTGAGAGTTTTTTCCATCATTCCAGAAGCATAATGCCGCGAAGTGCAACATGCATTTTCAAATAAATATCATTAACTTGCATTAACTTTTTCAAAAATAAATATCGAAGCTTCAAAAATACAATCTACATAAAAAAGTGGAATATAAATGTCTAATAAATATAAGTCCAAAAGTCAACGGTTTTGGAATTATGTCCCATTCAAAGTGGCGCTATTGATTTTATAAATTCACATAATACCATAAAAGTGAAATTTCGTAAAAATAAAAAAACCCGCTTCAAATTGCAAAGAATTAATCAATTGACGAAAAAAGATTTTGAAACTCTTTCATAGGCTTCGAGAAGAAAGAATTACACATGGACAGACAGACAGACAGACACCTTCCCCACATTAATAGCATAAAGCACCTTTCGGTACCTAATAATCTTCCTAAACAAACAAAAGCTTATGTGTAGGATTACTCAATAATCTACCACAGATGGTAAATTACCGTGTTTAAACAAAAGGTTTGATGTATTTACTTTGAGATGCCACGCTTCATTAATTCAGAGATGACAGGTATTGCACTTGGTATACGGTGCTGCTAATGGAATACACATGATATAGTGAGAATTTATCGTGAACGTTTTCCTCGAATAACTTAGAGCCTTGGGATCGTCCAGTACGTAGAGGTTCAATCTGCATTCGACTGCGCTTCAATCTGTCCCGGATGAAGCAACGTTTGTACTAGAGGGAATTTTCATAATTTTCGTATCTGGGCAATTGAAAATCCTCATGCCACACGTGTGGATGGTTTTCAAGGAAGAGCCTCCGTTAACGTTTGGGCTGGAATCATCCATGATAATGTGATTGGTCCATATCTCCTTCCTACATGACTTTAGGGGAATATAATTATCAGATATATCTAGAGAAACGTTACTTGAGTTTTTAGAAAGTTTATTCCCAAATATTAGAAGGAAATGCGGTTTCAACACGATTGATGCCCCGGACATTTCAGCAATGGACGGAGAGGACCAGTCGCTTGGCCCCCAAGATCACCCGATATGTCATCCCTCGATTTCTTTTTATGGGGATATATGAAGAACCTTATTTATGAGACACCAGTTACCTCAGAAGACGATTTTGTTGCGAGGATAGCAGTGACCGCTGGAAATGATCGGTAAATTCCTGTAATCTTTGAGAGGGTGCGACAGCCATTGTTACGACGAATGGAGGCCTGTAATGCTGTGGCAAGAGGCCACTTTGAGAATTTAATTTGAACTTAACATTATTGGATTCTCCAAAGGCTTTTAGTTTCCCTAAATTATTACTCAAACTAAGAATCGGTCTAACTTATCCGAAGGTCTGTAGTTCCAGCGATAGATTGATCATAGCTGCACAGTAACTGTTGCAAAATGACGAAGTTACTGAACACGTGGTCACGGAATGAGCGCAATGCCACTTCTAGCAACTATGATAGTAGACCCCATAGAGGGTTCCCATATCCAAAAACGTCATAAGTGCCATATACCCCCACTTGGCTAAAGACGCCACAGGGGGTCGGAGCAGAAAACACAGAAATTGTCAACATTCTATTGTACAGTATGTGTCTGCATACGGAGAGGAAGCGATGTTGCCTGCATCACAACAGACCCGTACAGCGCATCTGGCATTGGAATGCGTTCTCCGTCCACCGTACATACAGACTTGGCACCTTCGGAGTTTCATGTCATTGGCAAAATGACTACGGGTGCTCCCATTTCCAGCAATTTTCAGAAAATAGGATAGCCACCATTAAGTCCTTCACACAACCTTTAGTCATGTAAAAATTTCCCCCAAAGCTCTAGGACGTCGAACATCCGAGGAAAAAGCCAGATACGGGTGCGCTGAAATACACTGTATAATGTTCCCACATTTTGTCGTTGACAGTGTGCAAACGTCGTGACATATTCTCCGCCGATATCTGATAGAAGACTGCCAATTTGATTGCCTACATCATCTTCAAAGTATTGTGACGTATTTTGGATCCCTTTCGCGTATTCGCATTTGGCATTCCAAATCGTCTGATTAATGTTTTACTTTCGACTAAATTATATTGAAGTCGGGACTTTGAATTGACCAATCATAGAGGTGGTTACAGCTGGCAAGAGGCATTATCCTGCTAACTGGCAGAACTCTTTCCCCGAACTGAACCTTCCCCGTGTAAGTAAATATACGCACACCTCGTGCAACGTGATAAAAAAAGAAAACGAAAACAAAATTTGCTTCATGCTTCACAAGAACTAAAAATAATTTTTATGCTAAATGCTGCACTTAATCTATACCATACAAAAAATTGATACAAAAAAAAGAGGCAACTCGCTCAATATCTAGAAACATCTTCCCCCACCCTGTTCTTGGAGGAAATAAATTTACGCGCGCTCATGTTTTGTCAGAATTTTCTAGCTGGAAATGCAAATTTTATCTTGATAACTTTGCATATGCAAATGAATGATAGTATAAAACCTTCTGCAACAACTAAAGCGCGTCTAAAATCGAAAGAAATGGCGAGAGAGAGATTGGGAGAACAGCTACGCAATAAGATCATCCAGAAACGACAAAATGGGACCTCCTACGGCAGATTGGTCGAAAACTTGCATTGAACGAATCTGCTGTCAGAACATTCCTCAAACATTATTGAGAAACTGGATCTATCAAACCTGGATCCAGCAGTGGCAGACCGCGATCAATCAACCACTGACTGATAAGATTGCATGTTGCGTCGTCTTGTCGTTCAACACCGACCTGGAATGTTCGTAGAAAGCGCAAAACTAAGGAGTAAACGCATACGCCGAGATGTTTCTCGACAAACAGCTAGCAACAGACTACGTAAAATGGGTTACAACTCCTCCAAGAGCAAGCGAAAACCCATGCTGACATCAGTGCAGCGAAAGCGGCAGTTTGCTTGGGTCAGAGACCATCTACGCTGCACAGAAGAGCAATAAGAGAGAATGATTTGGTCTGACGAGTCGCTTTTTCTAGTCCTGATTGAAAATATCGGACGGAGAGTCATCCGTAAACCAAATGAAGGACTTGCTCCAAACTGTGTGAAGTAAGAAGTCAAGTTCCCAGCCCTTGTGCAAATATAGGAGTGTTTTGGTTATGCTGGCGTTGGTGATTTGGTTCCATACGACGGGACGGTCAATGCACAACGCTACCAGCACATTTTGCAACAACATTTCGTCCTTTCTGTGGCCCCACTTCGTCCGCAGGGTGATGTAATCTTCCAGTAAGATCTCGCCAAACCACACACAGCAAGAACCACCACTGCTTGAAATCGGGTCGAGTTTCTTGAATGGATCCCAAATTCGCCCAATCTCAACCCTATCGCAGATCTTGGATGTCTTGAAGAAAGAAGTCCGAAAACGCAAGCCCCGAACCAAAGACAGCTCAAGACCGTTCTTCAGGAAGCGTGGGCTGCCATTCCAGAAGAACTTTGCCGCGGCTATGTGAAATCAATGTCCAAGCGGGTTGCGACGTGTATGCTGCAAAAGGAGGCCCTGCGAAGTGGTGATTAGGTGGGCGTAAATTTATTTCCTGCAACATTTCAGTGGGGTGTGAGTCTACAAGACCTGGAGAGACATATATGTTGTTTTTTTTTCCTATCAAGTTTTGGTATTCCGTAGCTTAAATGAAGCATTTCGGAAAATAAATTATTTTGTTCCAGTGAAACGAGTTTTCCTTTTTATTTTTTTATTTTTTTATTTTTACCACTTTGCACGAGGTGCGCGTATATTTACTTACACGGAGAAGGTATATTGTCCAGGCCGCTTAGTTATTAACATAAGGTGTTTACAACACTGGGCCAGACCAAAATATCGTTTCCTGCCTTATCCAAATAAGTTGGCCGGCCAGGTGGCCGAGAGGGCTAGGGCGTAGGCTTTCTAGTTCTCGAGTCCGCCCGGCTGCGGGTTCAAATCCCGACGTGGGCATGGATGTTTGTGTTTGTCCCGGGCTGCTACAGTCATGGACAAAAAAAAACGCTCCCTCGCTCTATGCTGCTATATTTTTAAATGAGCGTTTATTACTTTGCCACTAAGTGTCTGATATCGTTTAGTTCAGTCAGAAAATTATCTACATTTTTAACCAATAAAATCATACCATCCTATTTTAAACGCTCATTTAAAAATATAACAGCACAGAGCGAGGGAGATGAATTCCGGGGTTGTCGTCGACACGAGGATTAAATGGCAGCCTCTTCTGCAGCACGATAACGCCCGTCCGCACACGATCGCCACACATCAGAGAGGGTTGCAGCGCCTACAGTTTAAAGATGAAAAACTGCAGTTCAAAAATGAAAGACTTTGCACCTTGCGACTTTCACCACTTCCCAAAGAGGAAAGAGCACCTTAAGGGGCATGAGTTGCGTTCTGACGACGAGGTGAAAGCTGACGTTGGTGTTGACAACAACCCCGGAATTCCTCTCCGACGGATTCACCCGACTAGTCACGCGTTGGCGCAATGCCTGGAAAGGGATGGGGACTATGTCGAAAAGTGAATAGTGCATTACATAAAGTATAAATGTAAATATCAGATACAAAAAGAATTTTGAAAATCGGTTAAAAAATAAAAAAAGTTACAGCCATGGAGACATTATTTTTCAAAATGCCCTCGTTGTATAAAACCTTCTGCAACAACTAAAGCGCGCCTAAAATCGAAAGAAATGGTGAGAGAGAGATGGGAGAGCAGCTATGCAATAAGTTTCGCGTTGCCTTATAGACAGCATATAGACCAGAGGCAATAACCGCTTTACAGCGAAAATAATACATGAACAAGTAGTTCCAATAAGCTAATTCAAAATCTGAAACAAAAGATTTTGTACACTGGCGGAAAGTAAAGAGATGCTTTCGTTTTCAACTTTTATATCAAGTTACTATTTTATATCGGACTATTTTGTGTTTGTTAGTATAAATTTTTAATATTTTATTGACAAACTTGATTGATTGATTGATTTATTTATTTATTGCTACCAAAGGTAAAGATAAAGGTAGCTCGGTGCCACACAGGAATCCCCACGAAGGCACCGAGAACAAAGACAAAAAGACAAATCACAAAACACTTTTAATGCTTTATTCTTAATATTCTCATGGTAATTGTTTAATAAATAGATTTTAAAATTTCATTGCAAATTTTTATTACTTTAATAACCAAGTTTTTTATTTTATTCTTAAAATTAAATTGGCAAATATTACGTCAAAAAACATTAAAAATAAACGTATAAAATTTCCCTGTAAAATATCTAAAATAAAAAATAAATAATTAAAATAAAAATAAGTAAAATTAAAAATTACATTTAATATTTCCCATTAAAATTTTTCCATTAAAAAATATAAAAAATTTATCAATTAAAAATATTCCAAACTTTTACTAAAAATAACGCATACAATAGTACAAGAAAATATTACTCAAATCATATTAGAAAAATATAAAGATAGAAATATTTCTTTGTTGATATTGTTTTTTTTTACCTGGTAGATCAAGTTTTATCATTACCCTAACTTACTCTTTTCCTTGTGCAATATCTATTAGCCTTTACAAAAGAAAGTAGGTTACTGCCACAGGTAAACTGTGGGGGTCAGTTGGTAGTAACCTACCAAGAGCTGCAGTAGGTCCACCGCTTGCTGAAGTTCTACCATATTTGGAAGTGCTATTCCTTTATCGTATTGCCTTACACTTTCGGACAGTATTGACCACTGTTGATGTGGGCAAGTCCAACTTAGCACCTGTAAAACATGAAATAACACACTTTTGAAGTGTCCAGTTTCAAATGATCTTTGTGTAAGTTGCTTCAAAATGAGTTTTAATTATAAATTGATTTTTTTAATTACGTTTGAGACACTATTGATTTAATGAACTTACATTATCTAGTGTACATTTTAGTTTTAATGGAGAAATAAATTTGCTCATAAACTGCAGTTCTTCAGATTATGCAACGAACGATATCGTGTTGGCCTTCTAGTGACTGGAAGTTGCAACATGGAATAGTTGCGAATATAATTCAGGATTCCTGGATGAAGCGGTTGTTTGTTTTTATGTTTTTGAAGAGGTCAGGCATCTTTTTAAGCATGTTCTCAACTATTTCTTAAATGAAGACTTCTATAGCGGAGAGAACCAAAAAAGCTTCATTTACATGACGAACTTCATTGAATGATCCACATGGCATTTTTTGAAAAACCTTAATGTGGCTATTTGTATTCCAAATGACTACATGAATAGGCCATCAAATAAGGCAATTTTTCCTGAGTCCTCTATAAAAAAAATGAAAATCTTGAAATTTTGGCTTAGAATCAAATTAAAGTCGGACAGAATCGAAAGGTCGCATTTTAAAAATTTAAGATGAGTTTTCATTCATTATCTAATTAATTTGCACATTTTCTCTTTTGTGATTTTATATTTTTATCCTTTTGTAGATTGTCTCGCTCAGGCAGCACTAACCCCACGATGAACGGTATTTCGAAGGCTCGACTGTCTTTCACAGTCTTCGTTGTTCTGGGAGGAACATTACTTTTCTTCTCGTTCAGCCCAAGGGACATCGGTCGTTTTGCAGATGTTGGCGATGTAAAGAAAGACGAGGCAGCCAAACCAGAGAAGAGTGTGTGCGTCCTTCGCGACTCTTCGCATCGTTGCCTTTGTTTCTCGCACGACGAATTCTACTCTTCCACTTCTAACAACGAGACTAGCTTATTTTACAACATTCCGCTTGCTAATATGAAAAACGTCAAATGTGCAATGACGATTAACGCAATAGGTATGATTTCTTATTAAATAATTGTCACGGTTGATTTTCTCGTAGGTTACCTCTTAAAATTTCCTTTAATTAAGGTGTAATTAGTTGAAATCATAAGCATTGTATGGAACAGGACTTAAAGTTAATTCCAATTTTTAAACGTTTTTAAATGATTATAATGGTGCTTAAGAAATGTTTCAAAAGTGTTTAACGATCTGAATTATAATAGCATGCCTTGATATTAGATCATTTAAAAATTATTAAAAGGAAAAACTTCTTAAGTAAATTTTATTCTGCAATACAAATAAACTTTATAAGTTAGTTAATTAGTTAGTTTATAAAAAGTATTCGGACAACAATGTTTCGAGAAAGATAATTTTGAATATTTACTTTATCCGCCTTTTCTTATATGTAATAACAAATTTTTGAGATATTACAAGATGTCCCCATGAATCCTCCCTGATTTCAAATGTTAATTGTATGGAAGCTAATAGTCCTAGAGTTTTGCGGTTTGTGGTGTCATGAAGGTCAACTCAAAGAGTTTTGTATTCTCTATGTATGCACTTCTATGTGGCTCCGTAGAATGTCCAGTCGATATTCAATTTCAATCCATGTGCTAAGTAGCATGTCCGGTGTGATTGAGTTGATGGCTTCCACAATTTTCTGGCGAAGTTCATGAAGATCATGTACAGGTGTAGCGTAGATCATAACTTTGACATAGCCGCATAGGAAGCTATCCAGAGGCGCTATGTCTAGATATCGCGGTAATTTCGTTTCAGCGTACAACACCATGCACTGAGCTCTCTCTTGTCCCGTTGTCATTTTTGCTATTTATTTAACATCTTCAAAAAAATAATATTATTTATCAAAACTATTTGAGTTGGTTTTCATGACATCGCAATCGCAAATCTCTAGGACTAATAGTTTCCACATAATTAACATTTGAAATCAGGGAGGTTTCAAGGATGTTGCCTGAGCAATTATTGTAGGAGTTTGCAATTATTGTCCTAAGAAATGAACAATGGTGACCAGAGGAGCTCTCTGAACAAATTCTGACGTTGAGAGCAATGAACATTGTCTAGCATTCAATATTTAAACAGCTGTGCACAGTCTATAATTGCCTTAAGTCCATCACAATGAGCTTATTAAAGACACGTTTCCATTTTTAAATAGAATTGCTCATGCTGATTCATCCAGTTTCAAAAGAGTATATTTATCTACCTGTCAAACGTTTTATTAATTAAGCATACAGCAAATGAGAAAAAAAAAATCCACTCCGAAATTTAGAAATTCACTGCGATGATTTCGCTCATCGATTGGTGTTCAGCGACGAAGCGGTTTTTTTCCTTACTATGCTGATGCGTCGTGTAACTATGGGAAGCAACATAAAACGCTTAATTACGATTATTATTATTATTATCAATTAAAGTGTAATTAACAATTTATCGCTAACCATTCTGTGTATGTCAATTAAGCTCAAGAATAAAGTCACTTGAAATTGAGTGAATCATTTTAAATTGTTAAAGTAGAATTGTTTAATTTTCAGCTTAGGGTTGCTATTGCAACAAGATTAAACAGAGTATAAAAAAACCGACTTTAATGAAACTTTCACTATCGCCTAGCTATATCAGTCCAGCGGCAGGTTCTTTATCTTAGCGGCTTCGTTAGCCGACTGATATTGACACCGGGTGATGACGTCTATCATTGTTTCAGCCTAGCGTTCTTCTGATTTTCAATCCGATGACGTCATCATTGGGTGCCTGTACCAGCCAGCTAACAAATCCGGCTAAGATAAAGAACCCGCCTCATATCTTGAATGCTACTGAACAGATTTTGATGAAACTTGGATTTATCCCTAAGTTGAAAGATACTTAATCCAATAAAAAAAAGAATTATTGCAATTCAAGTTTGTAGTTTCTGAGAAATACGTGGACAAACATGTATACAAACACACACACATACATACACACACTTAGGAAATTTGGCATACTTGTTTAGAAGCCCACATAGACAAACATATATGAATATTGGCAATTCCAAGAATATTACATACATACGCATTGAATTGATAACCTCCTTTTTTTGAAGTCGGTTAAAAACTGCAACACCAAGAAAGATATGGAAACGAAATTTATGTTATAGGTTGTTTGTATAACAATAAAAAAGGTTAAGAGCTGTAAAAGATCATTTAGAGCAAAATTGTCAATAAGTAGACAAAATAATCATTATCTCGTGACTCACCAGAGCAACGGTAGCGGCTTTAATGCGATTTGACATTGAAAGAGGTGCAGAATTTTCTACACTGCTTCTATTTTGTGCCCAGAGGTCTTTAGGAGTGACAGACATTTATCGTGACGATGAACCAGAAACGTTCGAGCGGACGTGCAGGACAGGAGAGAAACGATATCTGTCACGCATGAAAGAAATCCTGGACAGTCAGTGCAACATCTGTGCACTCATTTTCATATTGTAAGAGGGAATTAGAAACTTGTCTGTAGGAAGGACGCCACTTCAGGCTCTAAAGTTTTAATAATTTGGTACAACTTCAGACTCCAACTTGCTGATTGTTCAAAATGCGTCTAAGGCGAAATAATAAATGCAATGGCACTCGGCGTACAGTTGTGTGAATATTATACAGCGTGATCCAAAAGTCAGTTCACCCAAAGATATATGTATATATAATCTACGTAAAGGATGGAACCATCATGATGGAGTAAATTGAATCATGACTCTTCGGAAATACAATTTGTTGCCAGTGAGCACATTAGCGTTGTTCTCTGATCACCACGCATGCATCCAGGACATTCAGTGTCTAAAAGTTAAATAATGTTTAACTGCGCATGCGGTACCAAATTGTCTTTTGCATAATTTATTAACCAAATGTATAAAGCTACTCTTATAAAAAGCCCAAGCAAATATATAGAAAATTCAGAAAGATATCGTCGATAGAATGAGTTGAATTTCAGTTGCTCTCAAAAATAAACAAAACGATAAAAAATTTTATTTTTGGATCGGACACCAGTATCAACTTCTTCTCCTTACGCTGACATGAAAATAATTGACTTCATATTGACTTCATATCAGCGTAAGAAGAAGAAGTTGATACTGGTGTACGATCCAAAAATAAAAGTTTGGAGAAAGCCCCTTATCGTTTTCTTTATTTTTGAGAGCAACTGAAATTCAACTCGTTCTATCGGCGATATTTATTTATTTATTTATTTATTTATTTATTAGTTAAGTATATTACATCCGAGCTCGTCTAAGACCAGTATGGTATTACACCGACAAGTTAGGTCTTAGGGGCTCCATCATTCAAATTACAAACGTGATGTAGCAGAATGAATACAGAATGAAATTTTTAAAAAATAAATAAATAAAAAAAACAAAAAAACATGATAAATATGGGTTAATGTCAATTTTTTGAAGTGAAGGGTTGTCTAATTTAATGAATACATAATATATATAAAGTTGGAAATTATTAAGTAGATAAATTTAATTATCAACAAAAATTATCAAAATATATATATAAGAAATTTACTATCTCATTAATACATTGGCAAAGAATAAAGTTATATAAGGTTAAGAATTAGAGGGAAGAGGAGTGGCTGGATGTATTTAGAAAGGGCTTTAACTTTCTTTTAAATGAGGCAGGGGTTGGAGCTTGCTGCAGATGTTCAGGTAAACGGGCCCACCAATTTATACCAGCAACAGAAACACAGTTGTTATGATAATTTCGACGGGTTAATGGGCATCTTATTGAGGAGGCAAATCGGGTAGGGTAATTGTGAAAATCTTGTTGATGAAGTATTATTGGAGGATTAGATACAATTAAATGTCCATTAATAATTTTAAATATAAACGTTAGTAATTGTTGGATATATATTTGAGAAATAGTTAATATTTTATAGTATTCAAAGTAGGGCGATACATGAGAACGTGTTGGGAGCTTCAGAAGAATTCTAAGAAACCTTTTTTGAATGCGTAGGATTTTTATTAAGTTAAATTTAGAGGTAGAGCCCCAGAACTGAATTCCATAGCAGATAGTTGAATGTATCAGTGTACTGTATAATAGTAATAATATCCTAGATGGAAGATAGTGATGCTGCGAGATTATGCCAAGTCGTTTACTAAGAGTCTTAGATAATTCTTTTACGTGATTGTTCCATGATAAATCCGGGGATATATGCAATCCTAAGAATTTAAAAGTTTCAGTATAGGATAGAGGTTGAGAATTGTAGTAAATGGGTAATTCACGAGGTACAGATTGTTTATTCCGTTGTGCAAAAATCATGAATTTAGTTTTATTAAGGTTAAGAGATAATTGATTTAATTGGATCCAATTACTTAAAATAATCAGGGATTGATTGATAGAAGTTTGTAGATTCGCAATTGTACTATCAGCATAAGAGAGAGTAACATCATCAGCATAAAAGATAGTGAAAGAGGGCGAAAGAGCATGTGATAGGTCATTTATAAAAAGGCTGAAAAGCAGCGGAGATAGTATTGATCCTTGGGGAACACCTAGGTTACGTACTAAAGTTCTGGAGGTTATATTTCCTAAAGTTAAAGTATACTGGCGATCGGTTAAAAATTCAGTTAGCCAGTTTAGTGGGGGACCCCGTATGTTATAGAAGTTGGAAAGTTTATAAATCAGGAGGTTTATTGGGACAGAATCAAAGGCTTTTGAGAAGTCCAGGAATATAGAAATTACATGCCTGTTTTCGGTCATATTCATTGTTATATATTCCATTAATTCATAAATAGCAGTGTCGGTACCACGTTTTGGTGTAAAGCCATGTTGTGCCGAGGAGATTAATTTTTTACTAAACACATAGTTAGATAAACGACTAAAATAGAGTTTTATGAATTTACTAAAATATCTTTCTCAATTTTCACGATATTTGCTTGGGCTTTTTATAAGAGTAGCTCTATCCATTTTGCTAATAAATTATGCAAAAGACAATTTGGTAACGCATGCGCAGTTAAACATTATTTAGGAAAAATGCTCATATTTCATCAAATATTAAATATTTTTCTATTCTGATTGCAGGATGTTGTCTGTACTGTAGTTTGTCAAGTTTCCTGTAAATGGCATTGCATTGGGTTGACAATCCTGCGTGTTATAAACAAAAAACTTACGAAAACATTTCGACCTTTTTAAAGAAACCTTTATATCTCCATGAATATACGTGCTATTCTCATACAAATGAACACAGAAAAGTAAAACAAGCCTCTTAAGCATATGCTACAGCTAAAATGCATTTCAAGCATTATTTTTTACAGGGTGATTCCAAACATTATTTTTTTGGTTCACTTCTTTGCTGGTCCCCTATTTGCCTTCGGGAGAAAACCTTCGCTGAAATATATGAGGTGTAACATCCTTTTTACACCCCTGAAATTTCAGGATAATTCGTCAAGTATTTTTCTAGATATTCGACAAAGCGTCTAAAATCGAAAGTGTCCAATTGCTTTCTTCCAATCAGTGTAGAAGATAAAGGAAAGAAAAACTTTTTCAACCTGGATTCGAGCTAAGGAGGACGAGTCTCTAGCTCGTCGCCTCTACCAACTGGGCTACCGCAGATACTGTTACAGTAAATATCCTAAAGACTGCGAAGCTGGCCAAGTGGGAGCCCAGTGATAGGGCACGCATCTAGCCTGAAGGTCGTATGTGAAATACTGAAGCTATGCTTTAAATTATAGGATTAAATATAGTCCATTGGTAGAGGCGACGAGCTATAGACTCGTGGAATCTGGTTCGAAAACCAGATCGCGAAATTTATCCTTCCCTGTTTCACCTCTATTTAATGAGGTGGATGAGGTTGGTGTTATACTTGTACTTTTGTAAATGCTCTTAAATACAAATGCTCATCCTCCCGTTTAATCTTTAGATTTAATGGCCCGTTTGCCTGCCAGTGATTCAAATAATAATAGGTTAATATTTTCAATTGATATAGCACATGAATATTATTATGTATTATCATGTATAAAATTCGAGTCGAAACTTTCTGTTGAGTTCAACTCTAAATGTAAAATTATAATTAAAAACACTACAGAAACTCTTTATGTATTATTGGCATAAATAAAAGTTCATGACTGTTATGTAAATGAAATGCAGCACTACCATTTGTGAAATATTGTGGCGTTAATAACTAAAATAAGATTGTTGAAATATTCGTCATTACATAAAAAATATTTTTATTCAAATGACCAATAGTTAATATTCAACTTAAGTAATGTTTCGTTCATTCTTTTCTTTTCAGGGCGCCTTGGCAATTTGATGGGTCAGTATGCTACTCTGTTTGCGCTGTCTCGCCTGAACAAACGTCCTCCTTTTCTTCTTCCGGAAATGCAGATCTTGCTCAACGACTATTTTAATCTTTCCATTCCCGTCATGGATTACCGTGTGGCTACAACATTTACCTGGACAGGACATTCATTGCACGACTGGATGCTTCCAGAGTATAACGATTTCACTGGATACTTTGTGAAACTAATAGGATATCCATGTTCATGGACGTTTTTCAACCATTTAAGAGATGAAATCCGCCGCGAATTCCAATTCCACGAATATATTCAAAGAGAAGTGAATGAATATTTGGCGTATTTGGGAAGTAATCGAACGTTCATTGGTATGCATATCCGCCGAGGAGATTACGTTAAGTTAATGCAGACTTTATACGATGGCGTCCTAGCCGATTCAGAGTATTTATCAGAAGCGATGACATATTTTCGTACTCGTTATAAAAACTGTCTTTTCGTTGTTTGCAGTGATGACCTCGATTGGGCACGAGCAAATATTAACACCACAATGAATGATGTAGTCTTCGGGTGGTTTGGCAAAGCCTACAGTCCTGGTTATGATATGGCACTGCTCACCCATTGTAACCACACAATCATGACAATGGGAACGTTCGGATTTTGGTCAGCTTATCTTACGGGTGGAGAAACCGTTTATTTACTTAACTTCACTCGTCCTGGCTCGAAATTTATGAAGGTATTTCATTATGATACGGGATTGCTACCTGAATGGATAGGTATCCCTGCAAAAAATTTATATTACTCAACGACAGAAGCAAGCACGTCAACTACAGAAAATAAATGGTTTAATTCAACATTGAAAAGTGCAACTTCTTATACTTCATCAAATAAGACACTTGTTTCTTCAATGCCCACGACAGTTATGGGCAACATGTTTAATACTACTACGATAAGT